>VXAU01000211.1:824385-855746 GCA_013399695.1 Formicarius rufipectus
TTTTTTTGCAAAATCAAGTGCAACTACTTTCAGTAACTGGGAAGACCGAAGGGCTGCCTGGGGATCACTCTTTTTTCTGTAAGTAGCAAAAAAAGCAAGCACTAGAGGATGGTGTTAAAATAGTACCTTGCACCTCCCTTTAAGGACATCAGTCTTTTCTTCTATTCAAAAGAGAAGCAGAACAAAAACATTGTGGGCAACATTTTATAGCAGAACAATGAACTGAATAGACAGGTTTAAATCCCTTGTTTCATAAATGTTTAAAATAATCTTCAGAGATTTAAATTTTTCAAAAAAACCCATTGCTTTCCTTATTATGCATCAGCTTTTAAGTTCCACTGTGAAAGAAATAAAATTTCAGATGTGAGGGGTGTTATCAATATGAAGTGGTAATTTTATATACAGATCATAATGAAACCTCACCGTGTCACTTTCCTTCATGATTTGCTTTTCTGCACCTAGAAGGAAAGCAAATATTTTTATGCGATCAGCAATCGAGTGTTCAGTGTCAGATTGCATGGGTTCTTCTGGACATGCCCAGTGATGAGTGTTGACCAGTGGAGAGCCACATCCCTCTGTTTTTAAGCAAGTCTGCTCTCACAAAGGCACCTGTAAGGAAACTGGCCTTTGAGTGATCAGAGGCACTTGCTGCAAGCCTTCTCATGGCAGAGTATTCCTTGTCCTTTCCCATTCATCCTGTTGCAGTAGTATTTGGTTCAGTGCAGCTACAAACTCTGCTGATGTTCTGACACTGAAGTGATCCTGTGGATTCTTGAGTGGAGACCTCTCACATTTGTTTTGATAACGTTGAGCAATGTTAAAAAACAAATGTCAAGACAAGAATATACTGCTGTATATGCCTACTCTTGAATATCATCAAAACATCATGTAATGATCTGTTATTGAATCTTGCATGCAAGTTTTGCAGAGGTAGTGCAGAAATCTGTGTGAGTGGTAGGGGAAGACTCTGCCGTGGGAAGCTTTCCCAGGTACTTTGGGGTGTGCATAATCCCTTTTGGCGACATGCAGGAAATGAATGGGCTAACTTTGCCTGCCTGCACTTGCAATCTGATTATTTCCCATTATTTACAGCATTTTGTTAATTGAATTTTCTTAATAGTAGTAAATACTAACCATATGTTGGGTTTCACAGCTTTATTGTACAATAGGCATTAATGCAGTGTATCTGGTTAGAGCTTTCATGCCCTGTGATGTGGAGCGTGAAGCTCAAAGAATTAAAGACATGATAATTCAGCTTCTTTTGCAGTGTTCTGTATTATAGAAAGACCTCCTTAAAATTTAAGTGGGGTATTTCTGCAGTTCTAAAACACATCAGGTATTTTCAGGCATCTGTTTTTGGTCTAGTGCTAAGAAACAAAATAAATATAAATGAAATTGAGCTTCATGCTTTTAGCAGACCCAAACTGCTCCCTCTATGACTATAAAGCTGGTGTTGCTATCCCATATCCCCTCATAAGATGGGCCGCAAAGGCTGCAAAGTCATCTAGCTTTCAGATTATGACCTGTCATGCTTTCCTTGGGCAGGTTGGGAATAATAATAAGATTTGTTATTTACTGTATTTCTTCTTGGGACAGAGCTGTCCACTTGCCATCAGAGCAACCATGAGCAGTAGGTGTGCACTGATTTACCTTGCTTTTTTTCTCCCATAGTATTTTAGTACTAGGATTGTTGGGGGTGTGTGTGTGATATTTATCTATTTTTAATTCCTCTGGCACAACTTCTGAGTGGAAAGGACAGTCTGTCAGGCTGGCATGAAGTGTGTTCACAGCATCAGGCCCTAAAACAGATACTAAAACATCTAGAGGGAGAGAGGGAGGTGGGTTACCACCTCGATCCACATTAGGTATGCTGCTTTCTTACAGCCACTATAAATACTGCTTTGATTGGCAAGGTAAAGGATTGTATTTTTGGTACTGCAGGTATATACAGGGCTGCAGTTTGACATAATCACGTGCTGCTGATTTCCAAATGAATGATCCTCACCTTGACATTTCAGTACCTGCAGCGCAGCTCTCTGAGACTGTGGTGGGTGATGGGCAGGTGACACTTCCACGCTGTCCCTGCCTGCCTTGCCACTGGGACTGGCAGCAGTGAAGGTAGGTAGGCTCCAGAGGATGTATGAACTTGAGATAAGATAAAAACCTGCCTGTGTATGAGGTATGTTCTAGAGAGGGTGCTGCTTTCCCTGTGCAAGGTGATGCATCTCCCAGCAGATGAGCACTGGGAACAGATTCAGAATTACTGTTTGCGCAGCTTCATCTCTGTCTCACTCTGTGCATCCATCTCCTGTTCTGTGTTTGGTTTGCTAGTCTGATTTATCAACCATCTTCCTGTAGAGTACAGGATTAACTTTTGTGTGGTATTTTGAACATTATACTTGTATTTAGGATTCTTTGTAAGGTAAATAAATCATGTTCCAATATTAGGGATGCATTATTAGCCCCTGGTGATTTCACCTGACATCTTTCTTTTTCTGTAAAAAATGTTTTCCACTGCACTTTCCAAAGGACTTTTTATTTTGTACAGCTTTTTAGTGCTGTGACTTTCAAGATCATCTCTATGTACTTCTGATTTTCATTTGTGGTCATTAAACCATGTCTTTGACGAGTCTCCTTCAGTTGTGGTGAGAGTGTGTTTTTCCACAGATCAAGTTGACTGAAACTGGTTCATGTTTCCAGTGGTGCAGACATGTAATAGGGTGAAGATTGCTTGATAATTCCCTGGTGGGTAGAATTAGAAAGAAAAAATAATTTGTGAAATTAAAAAATCATTTAAATTATAGCCCTTTGTTTTACCTTGTTAGTTAACATTCCGAACAGTGATGTACAAACTGCATAATTTGTTGTGTCAGAATGTACCGAGTGTGGAGCCATCTGTGAAACAGTTGACACTATTTGTATTCAAAAGGGACATTGCCATGGCTGGAAGAGTCCCTATTCCCAGCTAACCATTTCCAGTGTGACTCTAAATTATTGATTTACATTCACTCTCTATTAACCTATTACGAGTTCATCTGCCGTTTTCAACCCTTATATCACGTTGATGTACTTCTAGTTTTCCAAACTGAATAGTGATTTACCACAAAGATGTTGGGATAATTGTTCTCCAGTGAATATCTGAAGACCTCTTATGTTCCAGATATTTTCATTTGAAACCTTCATTGAGAGTTCTGGTACATAACGAGGCCAGCAGCAGTACCTTGGTAATCCTGGCAATGTCCCTTTCTTTTCTGTCCTTTCAGAGTCATTGAGTATATGCTTGTATTTCCAAAAAAGAGCATTTATGAGATAACATGCTCCGTGTCTTTGGATGGAATTACCTTTATGGTCTTCTGGGCTCTTCCCAGAGTGTTCATGGGCAGTGTGAGTTGGTTTTCAAGTCTGTTTAGGAGAGATATCCCATCTGCAAAGTGCTTTGAATTTACTGTGTACTGTATGTAATGTAGTTGCTCTTGGTGACTCTTTTAGGTTTACTCTGCTTGAGTGGGTTTTGTTTTGTCCTAAAATGTGTTTGCAGCCACTGGAGAAACCACAGACCTATAGAGGAATGAAGTTATCGCTAAATGTGAGTTTTTTTCGGTTAACTTACATTGTAAAATAAATTCAGAGAATGTTTGAATTGGAAGTTGTGACTTAGAAATAATTTTTGAAAAAAGTATAATGCAATAGTAAAGTAAAAGGCAAAGTTTCTTGAATCCCAGGAGAGAATAGTTCAATGTTCTAAGATATGACTGGTGTTGAAGACATCTGGTTTGATAAGTACTTCTGATCAGGCATCTTTTCTCTGGAATTATAAAAGTATCTCTCTGATACTCTGCTCTGTGTTGTTGGCTCCGTAAAGATGGTTTTATCAACACAAGTGAAAAATGCAATTAGCAGCTGACAGTATCTTGACACATGTAGTTGCTACAGGTGCCACGACTGCACGGCAGGTGAGAGTCACAATGGAAGGCCCTTTTTGGTCCATGCTCCTGCAGTGAGCTCAGTGCTGCAGTGTCTGTGCAGTCCCCTCATCTTCAGTGGAGTATTTGGGCCCTCAGCTGCCAGCAGCAGTGGCTTGGCTATCCTGCTGCAATGCCAGGGTGTTTTCCTGCAGAGCTTGTACAGTAGTTGTACTGCAATCAGAGGTGTCAGAATGCATGTTTGTGCTTTGAGGTGTGACTGGTTCTTGGTTCCCAGAGAAGGGGGCTGGAAAGCCTGTTCCCACATCTGGGAACAGCCCTAACCTTGCTCTGAAGAGAGGCCACTGAGCCTGCAAACATCTTCTGCCCAGGTGGTGATTCTGGGTGATAGCAGATGAGATGCTTGATGAACTCACCATTCATCACTCATTTCCTGGCTGAGCCAGAGCCTGTTTCTTTGGATGGCCCCATTTCTTTTTCCTGTGGCTGTATAAGCTGCTGTGTTTGAAGTAGTTGCTTCCTAAGGTGGATGACACCCCTATGGCTTCTGGGGGGATCCAGCAGGTTGTGTGCTGTGTTGTGGAAGAGTCCTGGTGACATTAATGGTGAAGGCTGCCTGTCAGTGTACCCACAGAGGTGTCAGCTGTAAATGGTGACATGGGTGAGCTGTGCAGTGTGCTGTACTGCCCCTTCAGAGTGGGGAGAGCCTGCACTGGGAACACTGGTGAGAGTCTCAGATTGACTGATCCTGGTGAGTCCCTTCAAGTATGGCAAAAGGTTGCTGAAGCTTCTGACTCTGCAGGAGACATTGCTTTTGGGCTTGAGCCTTCCTCCACATGGAGAGCTCAGCAGGAGCAGGGAGACCCTCCAATTCATCAGGACACAATCTCTCCTGGTAGCATATGGAGGCTCTCTGTGTTCAGCCAGGATCTGCTGGGCTCACTGTGGGGGGGGGGGGTCTTCTCTTGGGGCAGAGGTCCTGATGAGCCTAGCCCTGTAATCCCATGTTCCTCTTCAGTTGTAGTCTCAGGGACCACATCTTCCCTCTTGCATGCAGTCACCAAGAGTTCCTTGGTGCTGCCACGGTCAGTGTCAGTGCCACCCTGTGTGAAACCCTTCCTGGATGCTGCCACTGCTGAGTCAGACTCAAGGCTGGGTTAACCTGCTGATGTGAGGAGTCTGGATCAGATTCTACTGTGCAACTGCACCAGAACAGATAAAATGTGCTCAGCCTTTCCCTCCCAACTCCCATCTACACCCTGACATCCAGGAGCACTAGGTGATATTCACATGGTCTTGTGAGGAGTCAAATCACAAGGAAAGGAACTTTTCCAAGAGCTGTAATAACACGTAACCTAACTCAAATATGTATTGTAGTTCAGAGAGAACAGCTTGGCTTGTTCTATTAAAGTATAATTAATTACCATTTCAATAGGGCTGCTAGGTTTATGCACTCATTCATTGCTTTGAAAAATAACAACAAAGCTTCTTATTATCTAACAGATGATGCTATACATTTTGGATGCAACCTATTAATGTGGAAATACTGGCACATTCGTCCAGAATAATTTGTATGGTGTGTTTCCTGACCTAATAATTGAAAAAGTAGGTTAGCTTCCAAGTTCTCTGAGATGGGAATTAAAGCTTTATAGCAAGAAAGTGTTTGATAGTTTTACACAAATGGCTGAAACTTGCAAACCTTGCATATTTAAAATGGTTTATTCCACAATGATGACTTGGAGATATTTCTAATTAATTGCAGTAGTACATCACCACTGAGTTTCCTTGGCTTTCCCATTATCTCACTGTTTTTTGCAATATAGTGGAATTAAAAAGCACTGAAAGATACGGCTTACCAAACATGATGTCATCTGAGAAAATGTGGGCTTATAAAGAGATTTTACAAAATGTAGTTTCCAGAAGCTTATGCAAAGCAGTTTTTCTTCTTCAGGATGCATTTAGTTTAGCATTGAGCATTCAGGTGCTTTATTGTTGCTGGAGAGTATATAGCAGGGGATACCTATAAATACTGAACTGCTTAGTCTGAGCCTGGCTAACATTTTGCCAGAGGTTTATTTGTGAAGTAGCTGGTGTATTTATGACCATCTCTAAGATGGTTTCAGTGTTTAATCAATATCTACCCCAGCCATCAAATTGACAACCTTCCTTTTGGAGCTTTGCTTCTTTGCTAGCATAAATGTGAGATGCTGAGCTGTGTTTCGGGGAAATAGATTGCCATATTGGATTAGAGTTGGTATCCATCAAATGCCACACTCTTAAGATGCACCTGCACTGCAGGTAAAGGTGTGACTGCAGTGTATGGAGGGGTTTTCCATCCACTTCAGTCCTGACATCCCCCTGTCCATCAGTTCCTCCTCAGGGAGTGTCATCCAGTCCCTTCAGCTTCCCTGTCCCAGTTCCACCTTACTCTGCCTGCAGAGTTGGGGCAGATGCAGATTGGCAACAAGAAGGTAAAATGAAAAGACCAACCTTGGGCAGCATTGCAGGGAGTTTTGTGACTCTTGCTCCAGTCCTTGTGACATTTGGGGAAAGGCACGGAGTGTTTGAACTTCATCTCTGTGCAGTGCTTTACACTCTGAAGAAATTGATTTTTGATAGGCTTCTCTGTGCATTGCCTACTGTCATTTTGTATTCAGTGGAAACTGAGCTCTCCTGCTGTGCTGGAATAAATTCTTTTAAAGATTGTGCACTTCTCCAGTGATTTCAGTATCCTCTTCAGCTGAGTTTCAGAGCCATGGTCTCTCAGACAGTGGGTATCCTGCCACTGGATGCTCAGATATTAACTTTTTTGATATAACACACCTTGTTAGTAGCTGGTTGTCAGAACAGTCATGCTCGGTAGAGTATCTTCTGAGAAAATGGTTGCTGTGTATATGATTATTACTTTTAGGTTTTCTGCTGTTTTGCTTTGCCCTCCACATAGTGGCACATAGGTGTTCTGCCTGAAGAGCAGTGTCTTGGCTTTTTCCTGCTTCTGGTCTATTAAAACCTTGTCTCCTGTATGGCAAATGGAGCGTACTGTAAATTGTGAGTCCTTTTGTTTTGCCTTGTGAAACACCTGAGGTCCAGGAGCTATGCTGAATCAGTCAGATGTTTCATTTTTTTTTAGAGCAGTAACTTCTGATAAATTTACAAGCTGAATTCAGAGTGGCTGAGCATGCTCTGCTTCTGACCGTGTGCAGGGCTCTGAGGCTGAGAAAAACTTTGTCGTTTGTTCCCTCTTTTGTAGTCACTTTCTGCAAAAAGTTCTTGGTTTTATTTTAGAATAAGAAATGTGGTTGAAGTAAACGAAATCAGGGTGAGAAGAGTATGCAGTGATTGGAAGGAGTGGCTGCTTGTATTTGCCTGGTGATTTTGTGAGGCTTTATACTGGTAATAGAAATGGTACTTCAGTAAAGTATCTTAAATACTTGTTTATTTTTAGAATTAGACTCAAACTGATGTTTTGTAGTACGATGAAATTATTTCTGCAAAAATTGCTTTGTTTTTGGTCTAATGACATCCCAGAAAGAATAAAAAAACTATTAGGGACTTGGTTTCTGTGGAATTTCTAACAAGGCTCAATGGCACAGGGGTTTAGGGGGAAAAAAAGTTATCTGAAATCCTGTTTACTCATAGTAGTCTGTTCAAATTCCATTGCAGGAATGATAATTGTTTTAGCATTCCCAATCCTTGTTTTTTAATGTTTGTTTGCAGAAAGAAATTAGATTGCTCTCAAAATAACCAGTTTTCTTTCTTTTTTATTATGACAATATTTTCTATGTGAAATGACATGTTTTCATAAAAGTAAACATTGGACTACTCTGAGCCATCCTACTTCCTGAAGGGCAGGTGGGTATATGGGCAGGTAGGAGAGCTGCAGAGGGTAGAAAGAGAAAAAGGTGCAGGTGTTTTCCCATCCCTATTCCCAGGTGAGGATGGAGCACTGTGGAGTGGAAGGCCGCAGTGCAGCCTCAGGACATGCTAAAAGCCCTCTTTTAGGAGGACAGCTGGCTTGCACTCTGTCCCAAAGCAGATGCCATGGCACAGTCCTCCAATTAAGCCTTGCACTGGTTCAAAGAGGGAAGAAATGCTCCCCTAAGCTTTGGAGATCAAGCATGTCCATTGGAGTGAGTGACAGACAGGCTGGGCATGATCTTCTCATCAAAGCTGGATTTGATTCTGTTGCCAGAATGCTTTAAAGGGTAAAGAGCATTGCTGCTCATTAATTAGTAAAATTGGAACTGGCTCAAGTGGTACTTGGAAATATTAACTATTAGACTTTGGATTCATGCCCTTGAAGAATGAGTTTTATGTTAGTTTCCCAGTTTTCCTTAATAATTCTCCATCTCTTAAAATAATCCTTCAGCTGGGAAAGTATGAGCATCTTTGGGTACACGGACCACTCTGAAAGCCAGCCCTGTAAACCAGGAGTCTTTTGGGAGCAAATGAACAGTGTGGTGGAAGTTCTGAATCTAACAAAGCAACGTGGCCAGCAGTCAGGGAGAGTTTGGAAAACTCTTAGGAGCTCATGTCACTGTCATTACTGCCCTAGGCAGAAGATCAAAATGACCAGCTCCACCTCACAGTGCTCATCACCAGCTGTGAAGCTTTTGCTGGCAGCACCCTGTCACCTTTCCCTTGCCAGATTGTATTTTTCTCCCTCTGTCTCCTCTTTCACCACGGGGGAGAGAGCCCAGCCATTTCCTGTCTTTCTGGACCCTTTCACATGAGCCCTGACACTGACTTTTAGGGATGCTGGAGCTTAGACTTTCAGCTCAAGGTTGAGATGTGGGTCTGTCATAACTCTTTGGACCTGCCTGTAACCCAAGAATCCCCTCCAGTTGCACTATGTACAATCACTCCCTGCCACTTGGAGTTTGAACACAGAAACCCAACAATCTCCAGTTTGGGGCTGGTAAGTCTCTGCTTTGCAGAGCCGAGTCAGTGGGCACATACCAGGTGTGTATGGACACATGTTGATATGCAATGGGCTGGAAGCCTCTCAGGTTTTTCCTTATTCTATTGAGAAGAAAGGGTCAGTGGCTCTGTAACATTGCTAAAGCTGTTCAGAGAAAGATTGTCAGTGCCAAATGCTGTTGTCAGTCTGATCATGTGTGATTGATGAACAGGTTTGAGAGTAACCGAATGGTTTATCTGCCCTGTGTGTGGATATGCTTTTCAGATTTAATAAGACATGCCTCTTTTATAAAATTAGAAAATTAATGTGCATAGGCCTTATATGATTCAGAAGCAAATACTGTATACGACATGACAGATGAATATATATTGAAGGCCTTGATTTGTTCTCATTTCTGTCCTCCAGGTGGTTTATGGAAACATATGAAAAGTTTTCAAATGACCTTTAAAATTAGCTCATAACCTATGTAGCTTATCGTCATTTTCTCTTCCTGAGCCTGCAGTGTTAAGGGATTCATAATTTAGTATTTTAAAAATTGCCAGTGGCTTCACTATCTAAAATTTTAAATATTCTGAATGTATTTCTGGCATTCAGTGGTTGTATTTATTCATTCAAATGTAATGGATATTGAATAGTACCTACTATCAGCTTGATACAGAAAATATATTTGGGTAATTACCGGTGCCTACAGATCATATAAATTTAAATAATTTTCTGTCAAGAGGTCTGGTAAAAGAGAACACTTTTTTTGTTGTTGTTGTTGTTGTTTTTTTTTGTTTGTTTGTTTGTTTTTTTCATTTTATGAAGATTCAGTTAAGACTTTCTGAATTCACAAGAAAGAGATCTGTGGGAGAAAGGAGGAGACACTTCCCTGGTGCTCGTGTACAAAGTGAGATGTCAGTTCTGTACTTTTAGAAAACCTTTCTGTGCTCTTTGAATCATCTTCTGTATTTTACTGACTTGCAGAGATTACAGCCCCTGTTCATAATAAGCATGTGAGCCTTTTTCTGAAGTAGATACAGAAATGGATGATGTAGAGAGTGATATGTTGACTTTTTAATTTTCTTTTAAATTTTGAGGGTATGTATTTCATTTGCTTAACTGTTCTAACATGAAAAATGGCCTGCCTTGTCTGACAGCCCGACATGTCTGTGCAGTACTTTGGCATTATGTAGGACAGGTTCTCTCAGGTGCAAATGCTGTGCTCTGCCAGCTCTTGTCTCTGCAGTGAGTTGGTTCTCCCATCATGCTGACCAGGCTGGCAACCCCAAGGATCAGTAGCTGCTGAAAGAAGGAAAGGAGTTTCTGTTTTGGATTTTCTATTTTCTGCAGCCCTGGCCTTTGAGCCAGGAATAGGCATGGTTCACTGACCCGGTGAAGGATACCAGTGAAGGCAGCAGTTTTGCTGAACACACAGAACATTTGGATTGGTTTAAACTCTAGTGAATGTTATTTTCATGACGGCCAAGCAGTTCCTTTAGGTCAGGACTAGGAAACGTGTTTCACGTGAATTGGAAGAATTTTAGTCTGACTTTATCATTCTAAGAATTAATGCCTGGAAAGAATTGCATTTTGTCCACATTCATAGGAACTGCTATGATGTATCTTATGCTGCCATAGCAACATAAGAGTGCATGACTTAGAAATCTCCCAATTATTAGTAAAACTAAATGAAACTAAATATTAAACAAATTGTGTTTGCATAGCAACCTGGTTTCTGCCTTCTCTCCTGCAGTTTTGACCTTGTTTCAGGCAGGTAAAGGAGTATCTCTAATTCCTGAGAAACAGGCCAGACTGAGATAAACAGTTTATACTGTGATGAAGGTTATGAGAATAGCTGTGGTACTATATGGCAACTCAGATTTGTGAACATATATTCAGGCTGCTGAGTGTGCTGGAAACGGTCTTGAAGAGTATTTTAACAGATAGTGATGACTGGTAAGAAAAGTTCTCTAACTTGTGTTCCTCTTCTGTGAGACAAAGGTGCTTGTATTTATTTTTTTCTACATAATGACAAAAAATTGTCATTATGTAACAAAAATTCCATGGAAAGTGAGATTGCTGAAAGGTGAGGAAATAGCAAGAATCATTAGCAGTGTAGAATTTGAGGAGAGAATTGAGGCTTCTCTGGAACAGGTGGCCCAGAGAAGCTGAGGATGCCTCATCCCTGGAAGTGTTCAAGGTCTGGTGGGATGGAGCTCTGGGCAACCTGGTCCAGAGGAAGGTGTCCCTGCCCACAGCAGGGGGGTTTGACTAGATGGTCTTTAAGGTCCCTTCCAACCCAAACCATTCTAGAATCCTATGGTTTTTAAAATATTGTGAGGATGAGAGTTCTCTATTGCTTTCTGTATGACATACTCCTCTGTTAGGACAGAAAAGGAGGACACTTTCTAGGGAGTGTAATAGGAAGAAATTTCTGGACATTTCTTTTATTATGGTCATCATTTCATTTGGAAAACATCCAGATACTACCTTAATGTCAGATAATACCATTTTTTGAGCTCTCAGGGCAAGTGGAAAACCTAATTTTTCTTGTGTTGTCAATGACAAAGTGAGAAATGATAAGAGGAAATGTGCTGTGGTATTGCTTTGTTTTTAATCTTGTTTTTGCTGGTCTTTTTTATTTTAAACTTTATTAATATAATCTATTGTGGCTTGATATTTTGTCAGAGATTGTTAATATGTATCCAGCTCTGTGATTTTATAAATACCTGGTTGTAATATCCATAAAAACATCTGAGGACTTTAATAAAGTTTTATTTGTTATGAACTTTTTTTGCCTGAAGCATAAAGTTCTGAAAGTATACTTTTAGCACTGCTTTACAAGAAGTTTCAAAATACGCTGCAGTTGAGAGGACCGGGAAATCATTTTCATATTTTGCTGTGCTCCTGGCAGTTGTCAGTTATGTGTTTTTTAAAGATCCATGTAATAGTACACGTGGGGTTTTTTATAAAAAAGTGCAAGTACAGCCAGTTTTAAAACTTCTGCTTAAAGCACTGATAGCTCTGTTGGCTTCCAGTAACACTGCAGTACCATTAGGCTGAAATATTGACAATTGCAATTAAACTTAGATTATTTCTCATGCACTTTCTTTCTACAATGCTTTTCTATGTACTCCCTTTCCTTTGCCATAGTAGATTTGAAATACTTTTGTTTTCCCCCCTTACAATTGCATCTTGGGGATTCCTGTTGTCTACATCAACCTTTTTTTTTCCAGTAGAGACCAGTTTCAAGCACTGCTCCAGGACTTGGGCTACCAGATGATGATTTTCCTTTGTGAAGCAACTTGCTGTGACCTCTTCATTCTGGCTTTATAGTGTCCTCATTGTACATGCTGTGTGTATTTGTCACATACACAGCGCATGCAATGTGGACATAATGGAGCTCAATGGCCGCCTGGTAAGAATAAAACACATGCAAGAAATGGTGTTGTGGGCTTGGTTATGTTTTGGGGATTTTTTTTTTTTTTGGTTGTAGGGTTTTAAAACTTACTTTGTATGCATGCATGCTGTTCTTGTGTATGAGACGGGATCCAAAAATTGTGCTGTAAATACAGTTCGTCACTGAAAATAAGGCAGTGGGAAGAACTCACAGGGTCATTGCAGCAATCGTGGCCTCCACAAAAAAAATCTATTAGCAGGACTTAAACAATGCAGGAATCTGATTTTGGCCCCTGAGAGCAAGATGATTCATTTTAGGTTCATATAGTCTATTATTGTTATTTTGTTGTGTTTAATTTCCCCTCCCTCCCCCACAATATGTGCTTTATTCTATCACTGAGAGTTTGGAGAAAAAAATGCCTTTTTCATATATAATAGGAAGATGTTGTGTAAATATTGTATCATTATTTATGTTTGGGGATTTTATTTGTTAATTGGTTTTTTGTTTGTTTGGGGTGTTTTTAAACCAAAAGAGCAAAGCAAAACCAAATGTTCTGGTCTTGTTTTAAATAAATAAGCCCTATCACTTTTATTATTTAAAAAATGTTATTTCATGAAAAGTGCTTTAATTGTTTTTTGTTTTGGGCGGTTCTAGTTGCCCATCAGCATTAGCAAATACAAAGCCACATTCCACGTCCTGTCTGCCATCAATGAATACTTTTAACTGATGAGCTTTTTCACTGGGTGATTTTGACAAACTGAACTTTTGTGTGGATAGTGGTTACCCTCATAAATGCTAAAATACAAGGAATTAGATATTTAAAAGTGAAAATTGCTGCAGGGCCAAAATATTGCACCTAAAGTGACTTGTGGAGGGTGCAGAAATGAAAGTCCATTCTCAGCTGGATGTAGGCTGTCTGTAGTGCTGCTTTCAGGACATGAAGCCCCACTCGAGAATAGGAGCTGCATTAGAAAGCTGCACTCCGTTCACTGTGCTGAAATTAAATTTAGAAAGGAGGGGTGTGTGGTGGCATGGGCCATGTTTTCAGGGACAGTGAGGACATGCCAACAAACAGCTGTCTCAGAGGACCTGCACTGTGGGGGTATCAGCTCAGAATCCTCATGTCATTGCCTGTCCTGAGTCTACATGAATAGAAATAAAGACCTGACATGAGGTGATGAAAATTAGTTTCAGATGTTTGGAAAAAAAGTGTACCCAGTGTTGGAGAGAACCATGAAAGCAGTGGTTTACTTACAGATATTTTTTCAAGAGGACTCATGATGTGACTCCTCAAAGCTCTGTCCTGCAGGCATTGGTAGTGGTGGTGGGAGGTGATGGAGCTCCTCTTCGACCTCACTGTAGTGAAGGACTCCTTGAAAGCTGGGGCTCTCCCTGCCAGGACAGTCTTGCTTTTGCTGGATTATTTTTTTATTATTTCCTATAAATCACAATTTGCATTAATCCAATTGCTGGAAAAGGATTATTCTCTAAGAATAAAATCCAGTCATAATTAAAAATGTAAAAGCTGCTTATGTTTTTAGGCCAAAGTTATTAGAGGAAGATATCAGCCTACCAATACTAATGCCCCAATTGCAGCTGGGAGGCTGTTATTATGATGAGAGTGCCTGATAATGGCCTGGTTACTGAATATTTTATTGTAGATAACTTCTGCTTGTGTTTGCCTTGCATCTTAGTGCGTAAGAAGCTACTCACACCAGTTTGCCTCTCACAGGCTTTGTGGGCATCCTGGGTTTTTTCCATACTTGTGGAAAACGGGTTTTTTTAGGAGCTAATCTATCTATGTAGCAGAAGGAAGAAGAGTCTGTGATGGACTGTTCAGGACACAAGTGCTGTGGGAATCACCTCTGTAAGAGGATTGAGTCATATTCCAGCCTTAACATCTGCATCTTAAGCCATCTTTTCATAATGAGTACTCCCTTATCAAATATCCTCTCTTCATTTGCAGTTTCCATCAACCCCCTATCTGGATAAAGAAAAGTGGCAAACTGGGACAGCTCTCAGCCATCCCATTACTCATGCTATGTGTCCAGCTTTCGGGCATGCAGTTGTCTGGGTTACAATTTGCAAGCCCACTTTGTCAGTCTTTCTGAGTGGAGCGCTTTTTAATTGCCTCTTTGGAATTAAATCAATGTAGGGGCTAGAGTTACCTATTATTATTTTTAATCCAAAGATCAAAACTTTCCTTGATCTTTGCTTTCTTCAAATGAGAGGTGTTTAATTTTGTCTCTGCTGTTTTGAATTAAATGAGTTCTCTGTACAGGAAAGGATGCTGAAGGACTTCTGCCTTGAAAAAGGATTTAGGTGACAAACGATGGACCTGAGTGGCTCTCAAAATGTGTTGTTCAGAATCATGTCCACCTAGACTGTGCTCAGCTTCTCAGACTCAAACATCCTTCAGCTGACAGTATGTGTTTCTTGGTCCTCTGATGGAAAATGAGGTTTGCAGCTGAAGCAGTGAGTGGAGTCGTGTAGAGTATCAGTGCCAAACTGCTAAAGGGATAGAAACAAATAACCTCCCAATGTCCAGTTATCAGCCTGTGAGCTATAGAGACTTTTTAATGAAGTAATCTCTCTGATGTTTCTTTCTGGCTAGGTATATCTTTTGATGTTTTAGGTTTCCTTTTTCTTGATTTTCTTTCCCAGTTTATTTTCATGAAGATATTTTGATCTTTCCTTTCAGTAATGGCTTATTTGTGATCTTTGTTCTCCTCCAAGTGGACCTCTGTGGCTTGTCCTTCATTTTTTTGGGTGTCAGAAACAATGCTGACTTTTTCTCTCTTTGATTTAGGGAAGCTTTTAATTATCTATCCAGTGTTGTTGGTGTCCCAAGCAGGTGCGGAGATACTGATTCCTGTTTCACTGTCTCTTCTTTCTCTTGCTCTGTGCTGGGGTTCAGCAGCTCATGTTGAGCCTGGCAGTGCTAGTTCTGGGGTGCCTGATGGCATAGCTCCAGCTGCCAGTCCAAGTTATTTTGAAATGTTTATTTACATAAAATAAATTTAGTCTCTAGATAGCGCTGAGGAATTCTCCGTATCTCTGGTCTGTTCTAGCAAGAAAGATGTTGTGCCAGAAAAAGCGATTTCATAAGAGGCAGCATGAAAGGACTACATGTTTTTACTGCTGTGCACAGCTGAAGAATTCCAAATTTAGTATTGTCTGCATGTGGTGGAAAAATACAAACTTGGGAAAAAAGACTAAAAAGAGAGAAATGCAAAGAGTCAGCAGAGTGTTCTTTCATGTATTTCCCTGTAAAAGTCTTCAGCCTCAGTGAAGTGCTGATTTTTCCTCTGCTAACACGCTTGCAGCTCTGCTGTGTACAGGATGAAATTTGCTTCTTGCTGTCAACAGTCTTGCTCAGCTCGTGTTGGAGCAGCAGAATTTCATGTGTGCAAGGCTGGTGGAGGGGAGAGAGCCCTGGAGGTGGAAGTCTGTTATACAGGGAGAACTTGAGACTTTACCTGCTGCCTTAAATAACCAGTAAAGAACAGGACTGTAAACTCGACCTTCCAGATATTCTTTAGGGACTCTGGTTCTCTTCCCTAAAACTGAATGTGGAGCAGGCATCTGAACTACCAAGCACCTTGGGTTCCCATCATCTGCTCCCCTTGCAAAGAACTCATGCCAGGGAGGGAGCTGGGGCAGGCACAGCTCAGCTGCAGCAGCAGGGTCTCACTCTCTGCCTGTTGCTGCCAGCACACCCTCTGCAGAGAGGGCACTGCCTAAACCTGTCCTGATGGGCCATACCCAGTGGTTTGTGAGTGTGCCCCTGTGTGTGTGTCCTCCATTCTGCATCCTCCTGTTTTCTCTTGCTGAAGATCAACTGGATCAGGGGCTCTGAGCAGAAGAAGGTGGGTCTGTGTGAGAAGAGTTTGGTGCTTGTTTGTTGCTGGTTGCTGCCGCATTGGTGTTCAAGGAAACAGCTGTGGGGTGATGTGCTGGGAGGAGGGGGTGTATTTCACCTTTATAATGATATACCTTTTGGGTCGTTTTGGCAAAGTCAGGCTCTGGAGTACAGAGTCACAGAAGCATTTAGGTTAGAAGATAGAGTCCAACCATGTGCTGTTAACCTTCATTCTGTAGCAGTTCCTGCCTTGGGTACTGCAGAGTCATGCTCTGCTGCTGAGTCCTGTTGGCAGTAAATGAAACATCTGCAGGTTCAAGTGGAGGTACATGGCAGTGGGATGGACATGGCACAAGATCTGCCCAGGGGAAAGGCACTGGCTCTAGTTCTGCCTTCTTGTATTGGAGGCTGGAATTTTGAAGCCACCTTTCAGCACAAAGGATGGAAAGAAATGAGCTGCCTCTGGGCAGCTGCTGAGGCTGACCTTGTCTCCCTCTCCAGGAATGGTCTCCCCTCAAGGCCATCCTTGTCGGCCCCTTTCCTGCCCTTGTGCCTTGTGGATTAGGAATGACTGGGGCTGCTTGTGAAGGCATGCATGGGTGAGGGACAAGGTCCAGAGAAATCCTGGCTCCAGGATCTAGGGCACATTCCCAAAGTTCTGAAGTGCAGAGCTCTGCATTTTTTTCCCTTCTCTTCCATTAATTGTTTTCAGATAGTTTCTCCTTAATATTTTCTGCACTTTTCTTACAGTCGATTTTTCTTTCCTCTGCCTTTTTCCCATAATTTCCTTCTTGCTTTGTAGGATTATGTTTTGTATGAGAACTCTTGGTAAAACAGAACATTGGTAGAACTAAAAAATATTTTTGTTTTGAGCTTTTTGATATTCACCAATTAGGAAAGCTGTAGGGCTTTTTAATTACTCTGACAATGAAGAACAAAGCTACTTTGGCTATTTTTTTGTCATGCTTCCTCGAACAACTTTAAAATTTTAATTAATATCGTAACTTTTACGGTGGGCTTTTTTGCATTATGCTGATAATGTGGATTTGAAGTTGCATAGGTATATCCCCAAAGGCTGTACTCAAATGAATTCACTGCTAATGATGAACATTCAAACTGACAAAAACAGTGACACTGAGAGTTACATGTTGAAAAAGGACGTAACACAAATAATTTAAATATTTTTCTCATGTTTGAGTATATTTGTGGTGTCTGATTGAGCTGGTTAGCAAAATAAAGACAGATGGCAATGAATTCATTCCAACACGTTTTCAGCTATTCTGACTTCTCGCAGCCCTTGTGCAAATGATTTTCTTGTTTAAATTTCCCTTGCTGCCGTTGTCCACAACCTGTCTGGGAAATTCAGAGGTAGTGTGCTTAGAATATGTATGGGGAATCGATTTTTATATGCAAAATAAAACCGAAAATAACAGAAAGAGGAGCTGACTGTGATTAACCTATATATTCAGGGTGCAGTGAGTAAGAATGTTCTTTAAAGATCATGTCAAAACTTAACACGATTAAAACAGAGTTTATCATAATTGAATTTTAGTCAGGTGCCCTTCAAATTTTAAAGATGGCACAGTGATTTGCAGTGCTGTCTTTGTTAGGAAGAGTGAGAACTTTGCTGTTAATATAAGCAGTGAGCAGCAAGAGCAGGCACCTGCCCTGGCCTGCCTGTGCATCCCTTAGCAGCTCACCTGTCTCTCTAGACAGTGCCAGGGTGATGGGACCATCGCTTCTGTGTATGGGAATGGTCAGAAAATACGCTCTGTTGAAAATTTTTCACGCTTTATATGTCGCAGTAGGAAAAAAAAAAGGGGATGAGAAGTAATGCTCTGCAAGGGCTGTAACCGCTTGTAATTGTTGCTTTGTCCAACAGCTCCAGTGTTCTTGAAGATTCTGCCATAAATAAATACAATAATGTTTTTATCTTAATGCAATAATTATCCATTAAACTCCTCTGTGACTTTAAAGGAGCACTTGATATTTCAAGGATTACATTAACCAGTCAGCATCTCATCTCATTCCTTGGACATATTTCAAAACTGTCCATTATCTTGTTACTTGCATATGGAGAAGATACTAAAATCCATGTATATGGCTGGTAATGCATTACTCAATGTGGAAAAAGTGTGCAGAAAACACAATAGTAAAGTTGGGTTCACTGTAGTATAAATTGCTGGGGTGGGTGTTGAGACATCTGCACAGGATTTGTGTAACTGCTCAGTTTGTTTAGTTCTTCTGTGTAAGTATTGCTGTGGAATTTGTGGATCTGATGCAACATGTGTCTTGAATATGGAAAATTAAACTTGTTTTCCCTTGCTATTGGGCACCCTAACAGGGACTGTAGTGTGAGGGAAACAACAGCTCTGCTGTTGTCCCTTGCAGGCCACCTCTCCATTTGCCCCCATTGCCTGTCCTGAGTGTGTGCATGGGCAGAGTGAGGAAGGGGCAGGTCTGGCTTAGCCCCTACCTCCCGTGCTCCTGGAGGAGGCTGCAGTGCCTGCTGCTGGAAGGAACTGCCAGCCCCTGGAAGGGAAGGATGCCCACAGGGTATAAGCTGTAGGAGTACTGTCTTAGTAAGGCTGCTCAAGATCAGGGGTAGTGCCTGTGCCCATCATAAAGCTTTGGAGTTGTGAGTGAGGGGGTGTTGAAGGAGCAGGATTAGCCTTCCTGAGGGAGCACTGTCTGTCTGCACTAACAGCCTTCTGCAGCTCAGTGTGACTGGAATCCTGGCAGCAAATGTGGATTTTGCCACTCTTTATTCATTTAACACTTGTTCCAGCCCTGGCAGAGCTCTGGGTTGCCTGGCATTTTTGCAGCAGCTGCCCTGTAACCAGGTCTGGCCTGGCTTGCCACAGTCACAGTCTGTCCTGAGCCAGAGCAGTGCTTAGACTACCCTTCAATGAAGATGGGTGTGGGATTGTGGTCAGAAGGCTCCAACTGGGGCAGCTGCAATATCTAACATTTTCTGCCTCTGAATTGACACCGTGTCCATTAATGGAAATGTTTTCTCCCTAGATGTAATAGACCAAACAAAAAGAAAAGCATAAATAGTGAGGTTAAAAACTGCATGCTAAAAATGTAGTGCTGTTCTGTGCTGGAGGTGGTGAGAGCACCAGAAGTACTTTGATAGAAGGAAACTTAAGAGGAGGAAAAAAAAGCAAGGGCTTGTGCATATGCATCATTCTGTGGAGAGGGTAGGAGGGAATACATTGACATCTCTAGATGCAAGCTAGGATTACAAGGAGTCAAGAGGAGAAGCATGCTCAGGCTCCATCAGGTATTTTGGGAGAGAGGACCAAAGTAATTGCAGTTCAGGGTGAGGCCAGTCCATCCAGCAGCCCAGTCCACATGGCTGTCAAACCCCTTGAGACCTCCCTGGGGTCAGGGAGTGCCAGAAGTATCAGCCCCACTTCTATCTCCTTTTGCTAAATCTGGAGATCAACTTAGTTCTCCAAATGAAACTTTTGGGGAGGCCAGGAGATAAAGGCCACTGATAAACTCAAGAATCTAAGGGAATGTCAGCCCTTGGAAAGGTGGTGAGTTTGTCATCTCTAAACATTTTAGACCGAAGAGCTGTGTTTGTGGGAATACGAGCATCTTCTCAGGGGCTGTTGCTGCCCATGAGGGCTCTGTTGTGGGGTTGGTTTGTTGGCTGTGCGCAATGTCTGTCCTGAGCTCAGTTTGTTGTCCAGGCTCATCTGTGTGCCTTCAAGGAGCTCCTGACCAGGTCATCCCTCCTCACCATTCCTAACATGTAGCTGCCAGTTCAGTGTGCACCTCCCCTGTACGGTGTGCTGGGAAAAGGCAGTCATGGAAGAGCCAGTGTGACCATGGCAGGCTGGGAATGTGCTCCCTGTTTCTCCAGAGTGCACTGCAGTGGCTCGGAGTGCTGACACATTTAATTCTGACAAACCTAAGGGCTGGCTTTTGTGGCAAGTCTAGTTCATGGGAGAAGTAATTTTTTCATTTTTATTCTGTTTTGTTTGCCACCAAAATAGCCTGCAATTGAGGGGAACATGCTGTATTTTAGTATTCTTTGTGTGTCTCATACTTTGGCATTTACTGTAGTGCTGTAGAACGTTCAGCATGTGGTATAGTCTCATTCAGTCCCATCTCTTTTGCATTTCCTACAGTGAAACGTGTAATTCCCTTTTTCTTTCTCTCTCTTCTCTCCTTTTCTGTGTTCCTGTCTTGCTTTCCATTCCAGATACCCATTCTTAGGAAACTTTCAGAAAAGGCTTACACAGAGTCATGTGTTCTGCTTTTTGGTTTGAATTTATTTAGCTCATCACAGCCTGACTTGCTTATAGGAAAAAAGTGTGTTGCCAGGTCCTAGCACTGACAGCATGAGAGAACATTTTCACAGGATAGAGATAGGAGGATGTCTATGGCAAATAAAAACCTGCACTAGACTTGCTCATGTCTGGAACAGAGCAGCAGAGTCACATTTCCCCATGTGAAGATAACCAAACCACTGTGCTCATACAGTAACACAAACCCAGGATATTAAGCAGCTCCCACTGCACTGTCAATGTGATACTGCTGGTACCTGACACATACCCACTTAAAGCTCAAGTGGAGCTGCCAAAATGTGCCATACTCGAGCTTATATACAATGCTCATAGACCATGCCCATACACCATAGCACTGCAGGTGGTTCTGACTCCTGTGAGTCTTTGCAAATTGTCATTTTTGTAAATGAAGTCTTTCATGTCATTAAGGTGTGACCTCTGAAATGTCATTGCTAATTTATTCTAGCTACATCACCAGTCATGGAAAGACTTGGCTGTGTGTTCTTTTAACTCACTTATTTGTTAAGTTCACAGATCATTATATTTTTAGCTTCTGCTGAATACCCTCTGCTTTCAGGGCAGTCTAGTAAAACTCCCGTTCTGGTATTACCCAGGTTTATGTGGCTCTGTTGTGATATTGTGAGTTAGTCCAAGAAATGTTTTCTTCTTACAGTTTCATCTGGGGAGAAACTGGTGGCAGATGTGACTTGCTCAAAGAGAGGAAAGTTTGATGCAGGCTGGTCCTGCTTCCACGAACTACTTGAAGCCTGTGTTGAGAGGTCTCTGCTCCAGTATGGATTGCTACAGAGTTAGTCTGAGTTTGAAATGAACTCTCATCCACAGATGGATAATGGAATCGTAGAACTGTAGAATCACAGCATGGCTAAGGTTGGAAAAGACCTCTAAGATGATTGAGTCCAACCATAAACCTTGCCCCCACCATGTTACCCACCGAAACATGTGCCCAAGTGCCACATCCATGTGTTTTTTGAACCCTTCCAGGGCTGTGACTGCACCACTGCACTGGACAGCCTGTTTGCAGTGCCTGACCATCCTTTCAGTGAAGAAATTTTCCTTTATATCTAAACCTTCTGTGGTACAACTTTCCCAGCTCTGTTGCCCTTCTCTGGACACACTCCAGCCCCTCAATATTCTCCTTATAATGAGGTGCCCAGAACTGAACACAGGACTCAAGGTGTGGCCCCACCAGTGCCCAGTACAGAAGGTCAGTCACTATTCTTGTCATGCTGGCCATACTATGGCTGGTACAAGCCAGGATGCCATTGGCCTTCTTATCCATGCTCATGTGTTCAGGGTGTCACTTATTTAAAAATATGATAGCAGTGTTGCATTATTTCCCTCACAAAGGTTATGGGGTTTAGGTAAGTAGACTGAGAGTTTAGTTGGAATGTGTGAAACATTTCCGAGAAATATGACCTTGCTGTGCAGGAGGATTTCTCAGTGAAAATGCTTTCACATTGAACAGCAAAGAAAGACAAGAAGTTTGTCTGAGGGCCAAATGAGCAATTCATACCGTTAGGGTGAAGTTTGGCACTTCATATCATCATCTCATGTCTGAGAATGAGCTTTTGCTTTTCCTTCAGAGACACGATTTACTTTTTTCCTGGCCCCTTCTTTGACCTGCTCGCCAAAGATTGCTGCTGAGTGATGATGGACATACTCAGAGCAGAAGCTGCCACGTCACCTTCGGGTGGCTATGGCCTTTCAGGAGAGGAAGAACTGGAGCCAAAATTGGTGCCTGAGAAGGTTTGCTTTTGGCTTCATTTCTTCCTCTTCCAATCTTTCTGTTTTTGTTTGTTTGAAGGTGTGGGCTGGGGCAGGAGGGGAATTGAATATCTGAGTATAAGTATGATTTCAGAGGTAAAAAAGCAAAGGCTGGAGGATACAAATGTGAAGGGTGCAGAGATGTGTCCTACTGAGCTGCTTGTGTAGGAGAGAGCCTTAAAGGGTTGTGCTCCAGACTTTGGGTCTTCAATCACTTCTGGAAAGATGGAATCTTCTTGGTGCTTCAAGGAAGCAGAGTAATCTTTTTAATACCCAATTATTGGAACTGATTGAAGCTGTAGAAAATTTGCTGTCACAGGGATGTTTTCAATGAAATTGCATATTTTGATAGGTGTATGCTTTTGAAAAATCTTATTTTTCTTCATATTGATACAATTCTGAACTGGAACAGACAAAAGAGTATTTTTGTAGAAATGCTTACAAAAATACTGCTCTGTGTCTGGACCAGATCTATGTAACAGTTGCTAGGAGCCAAAAATGAGTGTGGCGCTTCAGAATCTGACTTGATGTGTGGGAACTAATTTTTATTTAGAAAAAAATAAGATCACATGGATGCATAGATATTTTCTTTTTTTTTCTGTTTTTTTTTTTTCTTTCCCCCCCTCCCTAGTTCTCCTTGCCAACTTGGGCTGAAATTAGAACGGTGTAAGTCACTAAATTGCTACAAGAAAGCCTGTTTTTTAATAGCTCTAACTTAGCAACCTAGAATTAAAGTTCATGTGTGTCAGATGGCATCTAAATTATCGAGGATACTTCTTTTTTTTTTTTTTTTTTTTTTCCTTTTTTGCTCAAAACTAAAAATTTTATTTTCATTNAGCAAAACTAAACTTCTAATTTTAAGGGCAGCCTGTTGCCCCCAATTGTGCATGGGTTATTTAGGCTGGCTGATGCTTGCCTGGGGTAGTAGAGCTTTCAATGGTTTTGCTTTCCTGCTTTTCCCTTGAAGGTAACCAGTGACCATGCCCTTTGCTCCAAAGTGTGCTCATCAACTGCTCTGAATTCTAAGACTAATGTTATAATAAATATAGTAATGTTAGTAAATAAATAGTAAACTATTTATTCCTTGTCACCAGATGTGGTATTGAGTGCTTGCACTTTCCTTGTGTGTGTCAGAACATGCCACCTTTTTATTATTAATTGTTTAATTAACCATGACAATCGTTTTTGTGAGTTGTGAGAGACATTATCTTTCAACTTCTTTTGGAGAGAGGTGTTGCTTGCTTGGAGAATCTTATTTTTATGGGGATTTGTAATGAGAGTCACTGCACAGGGGAGGCCCTGCTTTCCTCTTGATTTAAGGTTTTCTAGTGTTTTGCTTTCCTTCCTGCCAGTGTTCCAGGCCTGCCAGAGGGTGTGTACAGCAACACTGAGGGATAGTGTGCTAGCAAGGTTGTTTGGTCTGCTGTCTCAGTGCAGGTGGGGGATGGAGATCCATGTGGCAGCAAAGATCCAAGGGTTATTGATGTGTTAGAAAGCACAGATACACCTGAGAATGGTCCCGTAGGAATTAGGTCTTCTCCCCCCAAAAAGTGCAACTGAAGTGCATCTACACCAATGAACACAGTGTGGCCAACAAACACGAGGGTGTGAAAGCCTTTGTGCAGCAGGGAAATGATGGAACTTGGGGGGGAAATAGGTTATGACTCTTGGAGGAAGAGGCAGGCAACTCAGGACACTACAAGTTTGTCATGACTTTTTCCAGGGAAAAGATGTTGCCAAAGGCCAACTAGAACCTACTGTGGGTACTGCAATAAAAGATAACAAAAAATATTTCTGTAATTAGATCAGGAACAAAAGGAGGGATAAAGAGAATCTTCATCCTTTACTGGATGTAGAGGGAAACAGTGACAAAGGCTGAGGTACCTAATGCCTGCTTTGCCTCAGTCTTTAATAGTAAACTCAGCTGTTCTCCAGGCCTCTGAGTGGGAGTACAGAGATGGGGAGCAGAATGAAGCCCATGGATTCCAGGAGGAAAGTCTGTGGGGCAGGATGGGATCCACCCAAGGGTACTGAGGTAGCTGATGGAAGAGTTCACTGAGCCACTCTCCATCACTTACCAGCAGTGCTGGCTGACTGGGGAGGTCCCCCTTGACTGGAAGTTAGCAACTACGATTTCCATCTACAGGAAGAGCTGGAAGGACGATCTGGGGAGCTACAAGTCCTTTATAGAAGGGATTTTCCATGAGATAATAAAAGTCTTCTATGTGATTTTGCTTTTGTTTTTCCTTAACTAATAATTCCTAGCTGCTGATCTTTGTTGTTTAGCTCCACTGCTCTCTGCCTCAAGGGTTTGTATTAGTGGGTTTCTTACATCTGTGCAGTAAAAATCAGAATACCAGAGGCAATTCCCAGGCCCTCAGCAGGGTAGCTCAGGTCCCAGAGAGAAAATGTTGCCCCATCAGGATTACACTGAGATTGTTTATCCCAGTCCAGTGCAGGAATGAGTGCTGAAATAGTCCCAAAGTGCAACTCTTTGGCCATGGATCCCCTCTAGCTGGCAGTGTTGCAAGTGCAGTGCAGTGCAGTAAGTTCACATCCCATCAGTTTTCATTCATTCTTTCTTCTGTACCAAACGAACCAAAGGCCCTCAGCCTCCTGTTACACTAACAACCTTAATTGGTTCAGAGTCCATAGGAGCTCCAGAGTCCATATCACTGTTTTCAGTATTTTTCAAGGTAAAAATTATTAAATAGAAATGTCTTCTTTCTAAAATATTTTTTGGGTTTGAGGGTTTAGATTTTACTTTTTTAAACCAAGGATGAAAATTCTATTTTCAAGGTTTTGAGATGGACCCAGTGAACCCTCATGCACAAGTACATTATTTGGATTCTTGTGTGTAAGATGATAAGCCTTGCCAGGACACCACTGGTAATTGATAAAGTGATTCAGCACTGCTTTAGTGTTTATTTTCATAAGGCTTCTTGTGTATAAGAGCTGAGTTATGCCCATGTGGGATATGGAAAAACTCTGTTTTGAGCATTTTGTTTCATTACATCACTGAACCCACTAAGAGCAAAAGAAAATACCCAAAACAAGGTTGCAGGAGTGTGCTGCATGTGTGGTAATAGTCCTTGGTCCTATAAGTTTTTGGGTTTTGTCATGTTGGATTATCTATTGGTGTCTCCTGGTATGACACCTTAATGAAAGAAAATAGCTTGTTCCTGTATATTTCAGGCAGCTTCAGATGTTGTGGGTTTGGATTGAAATCCTTTATAATGCTTTCAGTTCCACAGGGACTTACACTGGTGAGACATGTATAAGCTCACAGCTTTTGTAACTCTAATCTTGTTAGCTAAAAGGTGGCATGCTGATAGTTTCATTTCACAGTTGAATTTTTTTAATTATCTCCGAAGGTGGATTTTAGCTTCTCAATTTTGGCCATGAGGTAGCATAACCTACAACACAGTATGCAGAAAGAAACCTCAAATTGAATGTGCTTTAGGTTGTTTTTTAGCTCCAAATCTATATTTATCTGAACAAGAAAGTTTTAACTTGACCTAAGGAAAAAAGAACAAATCAATAAATCCAATGAAGGCTTGCAATGTAGCGCTGATATAAAATATGATTTATTTAGTCTGCAATCGCAAAAAACTGTTATGTACTGCTGCCACTGGGGGAATATAAGAGCTGAATGGTTAAACACAACTTGCTTTAAATGTTTTGTGGTTTGGCTCCACTATAGATAAATGATGATATTGAAATTGATATTGAACTGAAATATCCAAGTAATAACTTTTATGGATTTTTTTAATAACCATACAATGATATATGTGTATATATATAAAAATAAGTAAGATATACTTTACCACCCATATATAAACATGTATAATGTGTATGCAATTACATATCCAGTGTTCCCTCTATATTTATCACTATAGAATATCTCAAGGGCAATCCTGATCTCCTGGATATTCAGGACTTCTCTCATTTTGAGATACTCTTACTTTGGTCAAATGCTTCTATTCACAGGTCAGGCCTTAGCAAAACTAAAAGACTTTTCATTTGCCTAATTAATTTTTGACCTCTGAGAACTGGATCATCTTGCAACACTGGGACTTTTCTGCTTTCCTTTGTGTTTTCCTTAGAGGGAGAGAAAATAATGTTCCTTTTCAATCCTGCCTCCTTGGCCAGGTCATGGGAAGCTCCACAATGTGAGTCCCTTCCAATGGGCTGAGCATTCACAGCTGGATGAGGGAGGGTCACCTGGTTTTGCCGATAAAAGGGTATGGTAAAAGGAACCTGTAAGAAGGCAGTAAGCATCTTTATGAAAACTTTGGGCAAAGAGTAACCTTCATACAGAAACTTTTGTTAAGGAGGCAGATGCAAGGAAGAAAGACTTTTCTGCTCTGGCTTTCTGAAGCTCTGGGTATGTCTGAATGAGAGACCAGGAGCAAATAAGCTGAGACAGTGGGAAATACCAGGGAAACTCCAGACAAGGCTGCTTTCTTATATGTTCACTTTAGTTCTTGAATGATTGTCCTGCCCAGCACTATGAAATATGATTAACATGAGGGAACTGAATAACAGAGAAGAAAGTTTTAAGATGGTGCTGGCTGTTGGTCCACAGGAACTGAAGCAAAAGCTGATCAGTGGACAACAATTACAGACCCTTGTGCTGTAGTCTGGAAATAGTGTCATGCAAAGGGGTGTTTCAGTAAAATGGAATTAAATGCTCCACATCATTGAAAAATATCTATTTCTGAGCACAATAAATAGGGCATAGAAGTATTCTGGCTGGGAATGATTGTCTCCAGGCTTATAAGGTTACCAGAAATAACAGAAAGGAATATCCTTTTGGATGGAAAGCAGGGTAGGAATTTACCACCATGTCTGTCTGCTTTGAACCAAGTGTTCAAATCAGTCAGTAAATGGCATTTCCATGTCATATGTTAATTTTGAAGAGCACAGACTTCCCAGAGTGTGCTGTGTGTTCTGTTTAATGTTTAATGCCAGTGCACTGACTGTATACAATGTTTAAGGTGAAGTGCAGAGTTCATGTTGTTGAGCAAATGAGGTACTGAGACCTTGTGAGAAGCTTCAGTAAAATATATTCCATATGCTTTGCTGGCTGACCCTTAAATACAGAATATCCAATCATGTGGCTTTTACATGGACTTTGTCTTGTTTTGAACCTCAGGACTAAAATCCTTGCAGCTCTCTAAGCTGCTCCCACCCCTGTAACAGCACTGGGTGGGTACTTGGTACCTAATGAGCCAAAGGCTCTGTGTGGGTGTCCCTTTGCAGCTTTAGCCCTGTCTCTGCTCTTCAGTGAGTTTCAGAGAGGGTACACTTAGTTAAAGCCCCAGGCAAGGGATTCAGACTCATAGCTAAAACTGAATGAAGACATGGTGTTGCTGTTTTTCTTTCAGGATGTGAGGAAGGTCAGTCTTACTCTGAGTGCTGAGAAAATGTTGCAGTCAGGTGAGGCAGATGGAAGGGGGAAAGCCATATATTGCACTTTGAAGCTTTCAAGCTTACTAGGTAGCACAAGATGTCAAACCCCTGCACGTCTTGATGGACAGTCACTTCATTCTCTGAAAAAACTTGAGATATAGTCATTATGAAGGGACTTAGTTAAGAAAGGAATGAATCAAGGCATGATGTTCCTACACACTGTTTGGGAGGCTTTGAAAGACTTCACAGTGCCTGCATCTCCTCAGTGAAGTATCTGATCTCTGCAGCCATGATATTTAAAATCCATCACACCCAAGATATTAATCNTATATAACATATAATATGAAAGAGCTGTGGCACAAGATGGTATGTGTCATTCCAGAAAAACTCGATCAGGGTATGATCTCTGGAAAGGTCTGGCACCCACAATTTATTGCAGAATCATCTAATTCTGAATTTTATGATATTTTTGAAGACAGAGAACAAATGGGTTAAGTTGAATGTACGTGTAAGAAAACAGGGCTATATTTACAAACTGTTGGTGTAGATTGTTTTGGGGTTTTTTGCATTGTTTTTGTCAGGTTCTGGGACGCTGCTGGATTCTAGGAACACCTTCACAGAACCGCAGCGTGACTTTACAGAGGCATTTAGACTTCCTTGGAAGAAGAGCTGAATAAAAATTAAAAAAATCTGTAGTGAAATAACAACTTGTTCTCTTTGCTGCTCTTCTGTCTGCTCTGTTTCATGTCTCCTCTTTTTCTCCCCCCTCTCTTAATGTCCCACTTATGCAACATGCTGCAGGGTAAGCACTTGAGCAGCAAATGAACTGGGTAGGCAGAGGCTCGATTCTTCTGAATAGTTATCACCTTACACCCCACTGGCACTTGACAGCTTGGACTCTCCAAACTCATGGAAACCACAGCAGTTGCATTTTCATATCTATTTTTACTGAAATGCTATTTTGCTTCTCTAACTTACTGTCAGTGTCATGTGTGCTTAGGCAAAGGGGTTGAGAACGGTGCCTTCCCTGTTTTACATACTGCCAGGCTTGGTGCAGTGAGTCAGTAAATAACATTTTCATCTATTCGCTGAACAAGCTTTTGAGGAATTGTGACTCTCCTTTGATTAGTGGGAAAATAATGGGTTCCACAAGTAGTGCTGAGGAAAGGCTAATGATTTTAAGATGGTCAGTGATAAGGAAAAATAAAGTAAACATCAGCACTATTTAGTGGGATTATGTGAGTAAAAGAAAAGCATAATAGAACTGAAATCAAAAATGTTTTGCAGAAAACCCAGGAAAGTGACTTTTTGATTGTTGTTGTAAAAGTTGAAAGGTGAAATATGCACTCTTCTATTCCTGATACCTCATCTGCTGACCGAGTTGGTTATCTGTTGCCTTGCTGTATTTTCCAAATGGTGTAGCTTGTCACCAATACTGTTGTGGGATTTTTTGCTTAGTATCTTCTCCAATTTTAAGAAGAGAACATAAAAATTCTTTCACATTTAGTTTGCACAAATCAGGAGGTGTCTGGAGTAGTTTGGGGGAAATGAACTTGCAGTTTGGTAACATTTTGATGCAGTTTTACAATTCGTTAATGACCATGCTGACTAGGTGGACAATGAACCTTCTTAAATGTATTTTTGAGCTACTGCAAATTATACTAGATTATTTTAAGATTGTGTGTGTTTACTTCTGCCTGGGTTTATCACTGAAAATAATTTATCATCTTGTCATTCTAATATTCAGAAAAACATGTTCTGTTCTGTCAGTTATCTTGAAAGGTTTCTTGGCTTTGGTTTTAATTCATATGCTGTTTATACTTGAAAGATATTTTACATCTTGGAAATTTTTCAGTTATCTCTGGAAAATACATGGTTTCTCCCAGCTTCTGGAGTGTCCTTTCAAAATGCTCAGCAGGTAATAACGACTGCACATTGAACACTATCATGTAGAGTGTGTTTCCCACTGCAGTAACTCCTAATTGGTTATACAGCAAGCCCTGGAGGATTTCTCAATTATTTCTAAGGAATTCTAAACATCATTTGTACGTCCAGAATTAATTACTTATTTCAGCTCCTGAATATTTAAGAAACTACCCTCTCGTGACTTATAGGGCCTTGCTTTGATAACTGAAATTGAAACATATTTGACACAGAATTTTCAACCCTGAGCTTGCACTTTCATGAGTTGTTTTCCTGTTACTCTTTGTCTGAATCAGAGCAGTTAAATACAAAATCATATCTAAATTCCCTGGGAGGGTGTCTGAAGCAACTGCTAGGGAGCCTGTGAGCCTCCCCTCCCTGTGACTAATGTTAGCTGTGGTCATCTCTGGCTTAATACCCATAAAATGTTTCAGCAACTTCAGCCCCATGGAAAAGAGGATGTCCTGTTCACTCATAGGGTGATTTGACAGGAGTTCAAATAACTCATCTTTTTTTTTTTTTNGTGGACAACAATTACAGACCCTTGTGCTGTAGTCTGGAAATAGTGTCATGCAAAGGGGTGTTTCAGTAAAATGGAATTAAATGCTCCACATCATTGAAAAATATCTATTTCTGAGCACAATAAATAGGGCATAGAAGTATTCTGGCTGGGAATGATTGTCTCCAGGCTTATAAGGTTACCAGAAATAACAGAAAGGAATATCCTTTTGGATGGAAAGCAGGGTAGGAATTTACCACCATGTCTGTCTGCTTTGAACCAAGTGTTCAAATCAGTCAGTAAATGGCATTTCCATGTCATATGTTAATTTTGAAGAGCACAGACTTCCCAGAGTGTGCTGTGTGTTCTGTTTAATGTTTAATGCCAGTGCACTGACTGTATACAATGTTTAAGGTGAAGTGCAGAGTTCATGTTGTTGAGCAAATGAGGTACTGAGACCTTGTGAGAAGCTTCAGTAAAATATATTCCATATGCTTTGCTGGCTGACCCTTAAATACAGAATATCCAATCATGTGGCTTTTACATGGACTTTGTCTTGTTTTGAACCTCAGGACTAAAATCCTTGCAGCTCTCTAAGCTGCTCCCACCCCTGTAACAGCACTGGGTGGGTACTTGGTACCTAATGAGCCAAAGGCTCTGTGTGGGTGTCCCTTTGCAGCTTTAGCCCTGTCTCTGCTCTTCAGTGAGTTTCAGAGAGGGTACACTTAGTTAAAGCCCCAGGCAAGGGATTCAGACTCATAGCTAAAACTGAATGAAGACATGGTGTTGCTGTTTTTCTTTCAGGATGTGAGGAAGGTCAGTCTTACTCTGAGTGCTGAGAAAATGTTGCAGTCAGGTGAGGCAGATGGAAGGGGGAAAGCCATATATTGCACTTTGAAGCTTTCAAGCTTACTAGGTAGCACAAGATGTCAAACCCCTGCACGTCTTGATGGACAGTCACTTCATTCTCTGAAAAAACTTGAGATATAGTCATTATGAAGGGACTTAGTTAAGAAAGGAATGAATCAAGGCATGATGTTCCTACACACTGTTTGGGAGGCTTTGAAAGACTTCACAGTGCCTGCATCTCCTCAGTGAAGTATCTGATCTCTGCAGCCATGATATTTAAAATCCATCACACCCAAGATATTAATCTGTTTGATAAAATACTTTTTTTTTTTTTTTTGTATTCTAACAGCATGGGAATTACAGCAACTGCTTCACATAAGAATTGAGAACACCAGTTAAATAATTTCTGAGCTTATTTTAACCTCCCTGGGTGATTGATCCCTGGAGCCTCCCTACAGGCTGACCCTAATCACTGAGTAGGATAAAATATATATATATATA
>VXAU01000211.1:856201-895281 GCA_013399695.1 Formicarius rufipectus
AACTGAAATCAAAAATGTTTTGCAGAAAACCCAGGAAAGTGACTTTTTGATTGTTGTTGTAAAAGTTGAAAGGTGAAATATGCACTCTTCTATTCCTGATACCTCATCTGCTGACCAAGTTGGTTATCTGTTGCCTTGCTGTATTTTCCAAATGGTGTAGCTTGTCACCAATACTGTTGTGGGATTTTTTGCTTAGTATCTTCTCCAATTTTAAGAAGAGAACATAAAAATTCTTTCACATTTAGTTTGCACAAATCAGGAGGTGTCTGGAGTAGTTTGGGGGAAATGAACTTGCAGTTTGGTAACATTTTGATGCAGTTTTACAATTCGTTAATGACCATGCTGACTAGGTGGACAATGAACCTTCTTAAATGTATTTTTGAGCTACTGCAAATTATACTAGATTATTTTAAGATTGTGTGTGTTTACTTCTGCCTGGGTTTATCACTGAAAATAATTTATCATCTTGTCATTCTAATATTCAGAAAAACATGTTCTGTTCTGTCAGTTATCTTGAAAGGTTTCTTGGCTTTGGTTTTAATTCATATGCTGTTTATACTTGAAAGATATTTTACATCTTGGAAATTTTTCAGTTATCTCTGGAAAATACATGGTTTCTCCCAGCTTCTGGAGTGTCCTTTCAAAATGCTCAGCAGGTAATAACGACTGCACATTGAACACTATCATGTAGAGTGTGTTTCCCACTGCAGTAACTCCTAATTGGTTATACAGCAAGCCCTGGAGGATTTCTCAATTATTTCTAAGGAATTCTAAACATCATTTGTACGTCCAGAATTAATTACTTATTTCAGCTCCTGAATATTTAAGAAACTACCCTCTCGTGACTTATAGGGCCTTGCTTTGATAACTGAAATTGAAACATATTTGACACAGAATTTTCAACCCTGAGCTTGCACTTTCATGAGTTGTTTTCCTGTTACTCTTTGTCTGAATCAGAGCAGTTAAATACAAAATCATATCTAAATTCCCTGGGAGGGTGTCTGAAGCAACTGCTAGGGAGCCTGTGAGCCTCCCCTCCCTGTGACTAATGTTAGCTGTGGTCATCTCTGGCTTAATACCCATAAAATGTTTCAGCAACTTCAGCCCCATGGAAAAGAGGATGTCCTGTTCACTCATAGGGTGATTTGACAGGAGTTCAAATAACTCATCTTTTTTTTTTTTTTTTTCCCTTTCTTTTCTTTTCTTTTCTTTTTTTTATTTTTTTTCTAATGCTGATATGCCCTTTGATGATCTAAAAGAGCGAACAAACAGTGCTGTATCAAAAGTGACAGATTACAGTAAATTAGATGAGTCTCTAAATGCTAAGGAAAAAAATTCAAAGGTATCNAGCATGGGAATTACAGCAACTGCTTCACATAAGAATTGAGAACACCAGTTAAATAATTTCTGAGCTTATTTTAACCTCCCTGGGTGATTGATCCCTGGAGCCTCCCTACAGGCTGACCCTAATCACTGAGTAGGATAAAANGAAATTCCAAATGCAGCCAAAAAGCTACTTTGAGATTCAATCTGTGAAAGGACAAGCTAATGAATTTAGGGCTTCTAATCCAAGATAAATAAATCAAAACTGAGAGGGGGAAGCTTAGTAAAGCTCTAGGAGATGTAGGGGTAATAAAAGACTGACAAATAGGCATGACTGTGTGACATGATGAAGCAGCAGAAATGACAACTATAATAATATGTAGTGCTGTGTCCTGGAAGAAAGAACCAGAAAACTGCTGCTGCCTGTGATAGCAAGAGTGAATCTGGAATAGCAGTTTCACTTTGGGGAGCAGTGGTAGGAAAGCCTTAGGGAAGATATGGGACTTAGGAGTTGTGATCACTCAGAGACAGAGGCATTTCTGGCACTGGCAGATGTGAGTGTATGTGCAGACAATGACAGAGACAAGGGAAGTGCCTTAAACAGAGAGAAAAGGTCAGGGTAGAGGAGGTAAAAATTATATGGTGAAAAAAGTCAACACACATGAAATTGCTGACCAGGAGGTATTCTAACTTTTGGGAATCCTTTCGGAAGGTGTAAGGGCAGGACTCCTCTTCCCTGCCTCAGTACTCAGCTCTGGAAAGCATACTCCATTTTAATTGTAACTTTGGGGAGATATTGACTGGGTGCTCTCATGGTCCCTTCAACCCCAGCCAGTGTATCATGTAAAAGTCAATGTGATACCCACTGCTGTTACCATAGCTACCTGTGACTGTACATAAGCATTAAACTGGTATGGCTTAGCTCTGTGTGAAAAGCTATTGTGGCTTGATTTCCTCTTCATGCAAACAGTTTGGAATATTTGTAAATTTTTACAATAACTTCTCATCCATGTATACCTCTACAACCATATCATGAAATTAAGGATGGCAGTTGAAAGCAAAATCCCAGAGGAGACAGAAAACACTTGTGCAATACAACTAAAAAGCAGGTTTGCCAGACACGTGCAAACAAAATATTACTGAAATAGGCTGTCCTGTATTCTTGAAATTACCCATATTTTACCTCCTCCTGACAGACAAGTCCCTTCTTTCTCTGAGCCATCATTATCTTTTTGATATGGACATTTTTGTAAATTGCTTTGCAATTACCTAATGAAGAATGGTAGAGGAGAGATGATGAGTTCTGTCAGGAAATGTGTGTTTTATCTTTCTTGCTATTTCTCTTCAGGGCAGCCTGGGGGCATTGATTTTACTGGATCATGGTGAGCAGGGGAAAGGTGTCTTATTTAGGCACCAAAACCCATTTTAAAAATCTAAACCTGCACATTTCTGTATTGCTTGTAATCATGGTAGCTTGTCCTCTTGTTCGAGTATGCTTTTGAGGGAAAAATGCTTTTTCCTTTTCACAGCCATAGCAACAAGTCACTGCTATGAGTTTTCAGCCTTGGTTGTAATCTGTGTTGGTCCAGAAGAGGGACGTGAACTTGCACTGGAAATCACCTTCCTGTCAGTCAGACCATTTGGTGGCACCTCTAATAATGCATCTCTCTGCTCTCCTTAGATCATTGCTTTTAAATTCTTTTATGTCCTCAGAGACAGCTGTGAATAAATGGCAACCACGTCTTATTATTTTGATGGTACATACTTTGAAAAATGTCTGTAATTTTGGAATACTACAGAATATCCTGCATTGGAAGGGACCCACAAGGGTCATCAAAGTCCAACTCCTGTCTCTGCACAGGACAGCCCCAACAAAGCCACTGTGTGTCTGAGAGCATTGTCCAAACACTGCTTGAGCTCTGGCATCCTTGGGGCAGTGACCACTGCCCTGGAGAGCCTGTTTAGTGCCCAGCCCCCACGTAGGAGAAAAACCTTTCCCTAGTATTGAACCTGAACCTCCTCTGACACAACTTCATGCTGTTTTCTTGGGTCCTCTTCTAGCGGCAGGATGTGGGTACTTATGAACACAACTGGAGCTTCAGTCTGGACTGGCTAAGCATGGGGCAGGGTACCAAATTTCTCCTGCCCTTTATTTTAGTCATCTGATTCCTGGAGAAGTTTTAATTTGATACAGTAAATTAACTCTGTTCCAACGAAGGGAAGTGTTTCTTAAATATTGGATTTATTACTGGGCAGGACTTTGCCTCTCAGGGCATGACTTTTATTCTCCTACTCTTCACAGGTTACAAGCACTGAACATTCCCTGAATTTTTCATAGTTTTCTGTTTACTTCTCAATCTCCAAGTTCTTTACAGGAGACTTCCCTTCAAAAGTTCAGATATGTGCTGGGCTTCTGTCTCTGGTGAGCTCCTGGTGTCAGATGGAGCTCAGACCCTCACCTTTCCCTTTGGAAAGGCAAGCCTGGATAGTTTTCTTCTAAACAGCTCTTCGAAGTTTTGCTCAGCAGTTAATGAGTGCTGGTGTCTCTAGCTCAGAGCATGTGAGGGAGAAAGGAATCTCTGGCCTTGTGGTTCCAAACTCAGGAATCTATTGGAGTAATAAATATACTTTATGTTTTTATATAATAAATGTTGAAATGTTCATTCATAGTTTATTTAGAAGTTTTGGTATACAGAGTAATTTTAGACTTTTCAAAGTTTTTTTTTGTTAATATTTCTAATATCTCGTAAAAGTAAGTCTTAGGGAAAAGTGATTGTTTGTTATGTTACTCTAATACCTACAGTAGAGACCACCAAAGAACAAACAAAAAACAATTAGTAATTAAACTGCAAAGTACAGTCTACTTAAATTTTATCACCATTTTGACAAGCTGAAGGGAAACTCATTTAAAGGAAATGCTATCTTCGTGGTTGTATTTTAATTAGCTTTCAGGTCACATGAAATCTGGAGAGTTGCTTTCTCCTCCTCCTCTTGATTTGGTATTAGCCCTTCCTTTGCAAAGGGATATGTGTGACTCTATTCTCCATGACGTTTTTGATGACACTTTTAAAATTAATTTTCCCAGGTTTATATCAGTTCTTCAAACATTTCATTTTTGCATCTCAACACCATTTGCTTTCCTCTTTTCTGCTTCTCAGTTCCATTGGGAAACAGCTGACACATCAAGGAATTTGCAGAAATAAAGGTGAAAAAGGTAAATTGAAACCAGAGTCAGTGAAACAACAAATCTGTCACCTTCATTGCTAGGAGACACATAAGGAGCACAGTTCCTCAGCCACCATAAATCCATGAGCCCCACTGGGCTGCACTGCTATTTCTTGCATGCTGCTGAAGCCCAGGTACAATAATTATCCTTTGCTTATTTGCTCAGTTTGGAAGGTAAAGCTTCTTTTAGGCTCTCTGAGGCAGTTTTCTTCATAGCTGTGAATCAGCCTTAATTTAGAGATGCTGGAAGGTGTCCTGTCCCTCCCCACTGCCTATGGATAAGGCTGAGGGTGATGAGCTGCCTCTGTTCAGTGCCTGACTGAGTTTGCTGTGTGTGGTGTCTGGGTGATGACTCAATGGTGCAGTGAAGGAAGAGCATTTCCATTCAGTTGTTTTCCAAAATTATAAATCACATGCTTCAGCTGAAGGAAAAATACATCCAAAGAGATGCAGGGCTGGTGTCAGAACACTCTCCTTGCTGGTCTTCCTATACTTCATGTCATGATTTTCAAGAAGAACCTCCAGTCTCTTTTGTAATGGAGAGAAGTGTGGAAAAGAATGAGATGAGATTTAAGAACCATGTAGCCTGCAGAGCAGCTACCTTTCATTTACTTGCTGCTCTACCAGCCTCAGAACTGTCAGCTAGGCTTAAGAGCTTATAATTTAGTTTTGCTGGAAGGCAAGTAATTATATTTCTCGACATGCCACCTTTTACTTCGCCTTGTTCTAAGAGACAGAGTTGGCAGATTAAGGGCCTTTTCTTTAATTTATGTTCATCAACAAGTCTCTCATCAGTTTCTCTATCATTTTCTCTGTTGCACTGATAACTCTGAACATACATTACACCCTTTGGTGAGCAATGAGGGAGCCTAAACTACTTCAGCACGAGCAGTGCTGAGTCCCTGAGAAGTTCCAGAACTGTACTGCAGAAATCTGCCCTCTTCTAAACCCAGCCTGTGTGCTTGGAGAGGAGCTGGCTGAGAACTGAGTGGACTTGGAGGACAGTCCCATTTCCACTGAAATTTCAGTGTTTTTTCTGAAGGTGGCAAAAGGAACCACGTTTTAAGTACAGGCTGAAGAGGGAGAAGATGATTAGAAAGAGGAGTTAAGCAAGTGCTGACTGAAGATGGGTGGCCTTGAACAGCAATATGTTCAGTGTGCTTAATTTTCTAGTCCTTGCTGGCTGCTTTCTTCCTTTGCCTTATCCTTTGCTTCTAGTTTGTCTCTGACATGTTTGCAGGTGTGATTTTGCTGTACATGTATGGGTGTCAGAATCTCTGCATATTTTTTAACTGCCAAAAATAGTCTTATAAATGCTCAAATGCATTACATAGTTCCAGAATGTGGGATTCCTGGTGTGAAAGCTAGGTGACCATGCCTAATTTTCTTTTTTAAAAAATATCATCTTTCCATAAATATTACTGCTCCCCCCAAGCAAAAAACCCCTCCACAAAACTCGCTTACTGAAATCACAGTTAAAAAGGGGTCTTCCCAAATTACAAACTTCTGCCATCAGTTTATTTAGCATGTCATTCTTCACCCGCCCCAAAATTGCCTGGTTTTGCAGCTGAATAGTAACTTCAACTGGTTTTAAAGTGACACAGGAACTTTCCCAATCCTAGGAATACCTGCTCTTTATTGGTGCTTCCTGTTCCTTTGGATGCTGTGGGTAACTGTGTGTGTGAATTTTGTGTGTATATCAGCAATTTTAGCTTTATATTGTCATGTGACAAGGGAACAGTTGTTTCTCCTGGATCTCTATGTATTTGGTGCTAGAATTTCATACCAATAAGCACCTTCTCCTGGGAAGTCAATAAAGATGTTTGTCTTGCTCATCTACTGAAGTTGTATTTAAGAAATTTGCAGTTTGGAATACCTTTTCATTTTTGCCTAAAATTGCTTTATTTCATTCGTTTGAGGAATATATGTCTGTCTTTGGAACAGCTATGGCAAATGGGCACTGGGGACTAGTGTTTGGAAGTTGAAGCAGGAGGAGAACTTTTAATAAACAGAGCTCTGTAATATATATATATAAATTGTGATACAGTAGATGGTCTTTCAAATCAGTATATTAAAATTTATTGAGGAGGGGGGTACAGGGATGTAACAGGATTCACTGCATCTTAGGAGAACATCTATAAAGACCTATTTAGTAGTCACACAAGGCTTGAAGTGTCATGAAATGTTTGTGTGCATTAAAACGGGATGTAAACGCAGCAGGCCCACACAGTGGGGAACCTGCCACTGGCAATTGTATTGACTGCCCAGCATGGGGCTCCCCGAAGCAAAGACTTTACTAACTAGAGTGAAAAGCCTTTTATTTTCAGGTCCATTGACATCGTGAATGCTGTGCAGATGTAAATAAACTGCCTTATGTTGTACATTACATGCTTCATCTTTTGGAAATCTGCAGACAAATGGAAGTGTTCAAAGGGTGGAAGGATGAGACATGCAGAATATGTGAGTGCTGAGGACAGGCTGACGGAACTGGTTTTCTTTAAAGAGGGCTCTGTGACTTTGCAATATATAAAAGTTCGTAGTGAAGAGAATTTTCATGGATTATTATGTGCCTGTTGCAGAAAATAAGATAAATAATGAATTTTGACTTCGGAAATACTCTCAAGCTACAGGGGCTGTGAAGCATTAGAGCTGGATGCTTGTGGAGGTCTTGAAATCTGCTTCACTGATTAATTCACTACAGGTTAAAACCCACTCAGATGATTTCTAGTAAAGGCAGACATTATATGCTTTTTATCCTGCCTTAGAACAGGGGAAAGGGAAACAGCCACTCGAAGACACTGTCAGCTCTTTTGACGTGTTTCAATCTGCATGTTAAGATGAGAAATAGATATTTAAAGAGTTGCTGTAGGTTTAAATAAGACTAGACAGGGTGTCTTTTTCTTGCCCATCTGTGTGAGGGCACCTAAAGATGGCACCAGTGCTGCTCCAGGAAAGCAAGTTAGTGTTAAACCTAATAGTAAATATAGGACAAAATGCAGTTCTGTAAACAAGACAACTGTAGTCTGATCAGTAATATCCAGCAAAAATAAATGTCACTTTTATCAATGAATGTTCAGAATAGGAGCAAATGAGAGGGTTTCAAGAATGAAGACACTGGCAATTACACATCAAGCTTCTTATCTGAATCAAGAAAGAGGTAGGTTGAACAGAAACATACTGACTGATGCTATCCAGGAGACCAATGCATAGGGTCTCATTGGTAATGTAAATGGACTGATCAAGCTGGGAGCAGAAGATTCCAGCTGCAGCTTGAGCAGACTCCAGATGTCTTAAGATTTGATGTGTTCCCATACTCACTGAAGGAGCTAGATCCTAAAAAGCATGGAACATTTTACTCTGTTGAATTGCATGGAAATTTTAGAATCCCAGAAGAGATTGCTCATTTTATCCAGCCCAGACACTGTCCTTGCTGAGCCAGGAAAGGAACTGTGGTGCTGGTCCACCTTTTTTAGAAACTGTGCTGTGCCCCACTGGAGAAATGCTTTCTAAACTGATTAAAAGTCCAGAAAAAAAAGAAAAGCTATGTTTTGAACTTTTTTACTGTTTTAAAACCTTCAAACATAAAAAGCTATTTAAATCACTCAGCACTTTAAAGATAATTATGTCAACATGGAAAGAGGCTTTATTTTGGGACTTCTTGTTAGAAAACCAACCCCAAAAAAAGACTTTTTTTGTTCTACAAATGTAAACTCAGTTGTGTATTGCAGTACCAGATAAAATTTAACAGCTGCATTTAAAGATAACCAATTATTTGTGCATCATGTAAGACTAGTACAGAATCACAGAATGGGTCAGGCTGGAAGGATGCACAGTGGGTCATTGAGTCCAACCTCCCTGCACAAGCAGGGTCATCCCAGAGCACATGGCACAGGATTGTTGTCCAGACAGTCTGGAATATCTCCAGTGAGGGAGACTCCATACCCTCTCTGGGCAAGCTACTCAGTGTTTGGTCACTGCACAGGAAAGAAGTTGAACCTCATGTTCAGGTGCAACTTCCTGAGCATCGAACTGATGCCTGTTCCTCTTGTCCTGTTGCTGGGCACCCCTGAGCAGAGCCTGGTCTGTTCTCTCTCCCTGCAGATACTGACAGACATTCATGAGGTTCCCTCTCACCTGTCTCCAGCCTGAACAGCCCCATCTCCCTCAGCCTTTCCTCCTAAGAGAGATGCTCCATGTCCTTCATCACCTTTGTCACCCTCTGCTGGACCCGCTCCAGGAGCTCCGCATCTCTCTTGTCTTGAGGAGCCCAGAAATGGACTCAGCACTCCAGATGTGCCTCAGCAGGGCTGAGTGAAGGGGCAGGATCATGTTCCTGAGGTCATTTGAACCTGCTGAAAAGGCATCTGCCCCTTCATCCTAGTCATTAATGGATTTAAATGATACTAGGCCCAGTATTGAACCTTGGGGGCACCACTATTGACAGGACTCTCCAGTAAATGCTACTGGAACAGTAAAGTAGCTCTGGAAAATTGCATAAGGAAAGGGATTTATGGAAATATAACTCTCAAGCTTAATCTCAGTCCTTTAAATATCTGATGTTGACACTTCTATTTTCATAAAATATTCATTACATTAACTTTTTTTTTTTTTTTTCTGTTTTTGCTTTTTCTGATGGACTGTTGAGTGTGAACGAAAGGCTAAAATCAGAGATGGTGAGGATGTGTTTCTCTCCCATCTCTTTTTTAACATGCAAGTTAATTCTTATTCAGCAGTTAGTCACATAACATGTGCTGCCCCAGATCGAGGGCAATTTCAACAGAGCTGTGAGAGGCGTGAACCTGCTCTTCCAAACGTTGTCCCTGGGACATCTTTTCAAAACCTGAAAAACAAATTAGATGGTAGGCAAGGTCTCTTTTTATAAAAGGACATGTAAGGTTTTGTTTCATCAGGAATACCCCTTTCAAGCTCACTTTCTCCTGCTAGGTTTGTTTTATATTTGATTAGTTCTAGGAGATGGATTTTGACATTTAAAGTATGGGTAATAGAAGAAGAATAATGACATAGTTGGGATTACAGAAAAATATTTGCCCTTGAAAATGGTAATGCATTGTTAAATACCGGTTGCATCATATCTGAGTATAATAAAATAAAAGTGGAAATTGGATGATTGTATTGGGCATGAATAGTCTCAGCAGAGGAAGGCAGAAGAGGGGACCTTGGCAATTCTAGCAGTGCAGCACAGCTGAAAATGGATTTTGTACCATGAATTCACTGGGTTTCCAAACCTGATGGTCTATATCTTGTTATAAAATGCCCAACATTAATAAAACAAAAGACAAACTTGTATTAAAATAAAAATAATAATTTAAAAAACTATTTAAATATAACCAGTGTTCTTCCAGTCAGTTCAGACCTCACATAAATCCTTGGAGAAGCTCCTCCAGGTGCCATGGAGTGTTGACTCCTCAAATGAGGGGTGCATTTGTGCTGTTCTGTTAGTGCTGCTGAGGGATTAAAAGTCAAGTTTTGCTGGGGTGAGAAAACCAGAGGTTATTTGTAGGGTGGATCATACCTGATTTGTAGCGTGGCTCGTGTGAAGGTTGTGTTGGCACAGCTGGATTGAGCTGAGCGCTAGAACAGGAGGCCAGTGCGAGGAAGAATATTTAACATCTGTTTTCCATGATAGCCTGTGGGTCGTCTGCAGTGGGTGCAGTTTGGGGAGCTCTGAAGAATTCAGATTTTTCCTCAGTTCCTCACTGTCCTGCATAATGGTATGCAGATGTGTTTATTCCCAGTTTTCTGGTCAGGGATAAACTGTGTTGAGACCAGAAAAGTTGATGAGGAATTCCCCTATGACCATTAGGATTGGTTGCAGTTGGTTCTCTAAGTGGTTGGGCTATTTTGTTGTTTTAATTCAAGTCACCAAAGTCAGCCGTCTGGCGAATTTCTGGCAGGGTGTTAGTACTCAAATCAAACTGCTGATGGCAACAGCCTCCTGTAGCTGGTGCCTGTGCTGGGGTAGCAGCTCAATGTCTGATAAAATGAGACTGAAGATTAATTTTGCCTGATTTTGTTCCCATGAACAGTCCTTAGGCTTCCACATAAACCATGCACTGGGGTCACAGCTCTTGTTCTGAGTGTTTGTGAAGGGGCTTGGTTGCTGTCTTCTGGGCTGAGCTCTCCCAGATTGTCATACACCTACCTGGGAAGCAAAATGTAAAATGCCAGTGCATGAAAAAGATATAGAGAATAGGGAGCAGCATGTTCACTGATGATCTGCATATTTTTGCTCAGTTTATTGTATTAGATGTCAGGATTACATTTTTCTTACAAATGTACCTTTTATTTTTTCCCCTTTTCCTCTTCCTAACCTTTCTGGTTTTCAGCTGTTCTTAATTCCTATTGACAGTAACTGAATTGAATTTTGTCCCAGTTCTAGTGTTTAATGACTAGAAAACCAAACCCTAGGAGCAGGGAATTACAAGCAGTGAAGCCTGCTCCAGCTCTCCATTCCTCACAACCCAGTTCTCTGTGCTGCTGTTGAGGGTGGCTCTCAGAATACTGTTATTAATAAAGTCTATTAGCTGCAAGGGAAATGCAGGAGTCCTTTGTTAATAATCCTTCATCAAACTGGAGCGAATCTGGGCTTGATTCTTGCAGCTAATCTATGTGCCTGATTTACTTATCTCCTCCTGCATTTTCTCTGGCCTCTACTGTTGTGGTACCTAACATGCTGTTGGAATTTGCCCAGCACCTCCATGCTGCTAAATTGCTGCTCCTGGCAGAGTCACCCCTGGGGCTCATGAGACTTCAGCTGTGGAGAAGTCTGTTGTGCCTCAGGCAAGTTTAGACTGTAGCAAATGCAGTGCATTTAAAGATATGATTCCCTGTTTGTTGTGCTCTAGGCTTCCACTCCTGTTTTTAAAGATGTCCTTCCTTGTTGCTGAGGGTTCATCTCTGCACATCAGAGCAAGAGCTGGTTATCAGGGTATGGAATACAGCTATTTCCAGATTGTGTGATGTGCTCCCCATCTCTAACCTGCAAAAATCTTAGGAAATTCCATCTTCCTTTTCATTTGTGGCAGGATTAGGGGATTAGTAATGACAGAAGATGCTGTAGCCCAGTTGGTTCCCTTCCTTATGTGGATATAACAAACAGCTATGTCTGAATTTGTGCTCCCATACTGTGCATCTCCTGAATATGGAAACTGTTGTTCCTCAAATCCAAATGAAGGTGAGACTTGATGCAGACTTTTAGTAATCCTTTCAGAGAGGGACTTCAGGAGCTCAGTTGCTGTAGGCAGCAAGTCTTGGAGCATTCCTTGTGCTATTGTAACTGCCTTCTCCTTGTGCTCTGACTGTATTATGACATCTTGTCTCAGAGAGACACATATTTTCCTGGCTCCCTGAAACGGGTATCCCTCACTGTGGAGATCCCCACATGCAGATAGGCAGCTGTTCACCTTCCCAATGACTCACAGGCATACGTGCTCTCATGAAGAGCTAAGTGACTTCCATGGTGGCCTTTCAGATCTCCAAACACACTGATCTTGTGGTATGCTGTGTGCCAGCTCACTTCACTTTCAAATACAAAAGTGACTTTTCATCTCTCTCTCTCTCTCTCCTGTAAAAGCTGTGGCTGGTGTCATTCCACTCTTGAGAATTCTTCAGCAACTTTCAGTGTTCTTTAAAATCCTGTTAGCACGTGTCTGACTTTCTGTTATTTAAACATGCACGTCTTTGCAGCTAAACTGGCTTTCCTGTTTGATATGACTACTCATTGTTCTGTTCATTTGTTCCCCAAGTGATCCATCAAGTAGTGTGCTGTTACGTGTTTCAGAGCCCTGTTTTAAGGTTGGTGTCTCAGAACTTCTCTGGGTCATAATGGGAGAACTGTAGGCACTTTTGTGGAAGTAGGCAGGTTAATATATACATATATCTTCTATATGTAGATATTAATGTATGTACATATAATATGTTTTTATATAGAAATATATTTATTATATACATATATATATCACAAATGCTCAAAGTCTGCATAGGGAGTCTGTGCTTCTAGAAGACTCAAAAAAAATCTTTAGACAATAGGAAGCTGGTTGTAAGGAGCTTGAGATTGTCAGGAAATAAAAATAGTAGGATAGATTGAGTGGGAAAGGAAGTTAGATGACATAGCAACTGAGTGGACAGTGATATCAGAGAAAAGCCTCAGCACTAGAAGGAAGTGTATGCGGGCTGTGGGGAGAGATCTCTCAACAGACGCATTGGAAAGCAAGGACATGTTTAGCATCAGGGATTGCAAAAGCAGCAGGTGGTTGAACATGAATTGGAGTATTTAATTCAGTCCCTCAGAAATTTTGCTTTTAAGTGCAAAGTGATAGCAACAGCTATATTGGCTAATTGTGGGCAAAGAATATTGTGCAGCAGTGAAAGATGGACTGTTAGACTAATAAAGGAATACATGGTGTAAAGTGATGCCTAGAATAGGTTGAATGTGTTTAATATGAATAAACAAAACAGTGTCAGCTCTTGTTTTGTAAATGTTTCAACTCCTCTGGACTGCTTATTTTTGTGTAAGAACTCACACTGGGATGTTAATCAGAACATCCAGCCATTAATCTATTTTATAGGTTCAACATCACTGTGTTGATGTAGAAAAATACATCTTTAAAAGTGGTAATGAGTCATAGCTGGGACTCTACTGTTACTGGTGGATATTTCTCCATGGGTTTAAAAGAATTCCTGCAAAAAATGAGATATACTGCAAAAGTTGCTGATGATGCTGATATTGGTTTAGATTGTGGTGTGGTCAAAATAATAAACTGACAAACTGCAGGGAAAATGAAGACAGCTTATTTCTTCATTTCTCCCCAGCATACTTTCCAAGCTGTTCAGCCAATTTATGCAAATGTCAGTAATATAGCAAATAATCTGTCCAAAGTCCATCTAGATATTTTGGGGAGGTTACTTTTTTCCCCTTGTGGATTCATTTATGCTTGAAAATTCAGGGAAATTAACTGCATGCAAAATGACCATCATGTATTTGCTAGATCTGTGCTTTCTCAATCGGTCACAAAGGAGCTGTTCTGCAGAAAACTTGTTCCTAAGAAATGACTGTTTTTACAAGCCTCTTCAGACATAAGTGTTTTTTGCAAAAAATGTTTCCATTTTCATAATTCTCCCACTCTTGTCCCTTTCCTCCATTAATTAAACTTTTATTAAATGTTTATTAAAACAAAACCATTTCACTCTTTGGAAACTTGTCCAAACTATAAAGAGGAACTCGGAGAGGGAGAGCTTGGCACAAGCAGCAAAACTGTAGTCCCTGAAGCTTGTCCCAGTTGATTTCAGCCAGCCTATGTGTTAAAGTGGGTCAGAGTAAGTCAGAGAGAGAGAGAGCAGAATGCAAAATGACAAAAAGGAATAAACTGGTAGTAAACCAGGCTGGATGCTCCAAGAGGGAATAGCTAATTGCATATCATTAGTAGCATTCCGATACTGGAATCTATACACCTGAAAAGCATTGTCTGCCTGTTTCTGCAGCCCTGGCTGGTTCTGTCCTGTGTTGTGGTGGGATGGTTTCTTCTGTCTGAAGCCCAGGTTTACTTTCAGATCTGTTTCCCATCCATCAGGGTACCCTTCCTCAGCACTTTGCCATCAGGAATGGAGAGAGCCCTTGCCCTGAACAGCTTTAGGTTTGTAAACAGGCTCTCTGGTTCACTTAGGTGATGGTTTAGTCCAGTTCCTTGTAGTAAAAACAAATATCTTTGATATGGAGAATTAAGAAAATAATCTTCCACCATACCAGAGGAACTGTGGGAGAGAGACTGGAAATAAGAGGAAGAACTTTGAAGCAGACAATTATATTTGTGGGTTTTGAATGCAATGCTGTAAAGTGTGAAAGAGAAAACGGTTTCCTTCTTAGTTTTTCAATAATAAAGGAATAAAATGTCTCCTGTGTGCAGTGAGCATGCTCATATGGGAATGCTAGAGGCATTGTTGGAGTCTTGCCTGAGTAAGAACAGCAGGATGAGAACCCCATGAAGCACCACTGATGTGCAGCCGAAAGAGATAATGGAAGAGCGGAAAGCACCATCATTTAAAGGACACATCATGAAGCGGTGTCAGGAAGTGTTTCTACAGACAAAGATAAATTGCCATGTGCAGTCGTCCCATCAGCCAAGAGGAAAAATAAATTTTACTTATGAGAAATAATAGAGCTGCCTTTGTAGGAATGGTGCAATGCAGAGTGACAATGGTCCTGATGGGCTTCCCCAAACCAGAACATCACTCTGAGTTTATAAAGGCAGCCAGAAAGATGTTTTGTAGTCTCAGTTTGTTTCACAGTTGTTTACTGTCCAAAGCAATCATAACTCAGCCTTGCCATAAGTTTTCAAAAAGAGTTGAGATTCATTGCCCTTGTTTTTGCATATCTAATTAATGGGCAATTTGGGCTTGCACCACAAAGGTTATTTTAACTGTTTAATATGGTGTGATTTCCCCCCTGCCCTCAGCTGAACATCTCTGGGCTCCTGTGCCAGTAATGCTTCAGTGGGGCTGGAAGATGAAGTAGATTTTGGTAGTGTTGAGTTGCAGGTCTCACCTCCCTGTTTTCCCTTGGGTTTTGTTCTGTTGTTTCTCCACCTTGGCAGGCATTGTGCTCTCTGCTGCACTCCACTTTTACTGGCACTGAACTCTCCTTCTTTAGTCAGTGCAATGGAGAGGGATTTTCAGAGACATGAAGCAACCTCAACACTTTCTTGAACTTTTACTGGGTCTTAACTTGAATGCTTTTAGTATACTAACAAATGGAAATCTGGCAGCTTTTAGAAAAGCAATGGCACTGGAATGGCCTTAAATTCACCCTTGATTCTCTAATTATACTTTCGAAGATACTATCTCATTATCTAAAACTCAAACATATCATTAGTTATATCTCACTTTTGTAATTACAAGCTATATATTTGTCATATCTATGAAATCAGAAAACATTGACATTATAAATCTCTGATTTATGCAGCCTCAGCAGGAATTGCTAATGAGCAAACCTTCCTTTCAGTCTCTTTTTTTATTTTTTTATTTTTTTTCTACAAAAGCTTTTCCAAAGCAAGCTTCTGCAAATGGAGACTGAGCCTGAAACTACAAATGGTGAAGTGCCTCCCTCAGGCCTTCTTGCTTTGCTATTGAGGCAGCTGTGCTTGTGTTAATAGACCATGATAGTAAACTCCTTGAATTGGTTTTGTTTTGATTTTTTTTTTCTATTCTTGAAGATGTCGTTCTTCATCTTGGTTCCACAAACATGAATGTAAATGCAAATTTCAGAGAGAAGAGTAGTGCGACTAAATAAACAATAATCTTAGCAAGCATCTGTCATCATAGGAAAACTTTGCACTCTGGAGGAAAGCAAAGTCTAAATTCAGAGTTCCTCTTCTGGTCTTACAATGTCTGTGTATTTGTAGTCCAGGCAGTTCAGAGTGGTCACCAGACTGAACTGTCCTGAGTGCAGTGATGTGTTTAGGTTCTGCTTGTCTGGAGCACCTCGAGTTTGGTGACTTGGTGTTTGTCAGCTGTGTTCTTCTTTCTCATCTGACTTACACAGTATAAAAACACTGTAGGTGTCTCCATGAAGCCATAACCAAACTTCAGTGACAGGGGACTCCTGCATGGCAGATGGTTTTCCTTGTCCTAAGATGGATTTCTCCATGCTTCTGGTGCCCTCCTAAACCATGTTTTTCCAGTCTTTCCTATTATCCTGTGTGATCTCTGTGGGTTGGTTCTTTTGGTTTTGTTTGTTTGTTTCCCCTGTTTGGTTTTTGTAGTCCCTCCCCAGTCTACCTGTTGAGCTGTGTGCTGCTATTTTCAGTTTCATTTAGTTCTCACTGCTTGCCTGGGTCTCCAGGCCCACGGTGCACTCCCCGCTCCCACCTGGACCTTTTGTTCTGCAATAGGGCACAGTTCTTGTTTAAGAGCGCTTTCCCCTTCTTATCTCTGAAATGCACAGTGGGACATTTCTTATTTATTTGCATTTTTTCCCCCTTGTTCATGTTGTTGCTAAAAAGTCAAACGAGTGAATAATTGGAGTGGGGTAACTCTGCAAAAGGTACAGTTCCAATTCAGAACACAGTATTGAATTGTAATGCAACCCTTCTTTTGCCCTTGTGTAAAAACCTTCACCAAACATGCAGAATAATTTTAAACTTCCACTAAGTATATATCAGTAGCATAGGATTCATAGGCCTTTTTCTCAAATTCTTGCTGTCTGTGAAGATTAACACATCACTTTTGATATAAATACAACATTGACTTTCAAGAGTTAGTGGATTTTTTTTTTATGGAAATGATGATGTGTTTCATTTTTGCTTGGCAAAATAGTGTCTGAAATTTACTGGATTTGTTGCTTTTATGACCCATAGATGCACGGTGTGTGCATGCCATCATATATAATCCCAGTTTTATTCCCTTATGCAGTTAGAGAAAAGATTTTATACTGTGATATCATTCACACTATGAAGGCTTGCAGTGAATGGCAGGAAAACAGCTATAGCCACCTTATGGAAAGAAGAAACTTCAATGCCACAGCAATTGCACATGACTGTACTTTGTGCTGCTGCAGAGGAGTTGGTGTCCTTTTTTCTCTTCAGAATTTCTAGTTGGGTGTTTTTGTACCCATTCACATGTGCTGGATGAACTTCAGAAATCCTGTCTGCACCCCTGGTCACCAAGGAGAGCAGCACAGACATAGTGTAGGGCAGAAATAAAGATGTTTGAGACCTTTGCTTTATGACCTGCCTAAGGACTGGCACAGGGCTGAAGGATTTGATTGGGGATATAGTGTGCCCATAGGTACAGCATTTCCTCAAGCACAGCTTGAAGAGTCTGTTTATTTCCTAAGGCACCATGAAAATACTTTACAGGTTTTTAAATGTTCCCATTTTGATGATTGCCACAGTTAACTGGTTATTTCCCTTCCAATGAATCTTTTCTTCTGGCTGACTAGATTTTGTTTTTCCGTGACATCATAATCAGCAGTGCTCAAGTAATTAATTTTATTTTGAGGTAATTGATTTTATTTTGAGGTAATCTTTTGTCTGTTTTCACAGCTTGCCTTCCCATTGCATTCTGCCCTGTGCTTTGTGTGTGGAAGTAATACCAATATTATTCCAAGAGTGCTGAAAAGAAATGGCAAAACATTTCAGCACTTCTGTTTGCCTGAAGCAGACAGATTTTCTATATCTATAGAACTGAACTTAAATTTGTGTTTATCTAAAACTAAAATCCTATTCAAATAGTATATTAAATTGTTCCAGATGCACAGTGTTGCTTTGTTGACAACAGATGTCTCTTCTGGAAACAATATTGGAGTCTAATTAGAGCTTACATTGTGAAAATTGTGTCTTGACTTTTAGAAGATATTGTGATTTTTTACAAAAATAGGAAAAAAACCCAAAAAATGTCTAGAGGATATTGGCATTGCTTCACAGGGCCTGAAAAAAAGCAGACAATATTTCAACTTACAGAGTTATTGAGATGAAGTCAAAACCTACAGCAATCATGTATTTTACAATCTACAGCCCCCCCCAGGGCCATGGGTTGTTTCTAAAGGGTCCTGCCATGCCAAACCAGCTCTCCCAGGGGCCCTTGACGTTGCTGTCCTCAATGACCAGGGCCCTGTGCCACTGGCCATCTCTTCCCCGTCTCTCTGCCCCTCCAGACTTTGCAAAGAGCAGGCTCTCCACATGGCAATAGAAGAGCAGAGCCCACTTCCAGCTGGTCTGACCGTGGATCTGCCCTAATACAAGATCTGTGCCCATGCTGGCACAATCCCAAGCACAGAAAACTCCCTTTACTTGTAGCAGTGTGCACATGGACTTGTTTTCAGTCAGGGCTAGTGGTCTTTTGCATGAGGCTGGTTTGTCCATTGGTGCTATCCCATGGTAAGTCCCTCCAACCAAGGGTTTGAAGGAGCAGGCAGCCCCTCTCCCATGTGCAGCTTTGCCCTGTGGAGGGACAAGGCTGGGAGCACTGGGCTCTTCACACATGGGGACTTATCATGGCACAGCCTGTCCAGGGCCCTGGGAAAAGCAGAACATAAAGTGTAAGTATTTGAGTTTTCCTTTGCCAGGCTCATTTGCTCTCATATCATCCATCTCATGTCTTTTTAGAAGGAAATCTGCTAAAGTAACTGTATAGATCTATAGGGAACAAGGTCATTTTATGAAAATCCTTTTGTATGTTTTAATTCAAATGAAATTCATATTTAAACTGTTCTCTTTAGCTAAAATGTAAATTCAGATGCTAAACTGAACCAATCTGTCTGCTGCATATGCTTTATCATCGAACTGCCTTGACAACGCTTGTTAACATTTACATAAACCGTACAAGCTAATAATAATGATGATGATCGAATTAGCCTGTTACTATCTTATTTTTGTTGTATAATTTTAATCTCTGTAGGAAGGAAAGCCACTATATCTTTTGAATTAGTCAATGACTCTGTTTTACTATTATTAGTTATTTTTATGTATTTGTTTCCCTAGATAGCACAGCTAAGCCTGCTGGTTTCCTTGTGGGGATTCTTGGAAGCTGTCTGTTGTGCTTGTCATCTAAATTATTATATTGTTTAATAATGCTATTTTAGCATGTTTAACTGACCTCTCAAATGTATTCAGTACTGAATATGGTTGGCAGTAATTTGCAAAGTGATTGTGGACAACAGGATCATGCCTTTCATCTGCTCTATATCAGTCCCTTAGGAGTCATGTCATGGATCTGTGCAGAGGAGTTAGTGAGTTGGTGTGGAGCTGCTGAGCAGTCAGCAGAGCCAGGTAACAGGTTACAGTGTGTGTCCTGGAGGACAACAGACTTAGGGGTCCTGAGTTTTTTCAATTCCATCACTCTCTTTTTTTCTAAGATATGTAAGTTTGGGGGTTCATATGTTTCTGTATTTTTCTCTGCATTGACATATAAGGCTTTTCCCATTCTCTTTCTTTTACTAGTAATGCATGAAGACAAATACAGGTGATTTCAATATTTTATATTTTGAGTATGAACTGTTTAAGATTTCTAGAATGCAACTGATGAAATTTTTTAACTAGAGATGTAATTGTGTTTGTTAATCAATGCACAACAAAACCCCCAAAAAATCAATTTGAAGAGGTTTTATGAAATATATACATAGACTCAAGAAGATAGTTTCACCATGTGAAGTGATTTATTAAGCTGGTTTTGACTTCCTATTAGGATTTTCACATGAACAATAACAACACATAGTTTTGCAAAAAACTGACTAAAAAGATGGTTTGACTTTGGTTTTCAGTTATCTTCTAAATTGTTCCTTTTTAAAAAATGTGGAAGAGCAAGACATGACTGACTGAAGTTTGAAATTCATGCTTTGTAATTATAGCTATGAAATGATAGGAAAAAAGAGAGATTCCCTTTAATTTTAAACTTTATTTTTTATGTGTAGGGAGCAAAACTCCGTGGTTCCAAAGCATAGAATTATAGCAATATGTTACTAATAGCACAATATGGTATTGTCACAGAGGGACTTAAAAAAAAAAATAAAAAAATTGAAAAACTCCCCTGGCCATTTTGAATTATGTGAAAGAAGTTTTCATGCCATAAATCTTTGCATATCATATTGGCTAGTTTTGATTTGTGCTCTCAAGGCTGTATCAGCATTCTTTTTGCTTTTGTTGAGGACTTTCAAAACCATGAGCAGCCCCCCAGCTGGGAGCACACAGCCTGCTCCTCTTGCCCTGTGTCCCAGCCTCCAGCTGGTTCCTTTATCCAAGCCTGCTCCCCCTTCCACCTGCTGTGGCACAAGCCTATGTATCTGATCCAAAATGCTGCCATTACATAAGGAATGTGACTTGTACAGTGCACAAGTGGTGTGTGGGTGAAGGCACATCTTGGGGAGAGTGGAGCGATGGGCTGTGTAAAAATAGGCATTGCAGTACGTGCCAAAGTGAGTAAGTTATATTGTCGACTGAACAACGAAACCTAATCCCCCTTCTCCTGCCCACTTTCCTCCCCCAGCTTCTAATAACTGTAATCCAATAAAATAAATGACACAAGCTGAAAGGAAGTAGAAAGTGGCTTATTTTCTGTCACTTGTCAAATATTCAATCATTTGCCTGATGCGAATTTTTCGAGTTTGTAACACATTTCATTGGGCAGACAGAAAGCACTGGTCAGTTCTCTGTGTCTGTGTGTAGGAGTGTGTATACCTATATACATACACAGAAATAAAACTCTACATGAAGGACTGTGCTTCACTGGCTTATTTAAGGATCATTGAACTGCTTTCAAAAATGTTACAGAGCAGACAGGTGGCAGTTGTAAATGGACTGGTTACCTGTGATGAACTAGTGACAAAATGTGAACTTTATTAGTCATCTTATATTAGCTGTAATTATGGAATGTTAAAGCAAATAAATTATGTACACTGGGATATACCAAAAGGCAATGTTATGGATTGCATCTGACATACAGATAATAAGCTCCTGTTGAAATCATATAAAAGGTAATTTTAAATCTTATATCTTTGTCAGAGTTAGGGTTTTACAGTCAAAACATTAAATTTGTTCGTTTTATACAGCCATGATGCACTTTAATTTTGAAGTGTTGGAAGGACAGGTCTATGTGTGAGAGGCTAAGTTTAAAAATGTTTCTCACAGGACACTGAAGTGGATAGCAGCCAAGGGACTTTCATGTGCTAGGAGCTACATCTTTGTGTTGCACAGTGCCTTTGAAACCCCATTCTCTGGTGTCTTTCATCTTGCATGATTCTAGAAACCATTGGTCTGTGCATTGGCTTTGGGGTTTGTGACTCATTTTCTGTATACTTAGAGCCAAAGGAGAGCTGAAACTTTGCAAACCAGCTGCCATCTTACCAGCCAGCTGTGGCTCAGCCTTGATGTTTGTAAATAGGAGGTTCATGTATATCAGAAATTACCAGAATGAGAGTGGGTTGACCAGGAGAAGTTCAGAGTGCTAAGGGGGAAAGGATCTTGGTTTTCTCCTTAAAGAGGATTATTTACTAGGATGGGTAACATCAGCCCATCAATGTGCCTGATGATCCTCGAGTCCTGGGTAGCCTAGAGGACATCTCTTACTGGATCTGCACAGAGAACAGGTTTGTATTTCCTGAGCAGATGGTAATGAGAGCTTAGGGCAGCTGGGCAAAGCACACCTTGATTTAGAGCTCTGCTTTGCTTTGCTTGTTCATTGCAGAGAAAGCCCAGCAAGCCTGGAGAAAACAGGGAGTTGTCAGGTCTGAGCTTTCAGCAGCTTGGGAGATGGCGCCACCCGAGGAACTGCTCTGAGGCAGGTGATAAAGGGATGTGTGATGTGTCCACTTTGTGAAAAGGTGGAGCTGTTTCAGGGCTGTGCTGCCTGTTTTCCCATGTGTTGCTTACCTGCAGGGTTGTTACTGTGATGGGGGAGCCTTGTCTCTCTAGCAATTAGAGAAATCTGCTAATTAGAAACACAATAGGGAAAGGTTTTTTGGTGTTTGTTTGTTTGTTTGTTTGTTTGGGGTTTTTTTTGGAGATAGCAGTAGAGGTGAATTGTGCTCAGTAGACCTGTGTGTAATTATGTGAATCATAAATTATTTAAAATGATGCCTGTGATTTCATGAGTTTGACTATTGAGCGTCTTGGGGGAGAGAGGGAGACTTTCCGTGGTTTGTTTGACATGAAGGAGATTAACTCAAATTCTTTGCTGTTCATGTTTGTGATGTATTCACCTTGGTCTCTATTTGCAAAATCAGAGTCAGTGGGACAACGTTTGTTTTTGACTTTATTAAATCTCAGCCTGGGAGGGATAAAGGGCTGAGTGTAAACAAACACAGGAGTAGTTAACTGGCGTTTGCAGATGGATGGACAGCCTGGCCACAGTCCAGCACGTAGATAAAGGCATCAGAGAAGGCATATCTCATAGCAACCTGAACTTGCCAGTAGAGGAGAAAACTCGCATGTGTCATTAACTCACAGGTGACTTCTTATTGTAAATATTGTGGTCATATTGGGATATTTTTCCTTAACTCCTCTCAGTGCTGTCTCGGTTAGAAGCACACAACTGATTCATCCCTACATCTGGGTATTGACGTCATTGTGATGCACTTTTCATTCCTAGTATGAGTGTTCTAGTCTCTCCAGTATGGAATTTTAAATGAATACATGGTGCCCTTTATTATTATTGAGAAGTAAATGAACTAGAAAAGTTACATTCACGGGCTTTTCAACTCATTCTCTATTGAATTGAACATATTGGACATCAGAGCCTGTCAACACAGTCATCTGAAAATGTCTCCTTCACTGTTTCACTCGTAAGAACCTGAATTATTCATCAGAGATTTTACTGTGTTAACATATTCTTATGATCACGTTGCATTTAATTCCAGTGCATCAAAAAGCAAGTTTCCTGTTTCTGTTTGCATAAACCCAGGTAAATATATTAATGCTTTATCAGACACCTTTCTAAATCCATGAGCAGAACAAAGAACAAAGTAACATCAGATCACATTAAAATGTTTGTAATAGCTGAGGTGTGATTGCAAAACACCAGTGAAGAATTTTCTAGTTCTTGGATGTGCAGCATGAAAAAACAGATGTCTGGATTTATGAAGCAGAAGAGTTTTATTCTGGAGTATTCCTTCTGTGCTTAGGTCCAAATGTGCCATCCATGGCACAGCACTGTGGCTGTGGGGGAGTCAGAAATGCCCTGGGCAAGCTGAAATACTTTGGAGCACCACAGAAAATGGTGAAGACCTGGAGTATTGATTCAGCTACTGCTTGGTAAAAGGGTGGAAGATTTATTTTCCAGTGTTTTCTAGTATTTTTTGCCCTCTACTTTGGAGACAAAATAAATGTATTCTAGAGAGTTTCTCTGAGCTGTTGTTCAGGGACTTTTGCACCAGCGCTGTGACAAGGGACATAGCAAAAGCAAATTGATGTTTTGGGGGAAGAAATTGCATTCTGTTGTATCAGAGGGCAAAAATGAACTGATGACTTTATTTGAAACCTGATCAAAGTTATGGTAATTACAGGGCTATTAACTGGTTTGAAAGTAAGTTTTCAGAGTTAACATTTCCACATGTTCGCTAAGTACACGATGTTGTAACGGTTTTAGTTTTGCCTGTGTAAGTGAAGATCATTCTGGGGCAGAGCTCTGAGCCAGAATCCATGCAATTCTTCTGCTTTGGGTGCTCACTTGGAGAGAAAGACAATTGTGATTTTGTGTGTTCAAAATATTTGTTTTCATATAGCCATAAAGCATCGTGAGGGTCGTTTCCACCCATCAGCTCAGAAGTGACAACTCACATCAAGGAAATGTGTGCTCCTGCTGAGGTAGCTCACAGAGTGGTGACAGAGAATAGGAATAGTGTTTCTGACTGTTCATGTGCCCTTACACTTGGGGAGAGGCCCAGTGCTGTGGACAAAGCTAAATAAACATAGTGTGAACAGAAACCAGTAAATGCATTTTGGGATCCAAGTGCCTTTTAAATGACTGAACATCACTGCTTATGCAAAACCCATCTCTTTAAAATTACTGGCATCATTTACATGTGGGTCAAGTATGAATTTCTTAGACACTAAATTTAAGCATAAGCAAAAAGTAGGCCAAATAGCAGGATTGGGCATGGTGGTATTTTGATTTGGGTTTCGATTTTGGAGGGGATTCTTTGGTTCCCCCTGCCCAATTTCTTTGTTTTCACTCGGGTTTTGGTTTGTATCAGATCGAACCATGTTTCTTAAAAACTTCCATGATTTGAAATTGCTTGGAAAAGCTTATTTGAGAAAACCTAGTCCACAGACCTCCTTGAACAAACTGTATCCAGTGATGTTGTCTCTGACAGTTTAGGGGATGTCAGCAGAGGGAAGAGGGGATGTGTCAAGTGCAGGTTGTCTGATGCCAGAAGGAGCCAGGGGTCTCTCTTGCCCACCTGCCTCTTCCCTGATCAATTTTAAACACCTCTGCAGTTAGTTGTATGAATCCCACCCGCAGACATGATGGCCTGGCTGGAGCAGGATTTCCCTGGCTGCTGGCTGTCCAGGAGCCATGGGAAGGGGATGCCTGCGTTTGCCTCTCTGAAGGCAATGGGGGAGCCCCTCGAGAGCTGTCAGCATGAACCTTCAGAAACTGAACAAAACTGAACTGGCCACGTTCTCCAGAGGGAACCCCTGGAAGCAGAACTGTGTCTTTTCCCGCTGACTTTTACTAGATGAAGCAAATCAGCAGGCTGGTAATTATAATCTGCCTGTTTTGAAAACTCTTTATTACTCTCAAGCACTCGGCAAGTGCAGGCTTTTGATATGTATGTATATTGACAATACATGTCGAAAGTAGTGCCATTTGGGTTGGAAAATTAAATGAAAATCTATTTTAAAATAATTTGCTGCCTAGGGATATGTATTTTTGTAGTGGGAAGATTTACGTTGGTAAAACCAACTTAGTTTCCAGTGTTCGTATTTTGTGAATGGGAATTCAGCATATGTGTTTAATTATTGCTGTATTTTGCTGATTGATATTGCATTTCATTGGGAAAACAATCATTGCAGGAATGCATGCCTAAAAGTTTGCGTGCTGCCTATTTTTTCCTAAGGTTTGAGAATACTATCCTATCAAATATTTCACAAAGAAATTAAAAAATAATGCTGAATTTGACACCTTTGTACTCCTACATATGTTCTTTTTGCAAGCAGAAAAAGCCCTAAATTCAGTAACAAAATATTCATTGCTAATTACTACTTAACCTGTGTGACCTTAGAATTCCCCTGGTGTTTAGCTTTGAATAAATTATTTTTAAAAGCCACCAGTGTGTCTTAAGTTACTGTTTTTAGCACATTTGCAGGAAGTTTGGAGAGCCATATGCAGACCGTGAATATATGTGGTGTAAAAGAGGTGGAGAAAAGGTGATAGCAGATTTCCTAAGGTTTTTGTGAGGAAGGAGGCAGTAAGCAGTACTGAAGCCTTTATGCCATATCAAAGCTGCAAGCCCTGCGTGGTTCGACCACTGCCAAAAGAAGTATGACAATTCTCAAAACAAAGCAAACCCAGCACCACCCCCATATGCTCTAGATATGAATATCACCTTCATGATGAATGATGACTTGTGAAGCTCACTGAGAACACCCTCTTTTCATTTCAATGAATGCTTTTTGGTTTTGTGTTTTCTATTTTTGCATTTGGAAATTGTTAGTGTTTAGCCCTGCCCTGTTCACACCTGATTTGCTCACAGATTTTTGTATCTTGAACTGCTCTGCCACTCTAGTCTTTAAGACACTCAGTTGTTGAAGTGTGGTTTAAAGGCAATTATTAAAATTTGCATGAGGATTTGCTGCTTCTAGAATTTAATGTAGTATATTCTTGGAAGAGGCACCAGCAACATCTCCCCTTTAGAACTGCTCGGGTTGGCAACATGAAGAACTGAAGGCAACAGCACCCATCCCCTTCCCAAGGGCTGGGTGGGAACAGCTCCTGGAACAATCTACATGTGAGGTCACTCAAGGCATGTAAAAGCCAAAAAGATCAAACCTAAACTCAGAATAAATGACCAAGATGTCCCCTGTTCTTAGCTTTGTTATCAGCAGATTGCTTTCTAGGAACTTCATCTTCTGCTCTTTGTATTGTACAAGAATAATGAAGTCTTGCAATGTTTTGTTGGTTTTTTTTTCTTTTTTTTTTTCATATATTGATTTAAACTGCAAGTTTAATATGTAACTAGTGGATAAAATATTCTAGAAATATGGTGTTATGCTAAAATATGATTGAGAACTTTAGTTTGATGCATAATGTCTATTTAAAGTAGCCATGTAATTTATTGGAGCTGAGCATGTACTGAAATAGTTCTGCAGTTTCATTACCACTTCTGTAGGCAGACCTCTGATCTAGATAATCAAGGGAATGCTATTTTGGAAGAAAATATTCTAAATGCCTTTCTCTTTGTGAATTGCAGGGGGATAAAAAGAGAATACTTTCCTTGTGAATCAAAAGATGATATTTATTAAGAATTCCAGAGCTTGCTTTTCTTGAAGCTTAAAATAGAACATTGATAGTTCTTCACCTTAACAAAATGCTAGGTTTCTATAAACTGAAAGATTTCTGATCCATATATTCTGACAGTTTTTTAAAAAGGGTTATTTTTGCCCAAACTGGGAGCCAAGTTTAGCAGTTCTGAACAAAGTACATTTCTGTAGGCTCTGCGTTGTGGTAGTCCTTCACAAATCATCCTGATATCTTAAAAGCTGAGATCCATCTCTGAAATGCCAAGTTGTTGGTTTTCTTTGTAGAGAGACTTTTAAAACTGATTCAAAGTAGCTACAAATCAAAACTGCAGCCTCTGTGTTTCCCTCTCGAAGGTGGCTTTGGGAAGAACCTGCTCGTGACCCTGACCTTTCAGGCTCCTGAAACTGCAGCAAATTACTGAGAGTGGAAAATGCTCATGAGCATCTTGTCTCTGCATTGTAGCAGCAGGCCAGTGCTGGGTTTTCATTTACCTGCGTCTGCATCTACATCAGCCTGTGGACAACTCTTGGCTACCTCTGTTCTATGACTGGTTGCACAGGAAAAGGTGAACAGAGAGGCAGCAGGGAGAGCTGCTGGAGGTCTGCTCTGCACAACACATCCCTGTGCTGCAGGTCAGATGCGAGATCAAATCTCGAAGGACATGTAGCTGAGTTCTGGGCTTCAGAGAACCACTAAAAGTTCTGCAATCCTTTTGTTCACTTGTTTGAATTGTTTGTTTAATGTTGGGGTTTGTTTGTTGGTTTTGGTTTTTCTCCGTACTTCAACTGCTGGCAATAGCAGGAGCCAGCAAGTTAATGAGATCTGCAGCAAGGTTTTGGCAGATTTCCTTGAAAAGCTTGAGCTCTACTACACATCTCCTTCCCTTGGTAGCAAAAGGGCAGTCAACCTCATATCTGTAAATGCTTTAGTGAGAAATAGTTGGGAACTCACCTAAAGCTGCAAGCCACGAGAAACCTTCACTAGGCAAAGTCATCTGATGTGTGTGGGGAAGGAAATAGCTCAGACTGTGGTCAAGGACAGCTGCAAGTCCAAGCCTAGTTCTGTTTAAAGACAAAGCTTTCATTACATGGTTATTTTCTTCTCCAGAAAGAAAATCTGATTGCTGATCTCTCTGGTATGTTTCATAAACGTCCATTGCATTTATTTGATCTGCTGATTTGAGGGGAAATATTCTTAAAAGCTTAGGTTTTTTGCTAACGAACTTTCTGATGCAAACTCTTTTACAGAAAGATGGTTTCTGATTGTTTTTATATTGGGAGAAGAGAAAGGGAACAATCATTACATATTGAAATAAACTGAGGAGAAGACAAGCTCACTTGGTCTTCAGTTTAGTTCAGCTGTTTTGACTCTCAGTGAATTATCACACCAAGCCCTTGTAGTGCTACAATCTCCTGCCCCCTTTTTGTTTTCCCCTCCCATTTTTACGACATTTCTTCTTGGTATTGTGGGGACTTTTAGCCCATTACTTTCTTTTGGGACCGTCCATGGAATCGATGATGATTTATCTGTGGTATGCTGTTCAGTAAACTAAATATTCATTTTGGCTAACTTCTCCAGTGCAGCAAGCTTTGTAGTCTGAGAGAAATTCAAAAGCTAGGGAAGGCTATTTATAACAACCCAGTAGACCCCTAAATATTATTATTTCCGTAGTAAGGTGTGATCTTTTGGACAGTTCTTAGGTAATATATCCTGTAGTTCATAGCTGGTTAGAAAGGAGCTGGAAAGGAGAGGCCAGGGAGCTGCAAGGCCATTTGATTGTGCTATAGGCTTTAATATCTCCCTGGTCTTATTTCTGATGCTCAGCGACACTCTTTGCTTGCTCAGCTAATAGTACACAAAGTGATCATCAATCAAAGTAAATAATGTGGCTGTAGCAGGAAACAGAAGGCACTGAATACAGAGAGAGTTTGCATTGATTCCAGGGGATTTTGGACAGATGGGCATCATCACTACAATGCAAATAGATAAGGTTTCAGGTTCATGATTAGTTTTTACAGATCACCTGAGCTGTGGTAAGGGTGTACGAGCCCTTAGCCTCTGGTAAATGTGGCTGTTTCTTAAATGCAACTTTAACTTTCTTTTCAAGGTACTGCAGGCCAAACACACACATTCACAGAGCTGCCAATACTCAGTCCCAGTGGGCTGCAGGGTGTGAGGCTGCTGTGGCCTCAGTGCACATGGGAAGGGTTCCAAGGAGGAGCTTGTATAGCCAAGACTAGGAAAGGGAGGTGCTGCCACACAAGGTCTCCACTTGTCAGCTTCACCAGATCATCATCTGGTTTTACACCATGCTTGGGGAAAAATATTAGTGAAGAATCTAATGAGGTGGTTGTACCTTTATCATTTTGCATAGGATATGTAAATGTTATCTGTTGTCCTTGGAAGGCTGCAGCAGAAACAGGCAATTTGGAGGAGAGACTGTGGTAATCAGCCAGCAGTATGCAAATCTAGGTGCAGGAAGGCAAGCAAGCATGTTGTGTGCTGGACCAGGGCAGGTACTGCAGTGCCAGCCACAGGGAGGAGGACGCCCTGCTAAGCCAGGGAGAGAAGTTCCATGCTCGAGCTGAGAGCATTGGCATTTTCACAGTGAAATTCTGTTTTACCTCAATTGCAGTAGTTCTCACTTAACCACCGAGAGCAAGGTCTGTGAGCTAGTTGCTCTAGCACTGGAGGAGGATTTTTTTTGTTTGTTTTCTGTGTCAGTAATGTTTTCTCATTTTCCCTCTTAACAACTTTGGGGGGAAAAAAAAAGTTTGAAGTGATGTGAATTTTTTATTTTTTTTTTTTTTTATGGCGTTCGTGGGAAATTGCGGCTGCCAGGCACTTCTCACTCATGGCTCTGATGATTCATGAACTTGGGATACTTGGTCATCCTAACTTTCTAGCTCCTGAGCTCTAGGGTAGAAAGTGGGTAGTGCAATCAGACTTTTGGGCTGGCATGAGAGTTGACTTTGCAGTGAGGAGAAGAAGGCAGTGAGTGCTGGTGGTGGATAATAGGTAGGAAAGTTCTACTTTGCTATGTGGAGTTAGAAACTCTATCCCAAGATAGTTTATGGTATACTTGTATTTACACTCAGAATCAGTAATTTGCAAGCTCTCAGAATTATGAACACTCATGAAGTAGTTTACATCTGACAGGACCTCTGGAGTTCGCTGGTACATCCCCTTGCTGCAAGCAGAGAGTCATTAGCTGAGCTATCATCTCAAGGCCTAATCTGGTTGAATTTTGGATTATGGCCAAGGCTAGAAAATGTCATCCGTCATGTTTTCATTTTTATATTGTATAATTAAGATTCTTCCCTTCCCCAATTGTGAAAGTCACAGAATGTGATTTTACACAAGCATCAAAATAACACAGGCAGGATCTGATTAATAAATAGCAGCTCTACAGGGAAGCTGCCTAAGTTAAGTGTCATTTTACTGCCTCAGGATTGTACACTTGGTGAACTGAGCTGCTGATCTGATCAAGGACCATGTAGGGCACAAACTATTGAATTTCCATGACTGGAATAGACTGTATTGAGGGTGCCCACTGCCACAGGGACAAAATCAAGTCTAGTAAGGTTATAGCCCAGAGAGGAAGACTTGTATTTTTCCCTTTCTAGCCCTGGCATCAGCCTTTATTATTTTTTCCTTCTGGGTACAAGTTTCATTCTTCTATCAAGATTTTTCACCTTGGATTGTGAAGTTGGCACCCAAGAACTGGGTTAATGTGAAAGACAACAGGGCATTAAATGAAGCACTTGGGCACCAAAATGGTCATGCACAAGCTCTAGAGTAAGAGGAAAACCTGAGACTTCTTGTCCTCTTTCTCTAATTGTCAGAACAGTCTTTTTTTTTTTTTTTCACATGTTCCCTAGAGGAGCCTCATGTATTTTTCTAAACATATATATATTTGACAAGAATCTGGGACTTCTCCCTACCAGAAAAACATCTTCATTATTACCTTTATAAAGATTCATCATTATGTACTTTGTAAGGATTTTGAGTGGCTTAGAGGATGTTCTCTCTGTAACTTGTGCTGCATTTTGCCCAAAGAATTATAACTGTGCATGCTGGCAAGTATTCAGAACATTTCTGTGACTTTTTTGCTCTATGGAAGTATTGTACATCTGACCTTATAATCTCTATTGTAATACCCTACAACATAAATACTTGTAGACCTCATAATCAAAACTTAAATAGTAAAGTGGCAGCCATGTGATAGTATGAGTGGCCAGGTGAAAAATCATTGGTTTTGTGTCTAGGATTTTCCATTATGTATTTGATGCTCTATAATGCAGCTGTATTGACTGTTAAACACAGTTTCAGCCTCCAACACACACAAAGGTAAAAGACCCATGCAGAAGTGCCAGCAGGATGCTCTGGGAGCACAGCACTATCCACATGCAAATGCTCTTGGTCTTACCAAACTGGTACATGGAAAATTAGTGCTGAAGTAGGAGTAGCAAAAAATTTTGACGTGTCTAATGTTATATCAGTAGAAGTTTGAAAACTGCCTCTCTGTGCAGAAGTAAAGGTACACCAACCAGTGTGGATTCAGTGAATAATAAATACACTGGGGAGGAATGCCTAATGATTGATTTCCAAATACTAGGCCTAAGAAAATGTAAATATTAAATAATTCATAACGCAGACTTCCTAGTCACAATGTACCTGTGTTAGAGCACAACCCTTAATTTTGAGGAGTGTGAACAAGTAGATAGCAGAAATGGAATGGTGTTATCTCTCCACACAGAAAGATCTCAGGTTCTGATGTGGTTGGTTGCTTTGGTGCCATAGGAATCAATAGCATAACTTGCACAGGCTTTAGAGAGAGAAACTGAGTACAAATGGGCACTTGCCCTCCACACCTGTAACTCAAAAGTGTTTTGTCTTGGGGAGTGTTGAAAATAGGTGTGTAATTGACAGTTTGCTGGCGAAAGAGACCATAGTAGGAGGACAAGTAGCAGTAAGGAGGTAGGGATGGAATTAATTCTGAGATCAAGGTGACATTCATGTACCAGCCTGTCAAAATAATAATACACAAAAGGTAATGCAGACCATTAAAGAGCAGATTATGTTAAGACATGTCACTGAACTGCTCTGGTTTACACATGGTGCCATGTAGAGAGACTTAGGAAATTCTTTCATTTTCCCCAGTGCACACACAGGGTCCTGAAAATAGCACAAATACAGGAGCAGATTTGCTTGAAATAATGAATATTTTCCCTTCTGTGAGAGCTCCTTTGGTTGTTGTGGTTTAAAATAAATCACGTTTCTATGCGTTTTGACTCCCTTGAACACTACAGGAGATTATAAACTACTTCATATGCAGGGTGATATTTCAGATGTGGGTGTATGGGGCCCTCACATACATTTTGCAGCTATTTGCTTTATCACTTACTTCATCTATATGCGACCCCTCTCCATCAGTGGAACTTGACATGTTCTGCAAAGTTCCTGCCAGCTCCAGTTTGCCAAGGTCTGTTTCTTCATTAAACTATAAATATGTGGGTGCTATCACTCAGCTTCTCAGCAGGAGCTACTGATGCTATAAACAGCCTTTGGGGCTCTCTAATCCTAAGACATTAGGCGATTCTTGTGTGTCTGGTGGTGGTTGTACTTTGAACCAACCAAGGAGGCCAAATGAGATTCCCCCAAAGGTCAGAAAGCCTTAAGCATGAGGCTTGTGGAAGCATGCAGGAGGTAGTTAGAGCTGTTTTCCTGGCCCTGGGATAGCTGAGGATTTCCTGAGATAGGCAGATAATGAGCTCAACCATTTCGGGGAGTGCCTTTGTGACACTGCAAGATGCATATAGTGAGGTGTATAATTCATGTTGCTAAGTGGAGGGTGGGAAAAGAGAAAAGCAGAAAGGCTGGAAGAATAAGAGAATTCTCCCCAAAGAAAACAGGTACCAGAACTATTCTTCTGAAGATGGTTCTTACTTGTGAAGTAACACCAAATACCTCCCATCTGTGGCTCTGGAAGTGCCTGGCAGTGGAGATACATGTCATTATTAGAAATTGTATGATAAAGAAATGCTGAGCTCCTGCAGACCATGATGGCTCCAGAGTGTTCCCAAGTGCAGCTCTTCTTAGCAAATAAACCCACTGATCCTCTAGAAAGCAGTCAGACATGGAAACTGGTTAAATGTCACAGACAGAATTTCAAACGGGAATCTTCCACTGTACATCTGCAACAGGAAAGTCAACTTGTGCAACCATGTCTAGCAGTTAATGATGAAAGCTCTGTAAGCACAGAACAGCAGGATCAACCCTGCCTTGTGCTTTATGGTCAGCTTTGCCTCAGTAACACCTTGATCTGAGGTGTGGAAAGCCAAGACTGGGATCTTCTCAATGCCTCACCTACTCTGTGTATTGGCAGTGCCTTTTATGCTGGTGTTTTGCAGCCAGAATACCTTGATGACTCTCAAATCAGTTCTGCCTTGTGGTCATCCTTCCTGAGGTGGGTATGATCAGGCCAAGATCCTTTGGGAAGCAATCACAGCTATTACCCAGTCATGGATACTAGTCCCCAAAGGCAGTATTCAGTGTTTCTATTGATATAATTCCAATTTTAATAAATATACAAGGGGACATTCCTGTGCCTTTTCTCAAGAAGTTTTACTCACCTATTAGTTCCTGTCTTTGCAAGCAAATAATTTACTTAGTGCTGTATAGTATTTCTTACTTAGACATTCTTTTCCAAGGGGTACTTGAGAGGTATTTCTTTGGTACTGTTAATCTCAATGATAGTCTGCAATCCAATAACTCTGGTATAACTGAAGAGATTTCTGGTACTACTAATGAAAGATATAATTTTGAATTGTAGATTGAGATGTTGACAAAAATACAGTAAGATGCAGTTGAAAGGGACAAATGATATCTGCATGCATGTAGCACGGATCTTGTTTTCTTATTTGCAGCACACACTCCAAACTAGTCCAATTATAAAAACAAGTCCTAGCACTTTTTTATTCTTCCCCCCACCCCCACCTTCCCGGAGTGCTTTAAACTGGGGAACTGCCTGAGTAATTTGCTTCTGAGTAGAAGTAATTACTCAGGTTTGCACTCGATGACTTTCCTTTTATTAAGGTTTAGAAACAATACTGTATTTTGAATCCCATTATTCTTTTCATCCTTACCGTTAAGCACAACATTAGTGAACCAGCTAAGGGGCATGAGGTGAGCACAAAGAGATTTGCTTTACTGGGGGAGAAAGAACATGATTGATGTTTATCAGTGGTTAATAAATTCAGTGGCTTAAGTCAATCTGCAGCAGCAGCAAGGATTGTTTTATAATGTTATTTCCTCAGTAAATGGCATTTTAGAATTTCCTTGATTATTCATCTTTCTGGCTTTGAAAATTTCTAATCTATTTTGGAAACTGGATGGTAATGAGCTTGTAGGCAGCTTATCACGTAATTTCCAAGTGGCAAAAACACTGCTCTGTGGTTGTATTTTTGCTTCTGATAGTGTGTGTTTGCTTTATGCTTTGCTAAGTATTAAGATAAAATATACACTTTATGGTAGTTGGGAGTCCTGCCTGTGCTCCTGTGGAGGAAAGATGATTTTAGGGATATTTTATCTATCAATATGCCCCTGAAAACAGGTATGAGTGTCTTTATGAAACCCTTGTAGTGAGAGATGGCAGTGGGGAAGTTACTGTGCATGACTATATGATGATGAATTCCTATCAGTGGCAAAGGGATCCTCTTCACCCTGCAGAATATTTCTTTTCCCATATCAAATGAACTTACAAAGTGAGCACCACCCTCTCTGCTCCTCTGTGCTGAGACCTCAAGGCCTGAAGAACTGGATTTGGACCATGAAAATTTGTCTCCTGGGTGCAAGGGCTTTCTTTCCTGAGGCCACAGGCTGGTAAATCCAGCCTGGCAAGGAAAATGTGATGTTGACCCTGAGCCTGTCCAGGAGACATGGCCAAGATTTGCTGAACTCCCGGAGGTTTCCTCCCTGGCTCTGGGGTTTGTAGCCCCCTTTGCTGAAAGGAGCACTTGGTCTAACCATGGCCATTTTTAGTGCAATGCACTCCTTATTGCGGTCAGACATGGAAACAACATGTGCCTTGCAAATCAACACTTTTATATGCATTTCCAGCAGTGTTCCCAAATGGTATGTGCTAAATGAAAAGCACTGTTTTGTTGACTTCGCTTTTATACTACAAGAAGGGTTTTCAAATAATCATGAATCAAAAAAAACCATCATATTTTGGAAAGCATTGCACTTGATAAAGTTGGCAACTAAGCCATCATCTTGCAGTATTCTCACAGCAAGTACATTTAAAATTCAGGTTATGTTGGGGGAGAGCACAGCAATGAATACCCGGAGACAGGATTGAGACTAGATTTTTCTAAGTCAGCAGGATTAATCCCAATGCTCACAGCAGATTTATCTCTTTCCATGTGGGGTGCAAACCTTGTGACTCTGAAAGAATTGCCATGCAGACCACAGACTTGGCATGTGTTGCACAAGATAAAAATGGACTTTCGTTAAAAATTGTGATGGGTTAAAAAAAAAAAATTACTTTGAAAACTTACCAGAACTGGTATAACAACTTGTGTCCATTTGTTCATGAGCTCACAGAGGAGAGACAAAGATGACTACATAGCTCCGCAGTTTAAGAGTTGTGGACAGTTGTTAACTTGGCTTCCTTCTACCAAAAAGCTCTTTACTGTTTTTGTCGGACTCCTTCATTCACGTGTCTTTTTTGTTGACAAGAGGTGCACACAGGGAGTTGTATCGCACTATATGACAGAGCAGGTACTTCTTTGCCACAGCCAATGACTGAAGCCTGAGGATGTTTGCAGCATGAGGGTGTTCTGAGTTTCTTTGAGCCTGAGGTTACAGGTGAAGAAAAGCTTGATTTATTTGTTCTCTATATTGGCAGAGATTTATTTACATGAAATTACATGAATTTCTCACAGTAAATGGGCTGTTTTCTCCCCATCTCACAATTTGAGGGCTCTCTTTAAGTAGTGAGGGCTGGAGTGAGTTGTCAGTGGAGCACGATCTCCTGGAATGCAGTTGGCATGTCTGTGCATTTATCTGATGCCTGATGTGTTCCACCACCAGCAGCATCTCTGAAGACCTTCCTGACTGCTCTTCAAGCCTGGCTGTGGCCATCGAGGTCTTCATGGACAGCTTACAGGCAGCTGGTTTCTTTGGAGAGGACAATTCCTGGGGGTGGAAAGACCTCCCCTGTGGATATATCCTCAAATGCAGAGGTGCAGGGGCTGCAGCTGGAGCTGGCCCAGGGATTGTGCCAGGACTGCAGCATCTTCCAGCAGGTTTACAAGTGTAAATGCAGTGTTTGCTCCTCTATTTCCCAATGTAACAAATAACTTGGAAATAGCAGCAAAGAGATCGTTCAGTTACAGAGCGAAGATGAGATTAAAAAAGGAAGAATGGGTTTTTCGAGAAATCTGCACCTCTATGTAATAAAACATCGAATGTGATGAAGTGAATACAGCCTCATTTTTAGTCCTCTTACAGTCAGAGGATGGTAATGTAAAGGCAAACCTATTCCAGACGTTTCTTCAGGCATTGCAGTTACTTCCTTAGCCTTTATTTCTTCTGAGTTCTGCTCTCTTGACAGCTTTTCAGGTCTCAGGTTCTTCCTTTTTGAAATACTTTGATGTTCTCATCTGTCTGACAAAGTGTTTAAGGACTTGGCCTTAATTTTTCATTTGTAGATATCCACAAAGGGTTTTGTTAATGAAGTCTTTAAACTACTAAGTGAAGTTCTAGTTTTCTTCAAGAATAAACTTTTATCCTTGCCATTATTTTTCCCTTGGAATTATATTCCTATTTAACATCTAGCAAATTTTAAGTCTTACAAAGCTGCAATGGGCTTGTAGGGCTAGGGATGTAATTAAATGAGGATTTTATATTCCTTTGGTGTGTCTTTTGCTAAAAGAATAACAATATATCATAATTGAAAAGGTCTTTTCAATGAAAGAAGTCTTTGATACCACAGAGGAATAAGAGTAAGTGGTTTCCCATCAGACTAGGAGTGCTCCTGTGCATTGATGGATAATACAGTTTTCTGGACTGAAGCCATGGTTTTCCCAAGTTCAGGTTTGGTGTAAGGTAATGAAATGTAACTGTATAACTGTATAAACTGCATTCATTAATTTTGGCACTACTGATGATGGTAGCAGTATGAATTCCTAAATCTGTAAAATGATGGGAATAATTCATTGCAATGTTGTAGCTGGATTTGGCATTTCAGATCTGTTATACAAGACACAGTGGCTATAAAAGCCTCCTTGAGGCTAAAGGAAGAGATGTGTGTAAGAGGAAAACACCTGACATTAAGAGGAAAAAATGTTTGCAAGAGGCCTGTGAAACTAGGAAGCCACATCTGGCTGGTTGTTAAAAATATTTGGGGCTATTACAGGAGCCCTGCTGCAGAGTTGGGGACCTGTGGCAGCCTGAAGGACTGGTGGGAGAGCAGCACATCCACACTGTCCTCTGTGCCTTCACACTGGCACATGCAGACCCTCAGTGCAGCCTGAAACCGTTTTCTACTTGAATCACATAAAATGTGTCTTTGCTATAGTAATGTTTGCAATAAAGAACCTTTACAAAATCAGGCAACGGTTTCCTGGCAGTGTGACTGGCCTAGATGTACTGCCACTTGCAAGGCATTTGCTGTGACCTTGGTCACAGCAGACTAGTCAAAATGTGACCTGTTTTGGAAAAGGCAAAACAATCTTCTTTTTTTCAAGGGGAAGCTTTGGAGAAAAAGTACTTCTGGATTCTAGAATTTCCTGTTGTTTTTCACCTGCCAGCAACTAGCAGAGTTTTGGCAGATTTTTTTTCCCATTTTTGTTGTGTGTTTTTTTGGTTTTATTTATTTCCCCCCCCCGTTTTTTTTTTGTTTGTCTGTTTGTTGTGTTGTTTTGATTTCATTTGTTTGTTTGTTTGTTTGTTTTTCCTTTCCTCAGTACCTTTAGATAAGGACTGAGAGTGATCCTTAAAAGTGAGAAAGCTGCATCAAGAGGTTTGACGAGGCTCATTAAAGTTCAATTAGAAAATTCATTTTAACACTAGGCATCCTCTCCCTTTTATTTCCCAAGCACAAACAATAAAATTTTTATCACATACAAGTACATACTTAAAATGTACTATGGAAATAAATAATCTTCATGTTTAATTCAGCTTATACAATAATTGATGTCCATTAGGGATTCTGATCAGGCCGTAGGTAGGGGAGATACACAGTGTGGTGTTGGGTGTGTGTTGCCCAACTGTCCACACTGTTCATTTTACCAAGTGAATTGAAATTAAAATTATTTTCAGAAGAGTTATGAATGATGTTTTTCTAAAGAGTTCATGTTTTCTGAGCAGTGCAGTCTTGGCACAAACTCTGAAAAACTTGACTCAGCATCTCTATATTGAGGGATTTTATGGTCATTTTAACTACTTTTGTAAGTTTTTTTCATTTAACTTCACACTATTTTCAGTTGTCGGTTCTCAGCCATTGGGAATAACCTCCACCCCTCCTGCTCCCAATATTACAAAAATTTAAATTTTCACTTGGCTCTTTGATTACAGGATATGAGTGTTGTGAGACTCATGACATGGACATTTACAACATCAGTAAATCCAGACGTAAAATTCAAGCATTAGGCAGCTCCCATGTGCTATGGCTCTTAAGGATGCTCTTAATTCCTTTTTTTTTCACAGCAATGAACCTGCCAAGGGTGCAGTGCTTGTTATGCCATGATGAATGTCTTGTAGAGCCAGTTCTTGTCCCCAGTGCCTGCCCTTTCCCTGCCTCTGTTTCCTCTGCAGTACTGCTTATCTGTGAGACTTGTGCAGCCTTCTGAAATGGTGCAAAACCTTTAAATAAACATGGTATTTTTTGGCTGAATGCAGAAACGGGGGCAGGCATGACTGCTTTGTCAAGTGCCAGGTTGTGGCTGTTCAAACCCTGCCTTTGAGGGGCCTGTTCTGCAGAGTGGACACTATGTGCCTGTAAAATTATTCATTAGAAAATTGGGAAAAGTGAATTACTTCTGTGATGCTTTTTTAAAAATTGCATTTATCACATTTACATGCAATTAATGTAAAAGGGTTTGGGGAATGTTAAAACATAGAAAGTAAATCATATAAAAGGTAATGGCACATGTCAGAGAAAGAGATGTCCTTCATGCTCTCCCTGCAAATCTTGGCCATAATCAGTTTTAGGTGACTTTTTAACTCCCAAATTTGTGATGTTCAAAACTTTGCTGGTAGTTGCAGCTGCTCAGCTTAGTCCTGTGATACAGGTCATTAGGGACTGCAGCATTTTATCTGCCCCACAAGAAATATATTTTGATCTATTTGAAATAATATTTGTTTGTACTGACATTGCAGGAACCATATTTTCTAGAAGAAACTCAAATATTACTTATTTGTAATTTTCACTCTAAATCACTTTTGAATGCTGCATTAAATGGGAAAACCCTCTTAAGATATTTATTTCCCAACCATTATAATGTTCTACTATAAAAAAAAAAACAAACAAAAAAAACCCCACAAAAAACCAACCA
>VXAU01000211.1:895315-1011843 GCA_013399695.1 Formicarius rufipectus
AACCAACCAACCAAAAAAAAAAACAAAAAACACAAAAAAACTCCCCACACAACAAACAAACAACAAAAAAAAACCAAAAAGCCCAAACAACTAATAAATGGGAAAATCCACAGAGAACCCCTTAACACTGAAAACCAAGCCAGCACGGTGACTCAGATGTTATTAACTGTTATTGCTTAGTGTTCTTATGGAACCTTCTCTGAGTCTTTCTTGAAAGATGAGGATCTAATTTAAATAAACTGACTTTTCCCCTCCTAGGTAGGCTAGATCTTAAAGCTGACAGTGCAAAGTGTGGCCTCATGGCTCTTAAACATTGACTAGACATTTTGTGAAGGCAGTGGCTGTAGCAGAGGCCCTGGTGTGTGTATCTTCCCCTCTCTGTGGACACTCAGCCAGTTATTTTGGTGAGTCCCACCTGAAGAGACAGAAATAAGCACACCCCTTGTAGCAGGAACGGCTCAGGAGCTTTTAGATGGTGATGAAATTATATTTGTGACTGAACTCTTGGATGAATACACTTGATCATTTCTAAACAGTTTGACCCAAATGTTTCCTGCTGATAGAAATGGCACTTCCTTCATGTTGCACATATTCAGATTCACTACCTTATATGACGTCTACAGCTTGGTCAGTGCATGTCATTCTGTGAAGACAGCAAGCTGACATGGAATTCACTCTTCCCAGTGATACTTTTTAGAGGAGCAGCTCTCTTTTTGCTGCCTGTACTGCTGTAATCCAGGATTTCAAGCTGTAGATGCCCCAGGGCTGCAGGGTGGGCTTTCAGTGACTTGGATGAGGACTGTGCAGAAGCATTATGAGAGTGTGGGCAATGACTTCTGGGAAGATCATGAAAAACTAAAGTCTGGCTAATGGACCCCAGTTCCTCTCCCTTCCCTTTTGGCAGTCGTTCATGGCAGCACAAAGTAAGTACAAAGCCTGTAGCCAAGACAAAGCACTAGTGATTTGTGCTTGCTTTAAGTGTTCCTTTAAGTACTTGCTTTAAGAGGGATGTTTAAGGGCTTCTCTGAATTAATTCTTGTTTTAACTAAAGTCAAAGCTTAAGCCAGACCTTGCAGGACTGCAGCTGCCTGCCCCCTGGCCATGGCATCAGGGAGCTGAACTCTCAGACCACCTTAGTCACAAGTTATGGGTTGAGCTGGGCATGTGGGTAAGCCTGTGAGCAGGTGTGTGGGATGTTTAGGATGCTCAGCCCTGAGCAGAGGCAGTGCTTTCCTTGGTGAGATGACAGCCTGGTGGGGAGGGGGGTAAATCTCGCTGAGCATCTGGACCCTTCTGGGGCCAGCATAGGTTATGCTTGTGATGCTGAGTAAAACAGACATGTCAAAATCACCAGCTCAAATACCTTGCAGAGAGTTTTCCCACTTTGGCAAGTGGGTCAGTGGGATCCTGTGAAAAACAGAGACTGGAGGAGTGGGTGTTTGAGCCTTGTGATGAGCTTAGATGATGTACCTGACTCCCTGCTCAGTCCGGATGCTGCCTCCTATTTTGGATAAGACCCCTTTGCTCCTGTGAACTGGTTATGTGGGGGTGCTGGAATACATTTCCTGCCCCATATGCTTTGGTGCTGTTGAGCATTAAGTTTTTGAAGTTGCCCTGTGCTCATCCTTGTTGATGGCATCCTTCAGATCAGTTCCATCTCCAGGGGATGTGAAGTCTGGGGGCTTGGGCATGGGGGCCTGTTGGTGGTTTTGTTTGTTTGGGTTTTTTTGTCTTTTAAACTTAAACCTTGTATGTTTATTTGAAATCAAAACATTTGAAATATACATCTTCGGAATTAAACCGACACTGTAGAATTTCTATATTAAGACTTAAATCCATCAAAATATCTTAAATTTGCATAAACCTAATATTTACACCTAAGACATTTCCTAGTAACATGTAAAGAAAGCTACAACTTCTGGAATTCTGTGGCTAAACACAAGAATTGTGGTTAATTGCAAACCATTTTAGTTCAGAAGAACAACAGCAATCATCAATCTCTTAGGCAAAGGTATAGTTGAGGTGAGGTCTCTTCTACTCTTTTGATTATATTATGATTATCCACAATTGGCTCAAGACACTAATTATGGAGATAATTTTTTTCATGTGATGACTCTTGTTTAAATACAAATCATGCTCAAAGGTTTCCTTTGTAGCCACTGCACCTATTGAAATACTTTTTTCTGCATGGTGAATTGAATTCCAGTTTTGATTCAAAAACTGTTTGACAAAATTGGAGGTAAAATTAATCATCTAAACAATAAGAAATGTAAAAAAAAAAAAAAAAAGGAAAAAGTATAGTTGCTTACATGGTGTGCTATTAGCATAAAAACATTTGAAGTTACTGTAATGGTGCAAACAGTGATAACTGTTACAGGCAATCATAATCAGTCTTTTAATTTGGGGATAGATTAACAGGTAACTAGGATTATATGATAAGGTTAACAACAGTTCCTTAAAGGGAAGCATTATGACTGCAGTCAGTGGCACCCAGGTCATACTATTTAGATTGTACTTCTAGTTTTGCATAGTGTTCCCTCTCATGCTTTCTGCTGTTTGAGTGCCCAAGCTGAGTTTCAGATCCATTGCTTTGGAGTTGAAGCAGCGACCTGACATTGCTGTCACCCTCCCTGGCTCCAGAGCTGCATGTCCTCTTCTCTCTTATGACCCCAGTCCCAGGACTGGAGGTGGTGTGTGGTTCAGGGACTGAATATCTGGTCAGGAGAAAACAACCACAGCAGTGCTGCAAAGCAAATAGCTTTGTCACTGGTGGATTTGGCTACATCTTTTCAAGAGACAATTTTTTGGTGTATTACAGAAAAGGATCTAGGTCAGGGGCATTTGGGCCACTTCTCTGTTGGCTACAAGGGACATTTGTGTTAGGGCAGAACGCATAATGGATATAAACCAGAAATGCTAATTGGCGATGATGTCAGAGGAGACATGTCTGAGGGACAAAGGCAGTGCTGGCACGTGTCTCTCTGTGCAGGAAAAAAAAGAATAGAGAGCAAAGATGAAGCCATGCAGAATTGCTGTGGGTTTAATGTGTTTGCTTTAATGTGTTTACCTACTGTGGTGGCAGAGAACTTGCCACTTTGCACCCAGGGCTAAACTTCCATGGGACGAAAGTTCCAGTGTGGTTGTGAACATTATTGCCAGCATTTTCTGGCTCCAAAATAGCTTAATTGTGCACTCTTTGCTTTGCTCTATTCTGTTTTCTGTTCTAAAATACCTACATATCTAAAATTGCCTATGCTGACTCTTTGGTGGGGAAACAGCAATGTGCTCATACCTTGGTACTTCAGATGTCACCAGCTGCATTGGTGTAAAAAAAGATTGAATTTAGATGTATAAAAGATTGTATTTAGATGCATGGTAGTTTGAAAATCCTCTCTTTGTCTATGCTACTCTGAGTTGATTAGTGTCCACTGGAGAAAATGCAGTTTTGTGTCAAAATTGTGCTCTTTCTCATCAAAAGATCAAAATGAGAGTTAATCTACCCTCTTGGGATCATGTGTATGTGAATTGCTCTTTTGTGGGATGTTGAGTTGGGGTTTTGTGGTGGCTTTTTTATTTGTAGATCAGGAAGTGAGTGTTAATTATGAATTAGAGGTTCTAAACCAGGTCTCCAGAGATATGTAGCTATCTTTTTTACTCGCTTTGTATATGCCATGAAGCCATTCAGAGGAAAACTGAAAGCTGTTTTCTGCAAACCACCAATTTTCCTTTGCTTTAGTTAGTAACATTCAGTATTACCGGAAATGGGTTTAAATATTCTTTCCTTCTGGGTTTTTTTGGGTTCTATTTGCTGGTTCCCAGTCCAATCCCATTTAAGCAGTTCTAGGGTAAGGGGCAGACACAGCCTGTCCACCCTCTTTTCCTTAAACCAAAAAGGTGTCTGATACAGTGTCTACAGTGTGGTCAAAATACAACTAGTCTATGCAGGCATACTTTCACAGATTAGAAGAAATACTTTTAGTTGTTTGTGGACTGTGAGAGAAAAAGACCTGCAGTTGACTGTGAGATTTGTAGTCTTTGCATTCGTTCTTCTCTAGTTTCTTCTGTAACCACTACATTGTCCCCATTTCTGTCCAACAGTTACTCACATTGGTTCAGTGACTGTTAAACAACCATAGTCTGTATTAATAGCTGGTTTTCTGATTAAATACCTGTAATGATTTTGTTTTCAGTCTTGGACTTTAGACATCCAATTTGTTGATATCCAGTGTCTTGCATACTTTAGGTATTTTTTCCTTCTCAGCCGTGTTTGCAATGAGGGACCTTTTCTCTGGCTGTGTTGCTGTAGGGTTGGGAATGCTAGAAAGGCTCTTCCTTCCTGCAGAGGAAACAGGCACACAATTTTGCCATCTCCAGTGATTCACAGGAGCTGCCCAATGCACTGTTTGATGTCCACAGGTGTGGACAGCTGCACGTCAGCTGCACCACAAGTCCCACCGTGTTGTGTTTGCTACACAGCCTGCAGATTGCAATGCTCTTGGGAGCAGCCCAGTTCAGTATCCATGAACATTCCTGCCTCCTGCACTCAGGCACAGTCTGGGGAGGATGCTCTGAAATGGGCATCCTTGGCATGGGTTCCCTGTGCTGGGGACATGCCCTGAGGTGGGCAAGATACCCTTTGGTCTTCTTGTATTTATTTAGTACCAGGGGAGCCCATGGGTAGAATTCAGAAATTGTAACCCTCATGAAAGGAATAAATACTTGTCTTAAATAGGATTGTAACTTGTTTTCAAAGAACAGTGTGAAATCAGAATAGGTGGATTTTCATCCTCATAAATCATTGTGAGGCTCCTTCATCACACCCAGAAGAAATCCAGTGGGGTCAGAGTTTTGCCTGTGGAAGGGAGTCCTGAAGAAACTGGATGTAAAACAGAAATAAAAGTTAAAAAGAAAAAAAATAACTCCCTCTTCTGTGTCTCAGTTATTAAACCGTAGATTTTGTTTCTTTGAAAGATAATTTGGGGTAGTTGTGTAGCAGCATCAACTACAGTGCTAAACTCAGCCTGTAATACACTGAAAAATATATGAATAATGGCACAGAATCTTAAATACCCTAATATTATCCTGCTACCATATTGGCTTTAAACATTTACACTTTTCAGAGGAACTGCAACTTAATTCTTAATTAAAATCACTGAGCAAATGCAGATTATATTTAATTTAAATATTTATAAAATTTGTTTAAGCTTTCAAAATAGATTAGATGTTGAACGGCAAAACTGCTAACATCTGAATGATAATTTTACTTCTGAGCCCAATTAAGAAACCAGTCAGGAATACAGCTAATAAATTGCTGTGTTTCAGAAAATACTTTAATAATGTTGTATGTACAGAGGGCCTTTAAAAATTTGGGCTTTCAAGTAAAATGGATTGTCTGAAAAAGTTTGTTACATCTGAGAGTATTTTAAAATATCACATTGTCTCTTTTCTTTCTGAGAGTTGCAGATCTTCCTTATACCCTGACTACAACTGCAAAAAGTATCCAGTGAACCAAAGACAGATCAAACACACCAACATATCGACCCACTTGATTTTTATAATACTGAATTGTTAAACTGAAGCACGTGATTATTCCAGTTGGGTTTAATTAGCCATTATACATATACATTATACATATAAAGTAGGTATGTAAATGTTTTCAGACTAGAAATATAAGCCTTGTGTAAGGAAGATTTTCACCATTTCAGGGATATTTCTATCTGTAAAAAAGTTACTTGCATTAAAATATTCCCCGGTCAGTATTGCTTTGGTAACCCAGTATATCCTTTGGCACAGTGTTTTCTCCAGGATGGCTCAGCCACAGTCTGACTGCCCAGGCTTTTTCAGGGACCAGTTCAAACTCTTGGCTCCTCTTTTCTGTTCTCCTCTAAGCCAGTTTTAATCCTGTTTTATTCATTATTATTTTATTTTCAGAAACACCTTCCCTATTGCATTTATCTGTCACATGTCTAAAAGTGATCAGATCCTACAAGATTTAGGATATTTTAAAGTAACATGTAGATTTAATTTTTCAAAAATGTATTGCCCAAATAACCTGAGATCTATGAAATCTTTCAGGATTGAGTTTGGACCTTATGGAAATCTGTTTGACAGTCTCACATTTTCCAAAGTGGCAACAAGGAGTCCTGAGTCTGAAAGGCTTTTTGTGTGTTCCCTACAGGTGTTTCAGCAGTACTTCTTAACTTGCCTTACAGTCTTGGTTTTTACTCCATATCATGAAGTCTGTAAGAGCCACAAGATCTTTTCTGGTTTTCCTTTCTAATGCTGCAAAATATTGTGTGAATTGTTTTAGATTGTGTTTCCTGTCTATTTCTACACTGCTGTTTAGGCTGGAATATAGCATGGGTTTCATTTTTTCTCGGCCTCATTACATTTCATTCCTTGCTTCACTGCATCATCTGTCTCGTTAGTCTATAAATCTGATCTATTCTAATCACTGTAAATTCTCTGTTTCCCCTAGCTCTGTGTCACCAGCAACACTAGTCACTTTGGAAATTGCTTTCCTGAAAGGTCATTTTACAAAAGATAGAGGAGGAGAGATTGTGCAGGGCTGGTGCATAAGGCTGGGGGTTTGTTACTCGTCAGCCTCAGAGCAGCTGCTGCAGGAATGCCCATGAACATGCCTATGAACTCCTCTGTTCATTGGCTCATCTTGTAGCTGTCACATGCTGAGACGGTCACCAAGGTGAGTGCCTTGGGCCTCAAACTAATAGCTTGGGGAAGTCTTCATTTGGGTTTGTGATCTGTGTGCGGTATGAATGTTGTGGGGTGGCCTGGTAAAGGACAGTTACCTCTTCAGTGTCACTTTTGTTGGAAAGAGGACTTTTTAAAGACAGATGTTTTGTGGTATGTTAAAACAGTGATGCAAAGCCAAGAACATGCAATGGATGTTCCATCACAGGATCCTCTTATAAAAGAACACACTGTGCAAGTCACCTGTGCCTCCTGCTTGGTTTTGTCTCCTCTTCCAATAGCACTGATGGTTTGGTAGTTGGCCTATTGATGTGACAGTAGTTCTGTGGGTTAGCTGACATCAGTTCCAGTCAGTAATTTTCCTCTGTTTTCCATGCTCATAGGTGTCAGTGCTCTTGTTTCTGTGCTGCTCCTGCCTTGGGGCTGCTTTGGTGGTGCAGACTCTGTGCTGCAGCCAACACGCCTCTGCTCACGGCCTTCCTGCTGCTGCTTCCTCTGCTCCTTCCCCCACTCATTTAGCACTTCTGCACTGTGTTAGATACCCACAGGAAACTGTTGGGCAGAGAATTCCATCTTTCTTGGATGCCTGTACAGCCTCAGCACCGAGGCTTGCTTGGTGCTGCTCGAGGCTCTGGGCTCTGTGTGGGTGTATAGGGTGCGTTTTATTTGTCATTTTCTTTTCTTAGGCTGTGCAGCAGAGATGTTTTGGAGCAAGAGCTGCTCAGTTCCTCCAACTATTGTGCTTCTCCCTGGCCTGGGCTGACTATGCTGGACTGACTCCCTTTCTCAGTCATGTTGTGGTCCATGATAGGGGTATTGGTTCATGGCTACAATTCACTCTTGCAAAGTGATGTCCACTGTCTTGGATAAACAAGCTTAAGATTCCTGAATGAAAAGAACAGGATGAAAGTTAAATACTTTCCTGAATTCCTCCATCCTGTTGTGTTTTTTTTTTTTTTTTTTTTTTTTTTTTTTTTTTTTTTTTTTTTTTTTTTTTTTTTTTTTTTTTTTTTTTTTTTTTTTTTTTTTTTTTTTTTTTTTTTTTTTTTTTTTTTTTTTGTTTTTTTTTTTTTTTGTTTTTTTTTTTTTGTTTTTTTTTTTTTAATTCTTTCTGATATTTTGCATGATTGGGAGGGTGAGTGGGGATGGAAACATGCCAAGTTTTGGTTGGATTACTGAAGGGCAGCTTCCACAGCCATATGACACTACTACATCAAAATTCTATTATGCTGTTTCATAGCGGTTTTAATTAATTAATGTATTTATTTAATTTTGTGAGATTCAGTACCTTTTTAATTACATTTTGAATTTGTTTCTGTTTGTGGGTGACTCATACAACTTGCTTTTCTAGCCCAGGGGTTCTGCATGTATCATGTATACTAGCTGTGGCAGTTCACTGCTGGTGGCAGAAGGTGTACACTCTTCCTGTTGTACAGAAATATGCTACTCCCTTCTGAAAAATTGTCAGATATGCTACTTTAATTATCAGTGCTTAGGGATCTGATTGCTGAAAAGCTCTGTTGACAGATTAAAGCTTCCTGGCTGGAGTTGGTTTGTTGTATTTGCAGTTGAGCCATTCAAACCATTGCAAGTTTGCATCAGTGGAACCTAGAGAAGAGATTCAGCTATAAATCAGAATAAATAAAGAAGTAGAGTGGAGAAGAGTGGTGTGAGTTCTTGCTGGTGCTTGTGTGATAAAACCTGCTTGCATTTGAAGATGTCAGTTATGGGCAAGTTTTGCTTGGTGTTGTGAGATTTGAATTACTCCGAACTGTGCTTAAGGATAAAATACTAAAACCAGAACAAATCCTGAGTAAGCCACAGCTGACCAAGCCAGCTGATTAACAGGATTTTATCTAATGGACTTTTTAGATGGAGATGTTTCAAACATGTAAAGGCCACAGATGTTTAAATTTGAAGGATAAACACTGTTCTTCATTTCTCTCTCTCTCCATCTCTCTCTCTTCCCCAAAGGTCTCCCTGGCGTGTGTGTCTCCTCCCCAGTGAGCAGCTCAGCTCAGAGCCACCCACAGGTGCAGAGTGCTTTGGGAAGAGTCCACTGATGGCCTGATAGGAAGGTCCTGGGTCACACACACAGCGACTCTGCCCAGCTCATCACCACACGCTGCTCTCAGATCTCCTTTGGAAGGAGCTACCAGAAGGGCTGAATTTCATTGTTTCCTGCTGTGCTGCCTGGAACCTTTTCCACGTTAGCAAAGGCTGATGGAAACCTGTGTCTAGGGGATTCCACGGGAGATACTCACCCTGCTCCCCCCTGGCCTCTCCCTGCACCAGCCAACAGCGCTGCAGCACCACACACCAGATGTGCAGGCAGCTGCAAAGAGCTCCCCTCTCTGAGCACAGGTGCTCTACTTCAAGGAAAAAGTAAGTGTTGGCTGGTAAATGCTGGGTAAATGTACTCCTGTATGTTTGAATAGAGAAACTGCTGCTCCTTAGGGACTGGCAAGGACAGGGCAGTCAAAAAATCTGGCAGTGGCTGGGTTGGGAAAGTGCCTGGCAAGGCAGCTCTCCCAGATGAGGTGAGATGTGGTGAACCAAAGATTCTCTTTAGGAATGTTTATTTGGTTTAAAATGCTTTGTAAGCACATACTGCTTCCAACTTCTAACTTGTAACTAGCCTCGGTTCACCTCTGTCTTTATTTTAAATTCAAAGGTACTTTAACCAAAATGTTCTTATCAGCCAGGCCGCTACACAGAGTAGTTTGGTGTTCATCTGTCTCATTTCTTTACTGCCCAAGATGAATCTCAGGGGACTAAAGCTCTGAACCAAGTGGCTTCAGGCAATTCATCTGGAAAACAGAGCCACTTAGACTTTTGTAAAGAAAATAATTTAGTAATCAGTGCAAGAGACTTGTCTCTAAGCCAACCCATTTGGAAAAATTGCCAGTGTAGTAATTACAAACATTTTATGACAATAATACTGATGATGTCTTTCCATTATTGCCAGAATTTCTTCTTCCCTGAAACTACAGGGCTGAGCTGGTTCTGCATCATCTTCCCTGATCCTGCATTAGAAATGCTTTGTAATTTGACATGGATGCTGCAGAGCTGGACATTGGGCAGACATTTTTCTGAACCCTGCTGACCAATGCAGGTGAAACCATTGGGAATTGAGGAAGAAATTGCTGCCACTCTGCTGGCAGGTGTGCCAGTTCAGTTCATTCTCACTCAAACACAGAGCATTCTCACCTTCTTGTACAGTATCAGTGGATCAGTGTTACTGTGCATTCTGCTAATTAGATTTGTATAGAGACTCTTAAAACTTTTACCTAATCTCAGACTTCAGGCCCTTATCTTACAGTTTTTCCTCATTCTTTTTGCAAAAGGAAGAGAATGAGAAGACTTGAACACTTTTAACAATGCAGTTTCTGTACCTTCCAGCCAGCAAGGTCCCACAGTGCTGGATATCACCCAAATACAAATGATACCCTTCTGTTTTGAAAATTTTCTCTTGCAAACATAACATTTGAGGAGAAATACTGCATGAAACAAAGTGAAGGATAGACTGGTCTGTAGTTACAATGTTAACACAAGGTTTTGGCCGTGTGATTTTTAGCTTTTGTTTTGATTTATCTAAGGTTTATGAGATTTTGAAAGCATAAATATTAGGGTAAGAACAAAGTTCCTGTACCTGTGCTAGTGAGGTACTCATTGCTCTCTAGCAGCAGTTACATGTTATTTTGGGCAAAATTTTCAGGTGTTTACCTCTTCTGACTTTTTTGCTTTTGGGGTGTTATGTGGAAGAGAAGATGTGGGACAAAGTAGAAGCAGGGGGACAAATAACACAGGTTCTCCCATTTCAAACTCTGGGAATCTCCAGATATTGCTTTCCTCTGTAGCTCACGCCAAGGCAGTCCAGGCTCAGCATATATATCGAATCTACTGATTTGCCCTCTTGGCTTCTTGTGATAAAGGTTACTGCCTAGTTAAATTAAATATACAGAGATATAAAAGAAGGAGCAGAAGTGATGTGCCTTGAGGTACAGAAGCCTTTATGGTGCCTTTCACAGGCTCAATTACATTTCTGGCAACTATTTTCAGCATTGTTTTTGAGCAATGTTAGTGAAGAGGGAGCAGAAAGAAAATAATTCTAAATTGATGTGCCCTAAAGGCTCATCTAGAAGATTTTCACTTGCTTCTGAAAAGCTCCTGCACACAATCTAAAAAATTATAGCAAAATGGTTTGTCTCCTTTTCACAGTCTTGTCTTTTAGCCTCTTGATATTTATTGTACTACCCTTGTCCCTTAAAATTCAGAGAAGTGTTCAGAAGTTTACATACTACAAACGGGTAGGTACCAGTCTTGAAGGATGTTTTGAGCAGACCTGTAGCAGAAAGACTGAGTTTGCACACAAGGTCAAGGCCTCCGGGGGGTCTCACTGGAGGCTTGTGAAGTCCAACACTGCTGCAGCACACCCTGCTCTGCTAGGTGGGGATGACTTGTTAGAATGTGACTGAAAATTCATGAGAAAATAACTTTCTGGTGGAGAAGCAAAAAGAGCTTTAACATCACCACCCCATTATTGCTTCTGGATTTTAGTAGTGAAGAATTGTACTTTTGGTGAGTATAACTATTTCTGTAAAAAATCCATGGTTGCTGTCTAGCAGCAAAAACACTGTGAAGAACCACACAGGTGGTTTCTGGGGGAAGCATTTCTCTCTTTGACAGCTGCAGTAGAATTGCTTTGTGCTTTTCTTAGGAGAGGAACAGCCCCCCCGTGCCTACCAGTGTGCTCCATATGATCACCTACAGGATTTACCATCTGCCCTGCTCCTCACCCGGTGGGTGGGAGGTGAGGGTGTCCTGCTGTCAGTGTTCAAACACTAAGAGAAGGGGAAACCACCTCCAGTCAGATTTTATACAAAGCTATTTGCTTCCAAAAGTGCCAACAGATTTAAATTACTGCTGCTGTTGTCAACAAGTTCCCCCTGCATATTCTGTAATGATTAAGGTCCTTGGAGGTTTTGGATCACTTATGTTTCTCAGTGTAGCCGCAGATTGTGAACATAAGGGTTGCATCAAGTAATTTAAATAATTAACTGAAAGGCAGAGGTGTCTTTCCTTCTGTGTACTTTGCGTAGGAAAATTCCTGCCGACTCCACATTTCTTGCTACTAAGAAGGATAACCTGGTCAGGTAACTAAATGTTAACTCGAAACTTGCCAGCTTTTTCACTTGCCATAGAGTTGCTCTCAGAAACAGCTTCTACCAGTGCCAGAGAGTCTGATGGCTTAATCAAAGTGTTATTCTATTAGGAACCATTTGTGGATTCAAATATAGATGTAGGATGTTAATTTTTGTAATTGAAAAAGAAAGTTAATTTTCTCAAATTCAAAACATGCCCATCATAAAACAGCCCATGCCCTGTTCCTGATTTGCTCTGCAGCCAGGACTAACCAGTCTGAGCTATGCAGGGCAGTGATCTTACTCTTATTATTTGCAGCCAATTTTCTTAGAACATGATGGTTAAAAAAAGATCAGGACAGCTTTTTTTTTATTTATTTTTTTTTTTTATTTTTTTTTGGTAAATGTTAAAAACGCTATATTTCTTTGTAGTTTTTATTCTTCATTCCGTGATTAATTTCTGTACAGACTGAACCATGCAGCAGTAGTTTGAGGCTCACCTTTTAAAATTTGAGGGTTAAAATTAAGTGCCAAAGCCTTAGATAGACCTGGGTAGTATGGACAAATTCATAGTGTCTTCTGATCACTTCTAGTTAGGAATCTTTATTTCTATTGTAAAAAAGAAAAATAAACCAGAAAAAATACCCATAATCTTGGACTTTTCTAACAAAAAAATGCAGCTGAAGGAATATCTCTATGGAAATTGGCTGGGGAAACTACTTTCAGCCTCACAATTCTGGAAATATACAGGGCAGGACAAAAATCTGCAACCAATAGGTCCAGTCCTTATGCTTCAGTGAAATGATGCTGAAAACTTTCAGCTGGTGCTGTGAGTCATTCATTAAACCCAAGGGGAAACAGTAGGCACTTGGAGGTTTGGGGGTTTTTTTGTGCAACAATAGGGATCAGTGCAAGGGACAACTATGAAATGGCTGGTTTTAAGTCTTTAGGGAACCTGGGCAGAGCTCTACTTTGACAAAGAGCAGATCCAAGGTATGATAAACCTGTTACCAGAAAAATCACATCCTCCTGGCTTGTACCTGTCTCAATAAACGTTGTGTGAAACACAGTCAGGCCCCATTATTCTCCCGACTGGTGTCTGTGCTCAGCAGTGTGGATGGTACTTTCTCTTATCTTTTTAAGAGTTTATGGATTGCAGAATAGCTCTCTCTTGTCCACAGTGAAAGCAGATGAGCTAAGTATTTAGCAGTGGGTTTTTTTGGTACAAACAATAGTGCCTGGAAGTGGGCTGCTGAGGTTCAGGTTTGGTTTGTGCCCTTCCTGCTTCCTTCTGATAGCGAGACCAAGTCAACCAGAGCATCGAGAGGGTTCAGATTGCTAATGTGCCCAGTATTTACAGAGCTTTAGTTTTTGAAAAGAGAGAAAAGTGTAAGTCCTTCTGCTCCATTACAAAGACTGTTGCTTTTTATGATAAGCAGAGATGTGCTTGTTTACTTTTTTCCCCCTGAAATTAACTTTCATTGAAACTCTTTACTGCTGCATTGAATTAAAAGCTTCTTCTTCCAACATTTTTATAATCTTGCAGGAAGCCATTATCTGGTGACTTCCAGAAGGGACTTCAATTTAGCTTTTGCTGTTCTTGATTCTAGCTGGTATTAAACACTTCAATTGATCTAGTATATTCAGGTTTTTGGCCAATATAAAAGCACATATTTAATATTATTGACCCTTGATTTGGGGGAGCATGTGGGTTAGATTACATGTAATTTTTTGTGTTTTGAAAGGCATTGAATTTTGTGGTTTTTTTTTTTTTTTTTTTTTTTTTTTTTTTTTTTTTTTTTTTTTTTTTTTTTTTTTTTTTTTTTTTTTTTTTTTTTTTTTTTTTTTTTTTTTTTTTTTTTGTTTTTTTTTTTTTTTTTTTTTTTTTTTTTTTTGTTTTTTTTTTTTTGTTTTGTTTTGTTTTTTGGTTTTTTTTTTTGTTTGGTTTTTTTTTTGTTTGTTTTTTTAATTCAGTTGCAACAAAGTGAAAGTCATATTTTCATTTTATATGACCCTTTACCATCTGGGTGTCCTTCTAACCTTGTTCTCTGTGATTTTATGTTGCTGCAATTCCATTGTGCCTAGAGTACATGGGACCAGACCCAGGACTTATCCTGAAGACCATGAGAGAAAGCTTGCTTTTCATATCTCAAAGAAGTTAACACTTGGTTTTGAATCCTGACCTGAATGTACAATTTAAGAACTAATTTAGCTGCTAGATGGCCCTAAAGCTTCAGCATTAATGAGGAGATAAGCAGTAATCCTTGCTTTCACAGACTTTCCCAAGTTTACAGAATTACAGAGCTTTCTCTTGCAAGGAAAGTGCTTGATCTTATTAACAAGGAAAACAAGAAGCTTAAAGCGGACACAAAAGCAGTGCTGTAGCTTGGTTGGTTCCAGGGTCTGGGTCACAGTATGCTGCCTCCATTTGCAAGCAAGGACGTGAAATGCACCTCATTCACAGCAGCAGATTTGCCCCAGCCTCTTCTGGGGAGAACAGGTGTTTTTGGATAGTGACATTTCCTCTCTCCTTTTTTTTCTCCTGACTATCTTCCTGACTTTGAGTCCCCAGTTACATCCTAATTGGCTTCTTTCTTTTAATTGACCATCTCTCCTTCTGAATGGCTGTCAATGCTGACCTGCTTCCTCTGCTGGAGATGCATATTACTGTAGCTCTTTTGAGACAAACTGTTAAACTATAATTTCTTTCTTTTTTTATCTGGCTTGTGGATAAGCAGGATTTTAAATGCTGCAATTTGCTTCACAGCTCCCTGTAATGAGCAGAAGGGGGCACCTTCTTATTTTCTCATGCTTAGCAACACTTGTGCATCCTATATGAGTAGGGATGCAACTATAGTTCCAAACATCTACTTTTCGGTGTTTGTTTTAACACTTAGTGGATAGGTAAATCAGTAATTGTAACTGCAGTATGTGATTATCACCTGTGATCATGCACTAGAGGTTGCCTGGGGATGTGTTTTAAGCTAAAGCAAGGGTATGCACACTGTATCTTGAGAGAGCTTCCTTCAGTTCACTGCTTAGCAGATCTTTCCAGAGGCTTTTCCTGGTTTATTCTTAGCTTCTCCTGACACCCACAAATGACTGCAGAAAGATGGGCTATCTGCATTGCCTAAGAACTGTCAGCAAACAGGGCTCCCTCTCTTCTCTGGGCCAACAACAGCAGCAGAAAGGCTGACTGACCCTCACCCAGTTTTATTCGGAGTGATGAGGATGACTCGTGGTGCTCTGCACACTTGGGGAGGATTCTTCCATGAAAGCAGCAATGTATTATGAGTAGCTGTCAGCAGAGGAAAGAAGCTTCAGCTGCTGTGAGTTATTTCTGCCCATTTGGCAGTCTGCTCTTTTCCTCAGTTAAACACCATATCACCCTGATGTTCCAGCATATTCATTGCTACTCAGAACAGGTATGAAATAAAAACTACTGTATTAAGGAGGTGTGTAACCACACAATTTTACTTAGGTGCTTATGGAGATGATCACTGCAACCTATTCTTAAGTACACCGATTTCTTAACTGGTACTGTGTACAGCCTAGAGAGGCTGGGAGCATATTCTGTCTGACCTCTTTCTGGGTTGGGTAGAGACTCTTTGACTGAGTGTCTTTAGGGTTCCTGCCTTGCCATTTCCACATGGTAGGAGGAGACATTAGGAGATCCTACTTCATGCCAAAGCAGCTGGTAGATGCAAAAGGCATGACATGAGAAAGCAGCTTGCTATTATAATGGGAAAGGAGTAAAGGCCCCGTCTTCAGACCTTGTAAAATGTCCTCAGCTTGGCATTGTGAAAATAGAAGGTGATATCTGCAGTGGTTTTCACACAGTTTTTTGGGGTTTTTTTTTTGGCAGAAAACTGCTGGGGGGCCCAAACCAGCTCAAGTATATTGTCACCATGGCCTGGTTGGTGACTCACAGGGACCATCTCAGACTAGAGGTGTGGCTGAAAACGTGCAGGTGAAATTGCAGCTACTTATGTAACTATCCATGACCCACCACCATTCTTTGGCTTGCTAAGAGGCCAGAGGTGATTTTGTATGAAAATCTGTCGTTGTTGCTGTTGTTGTATTTTAGTAGGAAGTAAAATTAGGACTCCTGGACTAGGGACAGACAACTCCTATGACATCTGTCATGAGAAGGATACCTGTACTGGAAGTAAAGAGTGCTCAGTACTTAAAGCTACATTTAATATCCCACCCAGTGACCTTTCTAAGAGAGCTGAGAGTGCTAATGCACAGGATAGACAGTGAAAGGATATATGCTTTTAATCAGCTTCCCAATAGTAAGATAATAAAAGCAATAATCCTTTTAGGATTCTGCTTCTATGATCTCTATCTTTTCCAAGGTCACTAAGCAGAAGGGAAAATAAAAGAAGATAAGCTTCCAAGGAGCTGAATAGTAGAGAAGAGAAAAACATCACACCCACCAGATTGTTCTGCTTCCAACTCACAGTGAGGGAGTCAAACCATGTTGAGAACAGACTGAGTGGTTTCACAGGACACTGGTCACACCAGATTTCCAGAGTAGCAGGAGCTTCATCTTGTGGTCCCAAGCATCTCTGGATATACACAGACTGAGAATTTGGACTTTTTCTCTTACCAGGACACCAAACTATTAGACCTGAGGGAGGGAAAGAAATTATTTTGATCGTTGACAGCTCTTATTTGGTTTGGTTTCAATGTGTTTGTTTCATTTCTTTAAAACCACAATACCCCACGTACACCCCCCAAAAATATCACACCTACCCCCACCCCCACGGAAAACTATACCCACTGCATGTGAAAAAAACCTATTATCACTGTTGGTGAAAATTTTAACATCAACAGGAGAGATGCAGTAGCAAAATATGACATTTAAATGTCCAGAGTTGCTTCTGTTCTCAGCTGTGGTGAACTCTGCCCCTCAATACCAGAGATCCATTTTCCCTTGACTTCATTAAACTCTGTATACACAAAGAACCAAACCTGGCTGTTTGCATATTAAAGCAGCATAATATTGAGTTGTCCATCTCTTGTGAGCTCTTGGCATTAGAGTGTCTCTGCCGGGTCAGGCCACAGGTCCTTCCAGCTAAGTGTGTTGTTTCCAACAGAGAGCAGTAAAATCTGCCTAGGGAGGATTCACTGAGCCAAGGGCAAGCACACAGTCCTTGCCCCTGTAGTCTCCTGGGCTCCAGCAATTTCTGTTTAGTGGCTTCTTAAGCCAGATCTGGGATTATCCTGTTTAAATAGCTGCAAATGGCTTTTTATTTTCCCTCTCATTATTTTGTTTAATTGCTTTATGAGCTCATCTAAAATGATGAGTACAGAGGAGGGCAAGAGGAGATTAGAGGACTTCTGTGAAGAAAGACTGAGAGAGTTTGGCCTGGGACAAGGAGAGGGGGACCTTATCAATGCACACAAATATTTTAAGGGCTGCTGTCAAGAGGATGAGGCCAGACTCATTTCAGTGGTGCTCAGTGATGGGACAAGGGACAATGGGCACAAACTGAAACACAGGAAGTTCCATCTGGATTCGAGGGAAAAGTTCTATACTGTGAGAGTGTCAGAACACGGGAACAGGCTATCCAGAGAGGTTGTGGAATCTCTGGAGAGATTCAAAACCTGCCTGGATGCAATCCTGTGCAACCTGCTCTAGGTGAACCTGCTCAAGCAGAGGAGTTGTACTAGATGATCTCCAGGGGTCTCTTCCAACCCCAACTGTTCTGTGATTCTCTGATTAAGCAGCAGATTTTATTCTCCTGCATAGAAATTGCACTGCATTTTTGTTTAGGCCTTGACTAGTTCTTTCTTTAGTGTTGCTGTTAATGGAACAAGCAAGTTTTGTCCTGGTGTACTAAATATTTATTTACTATAGATGTTTCAGTTAATGGGAAATATAGCAAAGCCCCAGTTTGTAGTACAAGATTTATTTTGATTGTGAAAGCCCAGAACAGCCTTTACAGCAGAACTCTTGTCTGGACCCAGATTGTGCTCCTTACCCTGTTCATGTGGAGCTCTGCAGGCAGTTCTGGCTCGGCTGGTTGGGAGGACTCCCCATGGTGGGCAGGGTGTGTGGGAGGACAGCACTGTAACATACATGTGGTGTATGTGTATAGGTGATGGGGAAATGAAGAGCAGTGGTAACAGGCTACAGACAACAGGAATAGAGTGCTTTCTCATGCCAGTAGAAACCTTGGGATTTAATCAGAACTCTTGACATCACATCATCTATAATATTTAATCCCTTGTGATTCCAACCTGGGAACTTTTTTAATTTGAAATGCTGGCCCTATACCTTTTCTCCATATAGCACCACTGTGTTAGAGCCCAGTTCTAATGCATACTGTGGAATGGTATTGACTTTTTATTTTTTTTATGTGCACCATGCTGGGAACATCCGAGCCAAATTGTTGACAGTCTTAATGTGTTTTGGAGCGGATGCATTTCCTGAGGTACGATGTGTTCCACCTTATCCTTTAGTTAATGTATCGATTCTTCTGCCTCGGGCAGAGATACTTAGGCTCATGTCTCTTGGTTGTTGCTTTTAATTTGAATTCAGTTATGAGCATTGAAGAAACAGTCTCAGACACTACCACTGCTTTAAATTCACTGCAGAAGTGGTCCATGAACTATCAGATTTTTTTTCAGACATTCACATCACTGAAATTCAGGCCTCTGGCTTAGACTGTGTCAGGCAGCTACAGAGAGGATATTTCCATGTCAGCTGGATAGGGCAACAATTATAGTCAAGTTGTATTGAAGTTCCATGAGATGGGTTGAGCTCCTGGTCTCAGTTAACTGATGAGTATCTGGCTGCTCTTAAAAGGAAGGATCCTGTTGAGGTGTCCCCCTGCACTGCCTTCACTTGTGGCTGTATGTTCCCAAGACTTCTCTTGCATTAGTTCTTGCCTTCTCTAAACCCATTAGTGAACTATTCCAACTCATTAATTAGCTGGGATATTTTCCAAGTGGGGAAAAAAAAATTAAAAAAGACAAAGAAAAAAATCTGGGCTGGTGAGCTAATAAAGCCCACTTCCAAGTGCTGAATTTCAGGCATGATGAAAAGCCAGTCCAAAACATGCCCAAAGTCGTGTTTTCCCTCATGTATCTGATGGAAGATCATTGAAGCCTGACAGTTCTGTGAAATACAGTCCCAACTATCTTAATTTTATCATCTCCCTCTATTTTCTGTCTTTCTGCTTCTAGTCTGACAAGCAGAGTGGTTATCAAGGACTTCCAGTTTGATAGAAGCATGTGCTTTGCTTCCAGGGCTGAGCTAAAAGCTTGAAAACTTTGAGTGTGCACAGTCCAGGCTTTCTGGAGGGAGAATCCAGAGGTGAACCCAGCTGGGGTACATTGTTTGCTCTACTGCTTCTCTCAGATTTTATTTCCAAGATGGTAGGTCTTGATTTATCTACTTGTAAATGGAACATAAATGTGTTTACGTGTTGTGCAGACACTGTGTGATTGAAAGGCTGTCTGAGAGTCTGAGATAATAGAGATGCTGTGTAAGCACTCGTAATGAAGGAGTCTGATACATTGGCTGTCAGGCTTCCTGTCCGGTGTTTCCTGTGAAGATATGCCAATATATTGGTGTCATAAGGATGCTTTGAAATACAGTCAGGTGAACTGGTTCACCTAAAGAAAGAACATGTCTAAACTGTAGTCTCATTTCTCTCTATATCTAACATAAGTTGATTTCTAAGATGTAAAGCCAAAAGAAACCCAAGCTGTGGTGTTCTCCATTTTGCTCTTTCTTCCCCACAAATTTTGACATCTTGCATGGCTCCTGCCACTGGCCAGGTTATGTAAGTGATAAGTTGGCAGTATTAGTCACAGGAGATCTTCAAGCCTGGCTTAAAGCAAGGCTTGCTGAGGATCTTGTGGGGAGGTTTCTGAATCATGACTCTGCATCTGCTGTGCAGTTCACCAGCATTGCCTTGGTCCCATTGCACAGGTCCTGAGGCTGGTGAAAAAACATCTCTTTCATTAAGATGTGGAGCTGAGCTGATTAGTCATGATAATTTACAGAAATGACTAACTGATTGGTGAACTTATGGGTAAAATCTGAATTTTGGGGAAGGCTGTTTGCTCCGTGACACTTCCCTGGTTTTGTTTGTAATTGAAACAGAGTAGACTTTTATTGGTAGGTGAAGCAGTTTTGGCTGCCCTCTGACAGCTTCTCACAAGGATGCTGGGACTTGACACAAGCATGAATCAATTGGCTTCTCAGAAAAATTCTGAGAACTGGCTCTCTGCCAATCTGCCTGGAAATGGGACAAAAGTAATGTCATTGCTCCATTCTCTTTCACTTTGCTGAAAATTTTTCTTGCCAAAATCCTCAGGCTAGAAAAACAGTCCACAAAACCAGAAAAAAAAAAAAAGGCAACCCAGTGGTGTGTTTTTATTGTCAATAGTGATGGGACTTAGGTGACTTAAAACCCCAAAGTACTTGGCTTTGCTTGATGAACTGAAGCAGAGAAATATGGATTGAACAGACAAGTGCTAATCTGCAAAGAGCAAGTAGTGTGATTTTGCCTCAGGAAGAAGTGATGCTTGGGTGTGATGCATGGCAGGGGAGCAAGGCTGGAGACTTCCAGACTAATGGCACGGGCTGCTCCTTCTCACACCAAGGAGCTTCACTCCCCATCACACACCAGACCCACTGACTCTGCAGAGCTGCCTCTGAGATAGGAAACCTGCATGAGTGGGAAGATGTTGCTTCAAAGACATAGTATGAGGTTATTTATTCTGCCTTCCCATGTGTGGAAGATAGGAAAATGAAAGGGCATATGACAAGTGCAGCAGGAGTCAGTTGGGAAAAGCTCCACTGTCATGGTTTTCAGGCTGGGGACACACCTGTGGGCAGCAGATGTTATTATTTGTCACAGGAGATGATAATTTGCTTTCAGTAAGAAAAACACACTTTAAAAATCCCCATATTTTAAAGTTCTCAGGATGTAATTAAGGAAGCATGTGCAACCAGCAGTGGAGCAGACCCCTTCCTGGGGCTGGTGTGACACATGGTGCAGTGTCCCACCTGCTGAGCTCTACACCAAGGCTGTGCCATTCCCACCTCTGGCATTTGAAGGTCTGTGTGTCTTTCAGCACCTTAAATTTTGTCTCAGTTGTTGACAAGATAAGTATGTTCATATTTCATAGCATTTTTGAAGACACAAACCCATGCTGGTTTCAGTATTATCTCCAGAATGTTTAAATGCATTTGTGGGATTTTGCAGGGTCTGTTATACTCAATAACATAATTTGTTTTCTCCATTCTTGTTTAATTAATTTTGGATTCAAAGGCTATGTCTAGAATTAAGCATGTTCTTGTCAGTTTAAGATCACTCATTAATAGTGTATTTGGACCTTGAACAGAGATTGAAATTTACTATATTAGTTACCTTTAGGCAGCTTAACATTTTTAATGGAGAGAAAAAATTGCCTTACGTAACTCAGTCTGTAATTCTAAATGAAACTGATTTAGCTGATCTGATAAATAATTAGTGAAATTGAAAATTAGATAAATGCTGATTCATTAGCATCTGGTTTTAGAATGTGATTGTAAGGAAATATGAATGGAAAGAGGATGCTGGATGTGACTCTGTTGGTAAAGTAGTATTAAAAGAGGATAGAAGTAATTTATTCAAGATTTAAGATGGCCTTAGCTGACAGTATTCAATTTTTTTTCCCCCACAATGAAACGGTGCTAAAGATTTCTGTTATAAAATGAAAGTGAGGGCCATCACAATTCCTATGAGGACCGTGAACATATTAAATAAACTGAGATGAATCAGTAACTTATTGAATAAGAAATAATAAATCTATCTGATTATTCTCTGGATTTTCATCTGGGATTTTAGGGATTGCAGCGTAGAACTAGTTGGGAGCAAGATGAGACGACTGAAACACAGCAAAAACTGAAAGAAGAGTTTGTACTACTCACTGCAGAGAAGAAACTCTTAAACTGAGCATTAATTTCTCTTAGTTTGGTATCTCCAGTACAACACACACTGTGTAGCTGTTTGCTATAAGCTGTTGTTAGATGGTGCTACACTTCTTCCATATGCAGAGTTTTCTTTGGCTTGTTTGTGGACAGTTGGTTATCTGTGAAGAACTGGCTGATTGATGTGGCTTCTGATCCCCATTTCTAATCCTGAAAATATATTAAATACTTTCCTCATCTTCTTCTTCCACAGAGCAGAATTACCTTAAGACTGAGCTTGCATCTGTGAAGTGTAGGAATGACAGGATGCCTGGTAGGGCTCAGTTGGTGCTATGGAAATGTCTGGCTATCTTACATGAGGCACCAGAAGTCCTGCTGCTTCAATGATTTTAAAGAAGTTTGGGATCTGCAAGAGGCAGTTACTGCCTGCAAACCATCATCTTTGCTGTTTTACAGTGCCTGTTTCCCACACATCACTGTGCCTTAGCAGAGAGACACGTTGTTCTCGGCTGGTTGGAAACTTTTTTCTTGTTGCTGATGGTGGAGTAGGTCCCCAGATATTTTGTGTGGGTCCTCCCTTCCCTCTCTGTACCCCTAAAAGGTTTTACCTGTACACTGATTATTCTGTTCTCTGACATGTGTGTTTTGGTGAGCAAGCAGAGTTTGTGTGCATGTGGAAGAGCTGAGCTTTCAGTGCCAAAACAAACTTTGGAGAAGCTGAGATGATTGCGCTGGATTGCAGGAGTCACTGAGCCCAGATGGGTGGTGAGGGATTTCAGAATGATGATGATAGCTCAGAAAGGCATCCTGAAAGTCCTTGAAAAAAGGTATCAGATATACGGTTGACTTAAGATCTGTAAGGGGCGTTTTCAGCTCTTGCTCGTGGTGTTTGAGTAAGTTACAGATGGCTGAATTTTTTTGTCCTCTGTTTTGTGTGAGTACCCAATGAGTAGTTTCCTCAGGGTGTAGTGAGACAGTAAGCTGTCATTGCACTGGTTCATTACCTCACTATTGTTCTCTACACTGTCAGCCCAAACCCACTTTTTCCCATACTGAGCATTTTCTAAAATATCCCATAACATAATGATCTCTGTGGCTAATTAGAGATTGTCGTCAGAGCCATAGGTAATACATTCCAGAAATGGTCAGTTCTATAAATATATGGGTAAAATTGAGACGTACCAGAAAGTAAATTAACAAATAATAAATGGCCAAGTGTTCAATTGGCCCCACCATAGCCCCTAAATCTGTGTGAACAAATGTTTATGAGCAGAATTAGCCCATTTGGCTGTACAGTCTGTGCATTGTGTACTTGCTTTTATTTGCAGTAAATATGCACAAAACCTTTCTATTACAGCATTATGTATACAAATCCAAGCCCTGGTTCTGTGGAGTGGTGATGGACAGCATATCTTGGTGCAGAGGCCAAACTTTGACCTAGTTCTTGAAAAGGCAACCCAGCAAGTGAACTACAAAACTGTGCTCAAATTCCACAGTTCCGGTTTCAAAAAGCAAAGTCCCAGAAGGACACTCATCTTTCTGCTTCTGGTACCTACTTACTTTTTGGCATCCTAGTGCAAAACTGGAAATGTTTGGAAAACCCCAAACTGAGCATGTTTTCTTTTTTAAGTGCTTTCTTTCTTTTATTGGTCATTTTAAGAGTAACTAAATATAACATCATAAAATACTTTCAATAGCTCTGACAGAAATCTTTTTTTTTTTTGCCTTTCTTGCAAGGTAGGTGGCCTTTATTGTGGTTTTCATCACACTCAAGAATAAAGTATTCTCAAAGTTTCAGAAATCCAAAACAACATGGGTTTTCACTTTGCTGCTTCGTGCCTTCTTCCATCCTGTCTGAAAATTGAGACAGAGATGAAAAACACCATGCTTTCAAAATTCAGAAGAAATCCAGCTTGGATTTATGCCTAGTACAAGGGTAAAAGGGTTGAACATTTTCTAACTAGGACTGTCATTTTCTAGTATATAGTGCTGCAGTTGATCGCTTCATATAAAAGGAATGTAATGCATTTTATTTTGTGGGTACAGAGAAGGGACCCTACCAGGTCACGCTTTTCTGCAAGTGATTCACACGTCGGTCCCTTTGCTGAGTGTTCTTGAGGATGATCTTTCTGTACCACAGAAAAATCTCAATTATTGCTTTCAGCAGAGGTTAAACAAGCTACCATCTTGTGCAGCTTGGAGGTAATAAACTGTGCTGAACTGAGCTCGGCTACAGGCACACAACCTACGCAAGGCTCTGGCCCTGGATGCGTACACACCACGAGCTATGTTCTTTATGCTCCAGGGACTATTAAGTTAAGAAACGTTTCTCTTTGTATAAAAACTTTGTGAGTGATACATGCCAAAATGACACATGGATTGTCACATATTTGGGCTTCAGTATGTTCTGTTTGCCAGGGAAACCATCAGTTTCAGTCAGATCGATAAGTAATGCACCTTGGGCACCAGTGTGTGTAATCCCAGTGCTGCCACAGAGCTGGGCTCACAGAAAGGCAGCTCCAAATCAGTGCAAGTTAAATTAACTTTTGGAAAGTTCTTAGTTGAACCATAACTAACATCAACACGTTGAAAAAAAATTATCAGGTAATTATTAGAGAACAATAACATTGTTAGGCTGATTGGGCTATGCACCAAGGGGCTGTCAATCACAGCTGTTATGAAAAGCAGAGCATTTAGAGGCTGTCAATCATACCTGTTTGTAAAAGCCAAAGGACTTCAAGAATTGTTACGCCTGAATTTACCAAATGCCGAAATAACAAAAGCACCAGAGCCTCATGCAGGCTGATATTACAGTTTATGTAGAAGCTCCTGCGTAAATTTATGCCTTTATTCATCTGAAAATATGACACCGGGAGCTTGGAAAGGTTTATTTTTCATTTTGCTCGTTTATAGAACTGATTTTTATTTTTTTTTCTTTTGGGCTGCTTGAGTGTGTCAAATCTGGTAACAAAATGTAACTTTTGTTATATTCCTTTGCTGTGAAGCAGAAATGTTCGAGTTAGTATCCAAATAGCAGAGAGCTGGTGCTGAAGCCTTTCAGTTTCCTGAGGAGTTTCACACATTACTGCATATCTAAAACACTGCAGCAAATACCAGCTGGAGAATTTAGAAGGATTCAGGAAATCCTTAACATGGAGGTACTCATCCATAAATGCTATGAGAAATGGTCCCCATGAGACTGAAAGAAACCCGTGGAATCTTGTGCCTTCATTTTTCAGAAAAGGGTTGAATGCACATACTCGATTTAGCCAAAAGTAGTAGTTAATTGTTTGGGGGAATTGCTTATTGTGTTTGAGTTTCTTTCCTTTCCCTCTTCCTTTCCTTTTATTTCTTTATACTTTTTTTTTTTTTTAATGCAAATTGTAGAGTTTTTGTGTGGAAGTAACTTTCTGATGATATATTTCTGCATTTGAAAAACTGTACTGTGCATCACCCCACTGTGCCCTGGATTTGTAAGTCATCACATTTTACAACTGAGGCCAGGTGCAAGTGTGTGTCTGCATGTTCAGTGTTTACAACACTGCTTGATAACCTGTTTCTTGCTGAATAAATCATGGGTTCCTACTACTCTGAACAGTTTCCATCAAGGTATTTTGGTACTATCTCAGAACACCTAGTGCTTTCAGCAGATTTCTTGCTACTCTGGGCCCTGTGGTAGCCCCAGCATGAATAACCGTGGCATTAAGCCCTACCTAGGCATGAGTTTTTTCAGTATTTTTTCTCCTATTAGGAGCTTCACTTTACCAGGCACATCATCAGGAGCATGTTCTCTGAGCAGTGATATCTTCCATTCTTGCCAGAAATTATTATTGCAGTGATAACTTTGGTGTCCTGTTGTATCAGGTACTTTATTAAGCACTGTGGGACTGAAGGGGGAGAAAGGGGAAGAGAAGTCACTGCTCATGGCTTGACAGTCCTAAATAGATACAGAAAGGAAAGGAAAAAAAGGGGGGATAACCTGCCCAAAGCCATCCATTGAGCTGATGGCAGACCCAGAGGTAGAAAGTACATCTCTGTGACATCTAGAGGTGTCTCTTAGGTGGACATGGCCCACACTATCTCCCTGGAGACATGTCCATGGACAGCGGCAATGCACGTCATCTTGCCAGAGCAGTAGCTGCACTCACACAATGGGTAGTTAATTCAGTGAATTATTAATGCAAATGTTAATAATTAAACTCAAGTGGTTAATGAGTTTCTAGAGAAAAGATCAAATTATACTCTTCAGATACAGAGTTAGAATTTTGTCTAATTAGAAGAAATATGTTTTTCCCATGAGGGGCAGTTGCTGAAGTGACAGTTTGGAGACTGTTGTGACAGCATTTGCAGAGATGGGAACCAGCCAAAGAACAGAGCTTTTTTAGTATCTCTGATAGCATAGTAGTTTCTGTCAAAGGCGTAATTATGTTGCATTCTTTGCCCAGTTCATTAGGAAAAGAAAACCAAAGAACTTGTATTCCATGTGGTCAATGTTCACATGTTTTATCTTTGCATGATAGAAGTTGTTGGATCCATAAAGTAACATGGTGTCTCTCTGTCTTTCACTGCTAGCCCAAAACTAGTGCTAAGTTTAAAAGAGCTCTTCTAGCCCAAATCTGTGATTCAGGAGTCCATCCTTTTTTTCCTATGCAAAATCTCAAAATGTGTGAAAATGTTAAAGGACTTATGTAAACTAAAAATCTCAACAAGAAATGAGTTTGGATCAACTTGGGTAATTTAATCATCTTGAAATCTTTAATTTATGCATATTTCTTTCCCGCTACTCTAATATAAAAATTAAAAAGTCCTTACAAACTTCAGGATTGCATTTGTTTTCAAACTGTAAGAATTAAATTTTTTCAATGTTTTTCCTGAGTACTTTCTCTTGAGAAGTGCATCAAAGCTCTTTCCTGGCAAAAAAAGTTTTCATGTTGACTTAACACATTTTTTTGGCAAGAAAAAAAAGTTTTGTGGAACTATTCCAAACCAACTCTTGTAATAATTATTCTCTTCATTACATCTTACCATTTGCAAGCAAAATAAGTAAACAGGATTGCTACAGAGCCAGAATTCATCAGATGTGTCAAGATAAAGCAGATTCATTTTCTTGGAGCATATGTAAGGTAGTCCTTGTGGCACAAGAGCATATGAGAGAATAAACAACTTTTACTAGTCATTAAACAGACATAGCAGAACAGAACAAACTCATATTTCCAGAAGTTAACGTTTACTAAACCTCTGGCTTAGTCCTTTTATACTAAGGATAAAACCTGATAAATACATGTCAATACCTATAACTGAACTGATACCGACACAGCCCATAGGACTGGTTCTAAGTGGCTTCACTCCTGTTTCTGTTTAGTGACACCTTCAACTGCCCTGACACAGAGGGAAAATAGTTCCACACCCAGGGACAGCCAAGCCTTGGTGTAGAGACTGTTGAGCACTGATGCCTGATCTCCTCAGATGGCAAGCAGGATATTTTAAATGTGAGAAGGAGTATGAGTCTTCAGCAATGGCCTGTGCACTCATTAGCCTTATTTGCTGCATTTTCAAGAGCTGCAAATGCTGCAGGTGATAAGAAGCAGAAAGCTGAAGTCAAACATAATAACTACTAAGTAGCTACTAATAAAATGAGTTACAAACACTCATACTCTGCAAATTTCTAGCTTGTTTCCCTATAACAACATTGTTCTAGGTTGGGCATATTGATCTCCTTTTAAATGCAATTGTCTCCTCTGGGGTGGGCAGGAGTGGGAGATCTGTGTTGCTGCGCTGCTGAGACAGATGCCAGAGTGGTGCTGGCACCCTGCACGACCCAGCCCGTGCCAGGGCCCAAAGGAAAGTTACGTGCAAGAGCTGCTCCCTTCAGTGACTCTTGTTCTATGAAACCTTCTGGACATGTAACACATAATGTAGGGACTTTGAGGTAATTTTGAAAAAAGAAAAACTACTCTTCCTGCAGTTCTCTGTTGATTTATTCACACTTGCAGAAGCCTTTTTTTTCTGCCTAGGGCAAAAGAAAACTCCTCCTGATGCAGTCTGGACAAGTCACCAAAACTAAATACAATCCCCCAAATTTTGTAGAAAAACATGGGGCTGGTTGGTTGGCAGTACTGCTTCAACCTTTTCAGGCAATTTGCAGCACCCTCTTTGCAACTGAGGAAACTCTTCCAGAATTCCTGAAAATGCAGTGGAGATGTTCCCTTGTTAAATGTATTTTCTGTCTGTAACTCTAAGCTATGAGCTGTGAAGATAAATCATAACAGCTGTGTCACATTTGTTTTGGAAAGAAGCTAGTGTTACCCCAGGATACAGCTGTCACTGGGAAAAGGAATGGTGGAAGAGATACTATTTTCAGTCACATAGGAAGAGGCTGTCAGCTCTGAGTTCTTCCCAAACCCTTTTCCAGGTAGGAAGATCCTTAGACATAACAGGGATTCGTGGCAGAGATTGTGAAAAGGCAAATGGAAATGACCAAACCCCACAAGTCTATTGTTATTATCTTTCCTTTTTTTTNCCTTGGATGTTTTTTAGAAAAAGAAATTATTACTGAGTTGTTTATTACTGATAAATAGATTTAGATCAAGGTCATGCATGGATTATATATATGTTTTTGCATACATATTTATATACGTACAGAACGCTTATCACCATCCAGACTGAGCTAGATGGTGGTAAATTGGGACAAAACTCTTGGTTTTACATGGCAAAGAATTCTGGTAGGGCAGGTAGGGTCTATTTTTAGATCACACAAGACAGAGCAGAGCTCAGTAATCTGTGGAAAATCTCAAAACAAAACAAAAAAAGAAGTAAAAAATCTCATGTGATAATGGATATCCTGGCAGGATTAATGGAGAAATTAAGGAATTCCCTGATTGTTTGTTGTTATCACTGTATCAGCTCTGCAAGTGAGGCATATTAAAGCATGGGGAAAGAGAGGAAGATGGTTAAGGGCACAGCTGTTACTCAAAAATCAGGCTAACCCATAAAAATCAGCACACCAGGCACACAGGAGTATGTATGGCTTTGTTTCTGGTGCCTCTGTGTGAAGTACACCAGAGCAAATGTGCTTCATGTTACCTGTATTGATCAAGAGATCTTCTAAATAACATTTATCTAAGTGAGAAAAGAGGTAAGAAAATGTTTCTAAAATTCATTCATGTTCTTGAAGAATTGTTTAGGACTATAGATTTACTCATGTATTATTTTTGTACATTTTGTATCATAGAGAGCCTCTATTTTTTGTCTTCACAAAACTGAAGGAAAGAACTCATGCAGTCAGGTGTTCACCTCTGGGTAAAATGCAATCAGCCAGCATTGCCTGTTGGGATAAAATAGTGCTGTGCTGTTATTGTTCAGTGCAGTATTTGTAGACCTAAACGACAGAAGGTTAGGATCTGGGGGTTGCCTTTTTTCTGTGTGCCTATACATTTTTTTGGCCTTTCTCTGAAATTTCTGTTGTGATGCTGGCAGCAGAGATTAATTTCTTCTTCAAAATGGTTCCAATCTGGGGTCTTCTCACTGGTAAGGAAACGTGTTCAGCTGACTGCTGGCACAATATCTGCAGGCAAGATGCTTGTGAAAGTCAAACACATTCCTAATTTAGGAGGTACAAACTGTGCATGCACTCAGTTTGTGTGGACTTTGGCTCATGTGAAGGTTCTGTGATGCTCTTTAGATATTTTAATAAAAGGTATTCCAGCGCAAAGGAGGTCTCTGGGGACCAGCAGCTCTCAGAGCAGAGCATGCCCTGTGCTGTGGGCTGCCCTGCTTGCAGGTTCCCTCCCAGCTGGCCAGTTGCAGACTGTACTGGGAGTGCTCCTCTCTTCCCAAGACTTGTTAGTCACCATCATATCAAAAGCTTGTTTGTTATAGGAGAAACATGCACTGATCTGGTTCATCCCAGAGACTGGCTTGCTACAACTGTGGCTTGACCAGACTGTAAGTCCTGTTTACATCGTGCTGGAATGGGATCAAATCCCACAGGTTGCTCACAGTGTGATGTTCAGGAGCATCAGGGCCTCATTCCCTGCTGCCTCCTCTCTCCTAAGATTTGGCACAGCTGAGGTGTGTGGGTTGGAGTGTGGGTTGGGTTTGGGGAAGAGCAGTATTGTGGCACCTTGCAAACTGCAATACCAGTTTAGGGGAATTACAGTGTGTTATTGTGTAGACACCTTCAAACAACATTGTAGTGACAGGATAGGGTCAAATATAAAGCTTGAACCCTTTCCTTAAATTTTTAACTGTTCTACATATGGAGTTTCTTAAGATTCTCCCATTGAAACTGTTGAGTGCAAAGTCACTGACCTTGAGAAACTTATAGAACCATGAGTCAAGTGCCTCAGTTCAGAAAATTCAGAAGATAATACACCCTGCTTTAATATATATGTTTTGTTTCCTGTTTCTGAAGCCTTTAGGAGATGTATTTTTCATGTTTTGTCTGCAGCCCTAAACTTTGTCTCAAAGGGCTGGGATTTAAAAACCCAAGATACAAAACACTAAAGGACTTGTGAGGAAAACCTGTGGCAGTTTGCAGTATTAGGCTAGTTTCATTTTTCCCAAAGTAGTATGAAAGCAGGGAGAGTAGCTCACACTGCTGTTAGCTCTCATAACTAGTCTGTGCTTTTGCAGTTTAAAAGAGAGGAAGTAAAAAGGTTTAATTTGATATTAAATAGCATCAAGTGGCAACAAGGAGTATTTCAAGATGTTTATCAGCATTCTTTATAATGTTTGAAAAATAAATTTATGATTAAAATTCGGCCTTGTCCTGTATTTCAGTCATTCATGTCAAAAAGCTTTTTCTGCCTTTTTCCTGTTGTATGTTAAGATTCAGCCCTGTGAGAAGCTTTGTTTTCTCCCCTGGACACAAGTGGCATGAACTGCTTGGCTTTGATGTAAACTCTTGCTTTTCCTTGGTCTTTTTTCACAAGTTTTTAGATATGTGTATTATTTTAACAAGCAAGCCACCAAAATAGCTCTAGTTGTCAAGAACCAAGGCCTGCTCTGCCCTCTTGCTCACACTGCTAGATGTGGTTGCCGAAGCCTCCCAGCTCTTCTGGAGCTGGGTGAGAAGTGACCCTTTCTGTCAGCAAAGCCACAAAAGCAGCAGGAGTGGCTCTGCTGGCAGAGGGGACAGTGCTGTGGTGAGTGGACTCTGGGTGAGAAGTGCAGCACCCTCTGAACAATTCCTGAATGAATCCTGTGCCCTGATTCCGAGCTGGGTCTCATGTTTTCCGGGCTTCAACGCTGCAACACGAGGCTGATATCTTTGGCAGAATAAAGCTCTTCTACATCCAAACGACTACAATAGTGCTTTTATCTGGAAAGCACAAACTATTATGTGCTTCAGTCTTCTAAATGAATTTAATGTTATAGAAGCATCAAATAGAAAAACTTTTGTTTGGTATTGTTATGCCTTATGAATCCTCAATGAAGTTGAAATCTCTAGGTTTTGGTTGCTGTTTTTTATTGCTTTCCTCATCAGTTCTGTGCTTGAACAAAGTCTGCCCTCCCACACAGCTTTGCTGAGGAAGTGAAAGCAGGATTAAGTTCATGTTGCTTTACTTTTAGAGCCCTTCTCTGCCCAGGGCAGAGTTGCCTGCTGGTTTTGAGAGGCTCAGGCCCCTGCATTTGGTGAAATTTCTGTCCCTTAGCTCAGTGTATCCAATGGTAATAATACTTGCACCATCCCTTGGTCCTCAGCAGATGGAAAGTCTCACAACTTGGTGGTAAAGAAAGAGCTTTAAGATAATGTGCCTTACTTTGCACTTGCTATTGGCTCAAACAGGATCCTCTTTGTGTTCTCTGTTTATTTTTGATTGGTACAAACTACTGCAAGAGAATTTCTTGGGTTGCTTCAGCTGTGTGTAGGTGACTTTCTCCACTGTAGGTGTTTCAGAGATGTTTGGTTTCTAACATTTTTCATCTCAACAGCTCTCACAGCTGCACATAAACAGAGACTGCAGCTAGGTTCAAAATCCTCAGTCTTGCTCAGGAGCTGCAAACTGGTATTTCTACCCATTATGTTTAGTGCCTGGTGGCCTGATCCACCCCTGAGGTTTCTAGCATCTTCTGTGGTGCTCCCCTTTTTGGTGTATGTGCCTTCATCCAGCCCTCCTTTCTGGTGCCATATTGCTCATGGGCATTCCCAGGTGTGTGTTTTGGTAGCCTTGGGCTGGAATAATGTTCAGGGGTCTGTTTTGTCAGATTTTCTTGCTTTTTTTGAAGCCCTTGGTGAAGTGTTGTGCACAACCAGCACAGCTTTTGCTACCTACCACTTACTGATGATGTTCTTGCTCCAAGGGATTTTCCATCACAGAACATCATCCCGTTTTGTGTCAGTATCTGTACTGGACTCCTTGTTTTTCTGACAGCTTAGACTTGCAGAACAAAGTGCTTGAGTAAGATATTATTTTTAATGACATTGTGAGGTCTGTTATATTTTGGAGCAGTACATAAAACCTAGTTCTTCCCAGGGCCACCCCATGGAAACTCTAACTTTGTAGTTGGAAACTTGGTTTGTGTCACACTCCACACAGGAATTTTCCCTCAGTAAAATTCAATTGTTCACGTAGCCCTGTGCTCTGGGCTTCTGCATCCTGCCTTCCACAGCCTTACATAAGGGGCACGCGCCAACAGGAATGAATTTGTTTCTACTTTCAGGAGTTCCTGAGACAGTTTGCAGGTTCAAAACCACAGATCTCACAGATCAGCCAGATGACTGGTCCAGTGGCTCCTTGCCCAAATTATTAAGGTGACACAAGTAGTGATGGCATCAGGGAGTTGTTCCATATCCCCTTGACAAAAGGGCACAATATCAGCCCCACAGACTCATCCCACCACCAGGGTCCAAGGACTCACAACAGTATAGAGAGGCTGGGATGTTCTCCTGTTGACCCATGTGGATTTAGATGATTTTATCCTCGCTGAGTAGTCAGCATTTCTAATTGCTATTTGGGCTGCTTTATTTTAATAAAACTGGGAACTGAAAAATGTGTTTGTTATTTTTTTGACCTCTGCATTCAAATCTTCTCTGAGGGTCAGATGTGTGTGAGAGGAAGACAATGCCAGTGTCATTTTGTAATTACATGGTGATATTTGTTAGTTTACCTGCACATGGAAGTCTATTATTGCCTGGAAGTAACATAATTGTTTCACTTCTAGAGTAGTGCTGTTTATCGAAATGTGCGTGCAATGGTTACACTGCCTGGTGTAAAGTTGCTTAAAATATTGTTCCTTGACCTGATTCTGCTTGTCTTTAAACATTCTCATGATCATTTCTTTGTATTGGAGATGGGTTTAGAAGGGTTTGTGCTATTGCACAAATACACCCAAGCCTCATCTCTGCAACTGTTCCAAGTGCAAGTCTGCTGATACAAGAGACAAGATCTCCCTTCAGCAGGGATGTGCAGGAAATACAGCCAAAAAAACCCAGGAAAGATACAGGAATTGGGGCTTTGGGCTTTTGCTTCTTGGCTTTCCTGTTTGCTACGAGGTCAACACACCAGCAGAATTAATTGATCCAACCTGCAGAGAAGGATGTATTTGTCACAATGCACGTGTGCACTGGGAATCCCAGGCTCCCACTGACGGAGCAGGAGTGCCAGGCTGGTGCAGCACTGACAGAACTGATTCCCAGCTGACACAGCCTGGCTGTGATTGTGTCACTCCCATCCCCACATTGACCTGCAAGGTAATTAATGGGCTGTGTGCCCTTAGAGATGTCTCTGCCACTGACTCCCTGACTCCCTAACCTCATTTGATGTCTCTGTGTTTAGAGCTTGCTGTGTGCTGTAGTTGTATTTCTGAACTAAAGCAATTTCTGCCTCAAACTGTTAGTGTGTTTGAACTTTTTCCCTGGCAAGAGAGAGACTTGCTCAAAGCCTTCAGATACTGCTTCCAAATGTACTTTTGCTGGACTCCCTGGACTCAGTGGTAAAGCTCTCCTTCCTTTATAATCACTGGTGCGAGCACCCAAATTTATTTCAGTTTGCAGTGATACTGAAGTTAGAAATCAGGAGCCAGGAGTGACAGACCTGTTGTTTCTGCTGGAGTATTTCACCACCTGTGAAGGGCTTGTTGTTACCAAAGAAACAGAACTGTTTCTCTTTCAAACATTCTTTACGTGTGCGTGTGTTGTTTTTCTGCACTTGACTATTGGTGGTTTGTTACTTCCTTAATTCTGAGCTGTTTGCAGAGATATTACCTTGCTTGACAAAGTGAAAGCAATTTAGTAGTCACTTGCAAGAGAAAATCGACTCCATTAGAGTTCAGCTGTCTTTGTTTCAGCTGTTAAAATGCAGACACTACCTGATTCATACATGAATTGCTTTGATGGTTTCATTATTTTTCCTTAGTTGAGTTGGATAAAAGTGTATTTGATGACTTCCCTTTGATACACTGGTGCTGGCGAGACCTGTGGAAGGAGAGCCTGGTCTCCTGTCACCCACTGCTTGCACAGGGACAGCTCTTTGGGTCTGACCACACAACACAGCAGTCATCCACAGCCTGTCTGGAAAACACTGTGGATGCACGTGACAAATTTCACCCAAAATTTTAGGTGTATGTAGGAAAAATACTGCTTTAAAAAATGAAACAGTTGCCTTGGATCCAGTTTGAGTGATGTGAGTTCTAAATACCAGTTTTCCTTCACTTCTAAGTTCAAGTTTTCCTTCATGCACTGTCACTAAGACCAGAGGGTGTCTTTGCATTGCTTTAGCCTTCATATTTTCTACATTGTTATGCTCCTGGTTTTTTTCTACAGCTTCTCTCCTGTTTTCATTTTCTTTGCTGTGGTCCTAACCACTTTGTTAAATGCAGTCAAGCACCTGCCTGTTCTTTGTGACACCTCGGGACAGCTTCCCTTGCTGCAGGTTCAGCCTGCCTCGCTTCTGAGAGAAGCTGAACAGCACAAAAATCCTTATTTCATGTGTATGTTCATGAAGAGACTTGGGTTAATCCAAGTCACATCAGCTTTTGTAGACCTCCTTTGCCTTTCATGTCATGCTGCAAGCTGAAGTATCCTGCGTTCTGTTTTGCCTCCTTCCTTTCATTTTTCCTGACTCACATGTTGATGTCATAGATGACAGTTTGTGTCAATGCAATTTGCTCCCATGGAAATGACTCCTGCACACCCCTCAGCATCTGACTCTGCACCCCGCTGCTTACAGAATTTGGGAGCTGTCAGAGCTCTACCCCAACATAGCCCATCTGTCTATTCTCTCAAAGTTAATGAGCCTTTTTCTTCTTGCTTCAGGCATATTATGCACCCTGACTTATTCATAGATGATGTCTATTAAAATTGTCAAATGCTTTGAAAATTAAATTATCTCGCTAAATAAAGAGCCTGCTTCTAATCTCATTGAAGATGTTTCAAGACAACTGGCCTGTTTTCTAGTACAAATCAAAAGTGACTATGCTGAGCTCTCTCTGACCCCCAGACAACTAGGCCTTCTTATTTAGTTGAAAATACTTGTGATTTACTATCATGCAAGAGCTTAGAATATGTCCCTGGCTTAGTCTGGGACCACCATCACAGTGCAGAATTTGTCTGGAATAGAGGCATCTGAAATAAAGTGACCCCCTCATTGCATGGAACAGTCAGCATGGGGAGAGGTGGGGTTGGAGGGGGTTCTATTTATTTGCTTTTAAAGCAATGGAGAACACAGAAATCCCTTGCTTAGTATTTGTATAGCTTAGATTGTATTTGTCTCTTTCATGTCCCATTTGTCCTTATGTATGGCTCAGATATTGAAGTGATTATCTTTGTTTCCAATTGATAAACTGATAATTTATAAATTCTTTTAGTTATTTGTAGTTTGTATTATCATACTTCATTGCTATTTGATTAGTTCATTCCTCACTCATTCAGATTTTCCTGTATTGTGTTCCAGCCTTTCCTGACATGGGTGTTGCATCTTGGTTTTGAATCATCAATGTCTTTAATTCCCAAAGTAAATGTTTGATTGGGCAACATTAAAAAGAAAAAAAAAATTAAATTACTATAAAGATCAAACCCTTCCAACTTCAACAAACACCTTACTTCCTGAACAGGGACTGTTGTTTCAGCCTAATCCATTTTCATCTCCTTTGCAGCCAATACCATGGCAGTTTCACAATTGCTCTCTTTGGCTTGTTCTCTGGAGTTTACCTAATAACTTCCCTGGTGACACCATATCAAATGGTTTAATGAAGTGTGAGTAAGTTAGAAACACTGCCTTTTTTTTTTTTTTTAGCACACCTTAAAATGGGTTGTTACAGAACAAATGAACAAAAAATGTACATCATATTGCCTTTTATGGTACTTTCCAAGCATTTTCATGTCTTAAATTTTTGTTTTAAATCTGTTATGAAATTTTGCCTGGCTAAGGTCAAACTATGGGGTTTATACTTGTGTGGATCATTTTCTATCTCTAAATACAGGCATCACACAGACCAGTTGTTTTAACTATTTCAGTCTCACATTTTGTCCATTTTTTTTTTTAATTTTATATTTAATACCTGTTGTTAAGGCTGTTCTTTTCTACCTACTTTTGTCATTAGTACAGATTTACCAAAATATCTAATTGTGATATGTTTAGATCAGAAAAGTGTTGGCTTTTTGAATGTATATTGTCAGTCATCCTCCTTCAGGTCCATATGGATCAGTTTTCAGAGGAAAAAAAAAGATGGGAAAAAATCTAAAGGAAAACACCCCCTTCCCATGAATAGCTAGGTGTTCTATATCATTATTATATCAACTGTTGCTATCTGTGAGAGATAAGTCAATTAACACATTAATGTTTCAATAATCCCTTTTCTGGCACTGTACAGGTATGTGACAACTCATATTTAATCAAACTATTATAGTAAAACCCCTGAGCCATTTGTCAATTCATTAGGGACACTTTTTATTATGCTTTGAAATTAATTTTGCTTTTTCCTGGCTTATCTGATTCTGTGATCTTTTTTTTTTTTTTGCTTTGTTTTGTTAAGAGTTGGTAATAACAACAGGAGAGGCACTTGGGAGCCTTATATTAATAGTACCCCACCACAGTAGGGAGGAGGCCTCTATTAAACATCTTACCATTTAAAAAATGTAATGCTCTGTGCTTTGATTTAGAGAGTTGAGGTGCTGTCTGGGAAAACTGATTTAAGGGACAGGCTATTTCAGCCACATGAATTCCATGGTGAGCAGCCACATCCTGGTGATGTACCAGGCTGTGCATGCAAAGCAGAGGGGGGATTCTCCCTGGAGCACGTGTGCCATGTGGTGCAGGGTATGTCTGCATAATAAATCTGTTTATTCATTAGGAAATAAGTGAGCCAGTGGCACGATTTCAGAAGACACGCAGAGCTGGAATGAACAAAATGCTAAACATCACATGATTTCTTGCTTGATTAAGATATTTGACTGATTAAGTAATAGATGAGTCACTGCCGTTCCCCTAAACATGTGCACGTGTGTTTTGTGTAGTGGTGTGTGTTTGTTCATGCTGTGACTCATGATCTGGGCTGGTAAATACTCAGGTTCTTCCTTTCCAGACTGACTGCTGCTCTCTATTACTAATGCAAAGGATGCACAATAACTAAAGAATGTCAGACTCATGATTGCTGGATGTGAGATTTCCCCCAAAACACAAACCGAACAGAAATCAGTTCATGACTATTTTTCATTTAGATGTATGTGTGTACTTAGGTGTGTTTTCCTAGGGTTGCACACATACTGATGACAAACGGCATATATATGGTAACTTACAATCATGAAGGAATTCAACCACATGTGAGACAGGGCACTGTGTTGCAAAACCTGCTGAAAATTGTGGAGTCTTCTGTTTTTAAATAGGCTTAGCTTTGAAACTGGCAAAAAAGTTAGCTACAGAAAGCCAGGCAAGTGTTTTTGTTGTTTTGGTTTATTATGTTTTATTTTGTGTGCAAACATTGCAAGTGCTCACTTCCAGACCTTAATGATGTAAACCAAGAGCTCTCACGCAAAACATTTGAGAGAAGAGGAAAAGAATGGGTTTCTGGTAAGAAGAAGTTTAATTGTAGTTTGCTACAACATCCCTCAATAGCTGAAGTTACCACACAAGATTTTTGCACCAAGGTTGCATTTGATGTTTACCACATTGTACAGCTGAATAAAATAGGGACTGAGGGAATGTCACTGCAGTGGTGGCAGAAGGCAGGTCCTTACAGCCACAAAAGCTGCCTTGGGAGAGCCTGCAGACTTCCAGACCTCCATGTGCCAAGTAGTAAACACACAATAAATACTGTTGCATTAAGTTTATAAAAGCTTGGCAGAAGATAAATGCCCCTGGTGTTCCAGTTGGTCCTCAGACATGAGAGGAAAGGCTTAAATTCTGGTTATAGCCAATCCAGGCTGTAAGTCTGTTCAAGATCAGTATGAACATTGACAAGCACAGCTGCACAGAGTGCAGTTACCAAAGCAGGAGTGCAGGAACATTCACGGAGGACTTTGCAGGATCCTCATTCATGGACAGTGTGGGTTTTGAAGCAATGGGAAAGCAGCATCTGGGTTGCTGTTATAAATGCAGTAACTACGAAGAGTCAATATGTGTTGTGACAGAAGTACAGTAACACATTTATATAAATAAATTAATATTCCCAGGTCTGCTCCAATGTCCAGGTCACCCAAAGGTGTCCCTTCAGGGGGGAAGGAGACACAGTCAGTTGACCGATCGTGAGCAAGCAGAGGTGTTTTGCCCCTCTCTTTTTCCCCTTCTCTTTGTCTCAAAACTCCCCTTCTTTTATACAGTAATTTTTAGCCCTTCCCAAAAGGGTGAAACTGTCCCATGTTATAGATGGGGTTTTGGTGACTTCGGTCATACATGTAATGTGCATCCTCTTTTCATTTGCATTCTATGGGGTGTGAATATGCAAATAGGGCTTAATGAGGCTCTTGGTATTTTTGATCACAATTTATAGTTAAAACAAGTAGTAGAGTGAACACTTTGGTCTTCCTTCAGCTGCTGAAGTGGCAGTGAAAGCTGTCTGATGTTCATCAGAGGGTCTTTGTGTGAATCTTCTTTAAAAATCAGATTTATTACAAGGCTTCTGAAGGGGGAGTGAGGTCAGTGGCTGGTACAGAGGTGAGGTGCTCTCCTGTGCTCCACTGAAACAACAGTGGGTTGTGAGACTTGTGCTTCACCCCAGCCACCATTCTGTCCTCAGCCGATGTACCACCATTGCATAACAAGGTGACTTTTTGATGCTGGTATTGAATGCTTTCAGTTATTTATTTATAAGGATGAATCAAAATCCAAATTTTAATTCGCTGTTAACTAAGTGTGCAGTGGCAGGTAAATATTACAAACAGAATAATAAGGATCCCAAAATATACCTGCCAAGCAGACAGAGGGATACTCAGTGGATCTTCTTGCATAAGTGAATTTCAGCCACTGGACACATGCATATTAAGGGAAAAAACCAAAACTAAAAAACTAACAAGCAAACTAAAAAAAGCAGACAGTCAGTTTGGAAATATATCTACCCATAGAAAATATGAACAACTAGAATATAATCATTCCAAGAAATTAGGACAGTATGTGATGAGATTCAGATTTATTCTGTTGTGGATTTCTGCATGTCTGAAGCAAGAGAGCAACTTTATCATTGGAGGGAGTGGCAGAGTATCTCCATCTTCTTGTGAGGTTCCCAGGTGCTCTTCCACAAAGAGAAAATATAAAGGATGCTAGTCTTACTGCCAAAAGGTAGATTAAGATCTCTCTGTGTGCTTGTATTGCCTTGAAATGTCTGGGAAAGAAATTAATGCCTTTCTGACTCGTATGAGGGAAGATGCAGAGAGGAAAATTGATGCTATTTGGTTTTTAGACAGAATGGTAGTGATTCATTATGTGACCCTACAAAATGCCATTACCTGGGCTCATGCCTGAGAAAAATGTTCTTCTTGCTGTGAAAAAATGAAATATTCTTTTTTAGTTTGCAAGTAATTAAATAGTTATGTGTCAGAATTAAAAAACACTGGTGAAAAACTGTGTTAGGGGAGGTTTCCCTAAGGTTTTATTAAGTGTTTTTTACACTGATTTACCTCCAATACGTGTTGGGAAAACTTCCATGAATTTCTTGCAAAACTGAAAAGCGAGTATCAAATTCTTCCTTGGAAGGAAAGTCCCTAAACAAAATTCTAATAATATGTTCCCAAGGTCAAGAGGAGCTCGGGGAAATATTTAGATTAGGCACAACCACTTCTCTGGACAGCAGGTTCAGTTAACTTTGAAGTTGGTATCTGCAGAATAATCATTAGCATTTGATTTTTCTTTCCCCACTGCAATGACTGTGAAAATGTGTCTCTGTGTTGACAGTGTAAACATTGCTTTCAAAAGACAGGAAGATCTCCAGATCCTACCAAGTGACTAAAGTGAACTGGGGCTTTCCAAAATTACCACATTTTAGGATATACCTGAACTGTGGGTTCCTCAGGCACATGTGACCTCAACAGGTGTCCAAAGGTGAGGACTTGGCATCGGCGTCTGCCTCTCTCTGGTGTGAGAGGAGCCTGTGTTGGTGCAGCTGTGAGGTCCTGGTCCCCACACGGTGCAGATTGGGGTCCTCACTGTTGTGTCTTCCCATCGGGGCATGCAGATTTATTGCTGGCCTTGGAGAAACCAAAGGGGAGGGGCAGTGCTGGTTTTACCCTGAGGTCGAGCAATAGGGGCAGGCATAGGGTGTACATCCAGGGACAGGAGCTGAAAAGCACCCCTGGGCTGGACAGCTTTGCTCATTAGCACATTCCTGATCCAATTATAGAATAATTTTAGCTGGAAGGGACCTCTTATAGGTCTCTAGTCCAACCCTGTGCTCGAGGCAGAGCCAACTTCAAAGTTAGATTGGGTGTCTGAGGGTAGTCCCCAGATGTGTTTGAGGATCTGCAAAAGTGGAGATCCTGCAGAATTTCTCTGACCCATTTCCCTTGTCTGACCCTCTACACTGTGACTTCTTTTATCCATTTTTTTTCCTGTTTTATGCATGATTTCCTTAGGTCTATCACTGTGACGATTGCTACTTGTTTTGCTGTGAAGCTCCTGGAAGAGTCTCCCTCTCTGTGAGCACTGGCAAGCAGTTGTAGGCAGCAAACACATCCCTGGTCAGTCAGTACTTCTTCTCTGGGCTGAGCCAAACCCCGTATTCAGTGTGTTTCAGCCCAAATCACCTCGGTCACCTCTGTTGGACTTGCTGCATTCTCACATGCTGTTTAAAAATAGAATTGCACAAAAATAGGGATGTTTCTTAGTGCTTCTACAAAAAGAAGAAAAATGACTTGCAAGTGCCTAAAATACAGGATTCTGTAAATAGAAAAATATGGTTTTATTCAGTCACTAAAATGAAAGGGGCCCTTGCAAGTTTGCCAGAAAGAGATGTATTTTAAAACAACCTTCTGTTCCAAAGAAAAATGAAAATGAATTTGGCAATGGATTAAACAAATAAATTAGTAAATATGCAAATAGCAAGAAATGTAGAATTTAGAGTGAAAAATGAAGCCTTAAATCTGCCTTCTTGAGCATAAGCTCTGTATCTTATTATATAATTTAAAATTATTTGCCATTTTGGAAAGGCCTTCATGGAGCTATAAAAATTTATGCCAGCTGACTCTTTGGCTCAGATAGTTATGAACTATTTGCAACTGATTTCCTGTCAAAACTTGCAGTTCAGTTTAGTCAACTTCAGGTTTACTTTTCCCCTGATAGGATCTACCATCAAAGCCACGGCTGAAGGAAAAAGTTTTGCTTTAAAAATGTGTTTGGTCTCCAACAACTTGTTGGATTTCATCTGCTTCTTGATGAGATTTAATGTAATTTGGAGAACTGGATATTGCCAATAGTTTGGGAGGAAAATAAAAATTTCTTGCAATTTGGCCTTTGTGCCTTTGATGCCATTGGACATTGGTTTTTCTTGTGGGGAAGGAATTTCTCAAAACCATGACTTTTGATCATTAAGTACTTCTGGTGTTTTTTTTTTACAGCAAGACTTACTATGAATTAATTACCATGTATCATTCTCAGTGTGCCTGAGACTCAAGCTCTTCTTTTGGGCTAAACTGAAAATCCTTGATTTCATACCCAATTTCAAATTCACATTGTTGAGATGCAGGGTGTGAGTCCCAGAGATTTATTAAATGATTTACAGGAGCTCTGCAATCTGTGCAGGAGACACGAGATCCTGGCTGGGGGTTGGGGAACGTCTCAAGTTCTCAGCAGGCAGCTGATGTTCTCCAGGAAAATGTTCTGAACTTTGAAGGGTAAAAACTAAAGATGAATGCATTTAATTCAAAGGAATAAATAATTGTGTTTATTCCAATAAAGTTTTGGGTTTTTTTCTTTTAACAAGTATAATGGTGGTAAACTTTCCCAAAGGTTTGTGGGCCCCTCAGTGCCCCACCAGCACAGACTGATGAACCAGCATAGCTTTTATTTCCCTTCATCTTAACCCTCTGGAACATCTGAAAACTTCAGCATACCAAAATCTGCTTTAAATAATTAATGTGTTCATTGATAGACAAAAATGTTTTTCTACCTTCAATTTATTTTAAACTGCACTTAAAGACAGAAGGAGAAGAATGTGCTGAAAGTTTTCATTACTGACCTCTATGAAAAAGCAAGGGTGGCATAGAAAAGAACTTGGTTTTGCTGAATGTTTAAATTATAATTTTAAGGACTGTGAGTAGTAAATTGAACTGGAATTGATGATTGACCACAAAATTCAGTATGTGTTCTTTGAAGTTAGCTATTGGAAAAAAAAGTCTGTGATAGGCATATGTTTTAATTTAAAATTATGGAGATAGTTCTCAACTAAATGCAGAATTCATGAATAAAATGTGAATTATTTTTCTGGTACAGTGATGTGCTTAGAAGACTGTAACTGAAGGAATTAGTAATAAAATTTTACCTTGTGGAGACTGAGGGATGCAGTGAAAAAGAAAACTGAAGCCTTTAAGCCAGAATATGTGTAAAATAATAACAAAAGTATTCGGAAAGCACTAGGGCAGTTAATTCTGAAGGAGGAGCCCATCCTTGAGCATTGCTTTAGTCAAATTCCCATATGACTTTTCAAAATGAATATGCCAAGTTCAAGAGAGAAAGACTCTGCTGACCATTTCAGAATTGAGTCCTGAGCAGTTATAAAAATAGCCCTTTAAAAACAAGTACTTTTAATTCAGAAACTTCTTGCTGTTGTTTTTTCTTTGGTGTGGTTTTGTTCGGAGGTTGTCTGTTTGCTTGTTTTTCTGATCTAGAGTTAAGGCATGCCCTGCCCTTGTTCCTTTGGCAGCCCCATAAGCCTATGCCAGGAACATCAAGCTCATTCACATCTCTGGTAAGAGCTGAGATAGCATCACCTTCTCAAAACTCTCCAGGAGCTCAGACCTGGGAGGAAGTAAGAGCAGGACTGGGCATCCTGCTGACTGTGCCCTGTTTGGGTATGAACTTCCTGCTTCTCCTGCCAAAGTATTACCATTGCATCATCAAGAGGGCTCAAGAGCCACGGAATCAAAGAGATTTCTGGAGACCCAGAAATTCCCACTGGCTTTAAATGAGGTGTCCTGCACAGCAAAGCTCAAGTGCCATGAAGCTTTAAAGTAAAAGCTGTGTTCTGGAAAAAAATTCTCTGAAGTATGTAGAAACTTTCTAGAGACTTGTTTGTTTTGGGCTTTTTTGACACCAGCTAAGTTGGAAAAAATAAATGGTCCAGTGACCACTTGCTAATTCATCTGTATGTGCAGCTGCAAAATTATGTGCTCATAGTGCAAAACTTCTCCCTAAATATGAGGTTTAGAGACCCTCTGGGAGTAATTAACTATAATGCAGAAGCAAATCTGGGTTCACTGTGTGCACTGCTGATTTAAGAAATGTTTTCATGCACGAAGCCCATTAGCAAGTTTCCAAAACCTTCATGAATGTTAAACATTGTATTACAGGACTCTGAGCACTTCTTACTTTACATAAACTCTAATGTAATCCCATGAATTACATTTAGCTTTTGATCCCTGGATAGCAAATTGCTGTGTCACATGAGTGCTACGGTGTATTCAAGGGATAAATCTGGCTTTTATTTAGTAATTTATTTCACAGTGATAGAAACTCTTTTCCTGTGGATTAAACAGAAAATTGAAGATATGCTCAAAATAAGTCACATGCTATTGGTTTTATTTTGCTTACTGATCAGCTTCCATACCTTTGTTCTACTGACTATTTTCTTTCTGTGCTTTTAGTCCTGCATGTGGGTTTTAGGGTCTTGACTCCAATACAATGGAAATGCAAAACAAAGCTGCTGTTTTTCATCAGTTATATAGGAGTGACAGTCAAAATGATTGAGTTCTGAGGCTGTGATTTAGCCAGGACAGGGAACATGTGCCCTCAGCTTCTGTGGCTTTCGGCATGTGCTTTAAGTCAGGAGTATATTTAACTTGCCAAATTAGCTCAATGAAAGAGGCTAATGAACTTCAGGGGCAGGATGTTCTCTGGCCTGTGTTACATGGGTAGTCAGGGGTTGTAATCAGACTTGCACTCACTGACAACTACTTTGTGAATAAGCATAAATCATGAGAGATCCTCTGAAGAAATCTGTCCTCCAGACTGTGTGTGATGAGGGTGTTGGTATTGCACACGCTGAGCAGCAGGGTGGTGGGACTGGCCTTACTGGCCCAGCTGTGTTCTGCTGATCAGCAGGATGCCCACTGATACAAAAACTGATGAAGAGCATAAATAAGTGCTCAGCTTTCATGAGAGTTTGCCTTTTATCTTAATTTTGGTGTCAGTTGTTTCAGGAGATTAACAGCAAAGCATCATATAATGTTGCCCAATAATACATTGCATCTTGTCCACCCTTCACATCCCAGTAGAAACCAAACCACAGTATTTGTTATTATAGAAGAGTTAATCAATAACATCTGAGGGTTTTTACAGCACCTTCATTTTACTTCAGAATATGCCAAATATATCCAAACCCTTCCACTTAAGGTAATGGATTACCCCGTGCTTGGCCATGCTATCCTGATTGGTTGGAATTTCGTGCAATTACTATTTTACGAAGCAGCAGAGTATCTGTGAAGTGGCTATCAATTGAAACATATTTTGCTCTTCAGACTTGCTTTTTCAGGTTTCACAAAACATTTAATTAGTGATAATCAGCTTTTAACCAGCCAGAGCACACTGATGTGATTCTCTCCCTCTCTCCCCCATAATTGTAGGCATAGTCTGTACCCTTCAGATAAATTGCATGCAGTCTGGAGAACATCCTAGCCAGCAGGAAGGGAAAGAATAAGAATGTCATTTGCATGGGGAATAAAGAAGGTGTTGTGTACACCGCGATTTCAGTGAAGAATATCCTTTTTATTTACTTTTCAGAATGGTGAACTTGGAAACAAGCTGGAGACTGCAAAGTCTGCTTTCCCTCAAGGTTACTGGTCAATGGTCAGCATCTACCACATCCAAGGAAACTAGAGGAGCTCCATGCTAATTTATGTAAGGTTTATTTCACTATGGAAGATCAAATGATTTTCTGGCTCAGGTTTTGTGCTGTTCGGCATCTGCCTTGGACCTGCAGTTTGGGAGAGGGATCGTCTCTGAAGCACGGTTAAGAGACAGAAAAACCAGTTCCAGACAATGAGCACTTTAAGTAGCACTGGAATATTACTCAGCTTAACAACAGTGTCTGTTACACTGGATTTTAGTTTGCATGGTGGTCTGATGGCTTGGTCTTTAAGCAGCAATTTGACTCTGAATCAGAGTTTGCCTACATCCGATCCCCTCAACGCCTCTGAGAAGGGCGAAGTCTCTCGGATGTCTGTGAGGGAGAAGAATTGGCCAGCCCTCCTGATCTTGGTTGTCATCCTGCTGACCATTGGGGGGAACATATTGGTAATTATGGCTGTGTCCTTGGAGAAGAAGTTGCAGAATGCCACAAACTTCTTCCTGATGTCCTTGGCAGTGGCAGACATGCTGGTGGGTATCCTGGTCATGCCCGTGTCACTCATTGCAGTCCTGTACGGTAAGTGGCTTCCCTCCTTGTTTGACTATTTGGTTTTGCAGGGTGTCCCCTGGGGCTGCAGCAATCTGTTGTGCCCTTTTTGGGATTTGCCTGTTGTGATCTTTCCTGTACTCGTAGCTTGAGGTGCATCAGTGTGTACTTGGCCATGGGTGTATGCTGAGGTTCCTTTCCTACTGGGAGCAGAGCTTGTTTTCATGCTGCCAGGAATGACCCATGAATCGGTGTTGCACTGTGGGGTTTTGATTGCTGAGGCCACCCAGAGAATCTATGGCAGCAAGTCAGCTTTTTGCCTTTTTGGTTTGACTACCCCAAAATTAGGCTAGGACACAAGAGCTTAGAGAAAAGCTGAGGAGCATTTTTGTGACTGTCCCAGCTCTAAGCCAGGTCAGAAACAGTCCTCCAGTTCCTGCTGCAATCATTGGGATTTGAGCAGTAATGTGGTTAAGAAAGGAGGTTTGTACTAGTAGATTTGGCATTCATATAAAAGCCTTCACTCTTGACATTTGTACCTCAGCTTGCCTTGTGCCTTTCAAGGGGTTGTTTTGCCTTTACATGCCTCAGTTTCCTTATCTCTAACCTGAGGATAAATTCTCAGTTTTAGACCCTGAGAGGCCTGCTGTATAGCTGTAAGGTATAGCTGTAAGCATTTATTTCTCCCCTACCACATTGGGGTTGCTGTGTCTGCAGTGAAGTGGGGCAGTGAAGTTGCTCCTGCAGTGGAGTGTGGAGTCACTGATAGCGCTTCAAGGCAGCAAAATATCAAACACACTGAACTTTCATCTGGCTGAGACTCGAAATCCATTTCTTTGGCTGTGGTGCTAAGACTCTCCTTCCCTGGATGTTACAAAGGGGTGTTTTGTGCTCCTCTGTATCTCTGATCATCATGTTTTTATACTCATGTATCAATATAATCTGTATGTGTTTAATAGAATACATTTACTCATTTTTAAAATCTGTTTTCAGATTTTCTTTGAAAAGTTTTTTAATATTGATATTTCTTGGAAACAAATAATGCTGTTTACTTAGAAATTTGATTAGAAATTGGCTTACTGTCCTATAAAGTAAAATGTAGGGATATTTATCTGACTTCTTTACTTGCCTAAATGATTAAGTCTGACAGAGATTAATTTCTAAAACACATTGATCAAGCATGCATCATTCCAAAGCTTATATAACTTGTCTACAGTGAGTTAAATCAATATGTGATTTAGGTACAGACCTAGCCATAGAGATCTTATACACAAAGCCTTTTATTTTGAACTGTCAGAATAGTTCCATCTCTAAATCTTGTGTGTATTACAACATGTGTATTTTATTTTTAGCATTTTACTCCAGTTCCCTGGAGCTTGAAAGGGAGCATATAAATACTGAATTATGTGACTGACCCACACTTGCATAAATTCTGTGCTACCCAGTGACTCTAAAAAGGTGAATTTATGGAAGTGGTCTTCCTACATACATACTTTCAAGGTCTTTGGAAACTAATAGAAATGGATTTTCTGTTCTGCCAAGAAAATGATTACTTGAGGTCGTTTAAAGGTGTAAAGCATGTTGCATATTTAGCAGCAGGGAAATATCACTTATTTGAAGAGGAATTGTAATTATCCCTATTTTCTACCAGAGCATCAGTATTAGCTGTTGGTAGCCCAAACACTTCTCCACAGAAAAACAGTAATAAATGGATTTTTTGGCAAAAGTTATAATTTCAGAACAGACATGGAAAATCTGTGGAAATACTTTGAGAAATGAGGAGGCTGCTGGAGCAGTGCTGGGTGCTGACACTGCTCCCCTGGGCTGAACCAAAGCAGGCATATTGCCTTCAGGCTATGTAAGGGGATGAGGAAAAAATCCATTTGGGAAAAACTGAGCCTCAGGGGAACTCATTGATTGATTTGAGTAGGACCCCTGTGCAATAATTTTTTTATATTATTTAAGCTGCAAATTTTGGATGTGAGCAGCCAGGGCTGTGCCACTCCAGAATTAAGGGAAGAAGGCTACCAGAAGGAGGAGAGAAAGTTTGTACCCTCTCCCAAGTGATTATTTGCTAATTCATTCTGAAAGTAAACACTTGGTTTGATACCCACAAGTACCTAAAGTTCGTGGACTGGCTGGGTATGTCTGAGAAAGGACAAAAGGGAAAAGACTGAGGTTGCGTCAAGTTTATTGCTCCTCTTGAAACCACTGCTACATATGGTTGCCCTTTTCTAGGCATCTGGAAAAATCACGGGGTATAAGGCCAACAGGACATCAACGAACTCAGGATTTGATGGTTCATGTAAATAAAACCTGTGCAAAGAGCACAGAGGAGAAGCAGCTTAAACCTTTCTCTCATCATTCCGTAAAACTTGGACCAAATACAGCCATGCCTTCCTCAGCTTCACATGTGCTGGGGGCATCCAGCTTTCCAGACTGCTAGGGCTGTGCCTGGCTTTGGCAGGGATGGGAGACAGCTATCTTATATATTCTATTCAGCTTGGTGGACCAGTTCTTTTGGCAGCATAAACCAGCAACTGGAAAGGCTTTTGGCAGCATCACAATGTGCTGTTATGGTATGTGATGTTATGGCTTTTTGGAGAGCCACCACTTATTCCTGAGTCTGACCTGGTGTCACCAAGTAGCATCTCAGCACTGCTGACACACTGGTTTTGAGGACAACATCTGGCCTCTTGTGTAACACAGGGTTTCTTGGCTTGGTTTTCTTAGAACTATAGGGGTTTTTTGTTCTGTTTGTTTGGTTTTTATGGTTCTTGCAGCAGTCTGCAAACAATCTGGAGGCCACAGTGACCATGAGGACAGTGGACTTCATCTTGTTTTCTAAGGGCCAGAGATGAGGAAATGCACACATATAGAAATGGTAGGTTTTATATTCTCTTTGACTTGGTAGCAGGCAAACCAGTGTCAGTGAATTACAGGGGAAAATATTCACATATCAGCAGAATTCTTGTGAGAGTAACTGGGGTTCATGCCCATGAACCAAGCAGGGAGAGTGTTACTGCTTGGAAATATAACTGTAAATGTTCAGTCGTTTTTACTCTGTATATTTAACTCTGTGTGTTCTACATAATTTGGCACTGGCCTGTTTCGAAAGCTGCCATATGCTGTACTGAGAAATATATGTAGCACATTTCTTCCAGAATCATAGAAGTCACTTTTAATTTATGTAATAAGAAAGGAAACTTAAAAAATACATATAATAAGTAGAAGAGTGATGAAGTTACTTCTAAGTTTCTGCATCAGCTCTCTCAGGCCCAGGGATAAATTCTAGTTTTCAGAGTAGGCTCATTTCCTTACTTTTCAGCTAATAAGGTAAATGAAGTAGATTTCACTTCAAGTATAATGAGAAAATTGAATAGACATCTTCCACAAATACTTGTAGTTTTCAGTGATTTTCTTAATTGAAATAAGAAAAAATCAAGTTTTAAGTTAGTTCAAGAATCTTATTATAAAGGAAGGGATGGAAGAATGCAGCATGCTAGATTTTTCACCAATTAAACAGGGCTCTCATATATGTATCAATTAGTCTTTTTTAAGTGTCTTACACTAATCAGTGAGTTGCATTTAACAACAGCATTTTCTCTGGGACACAGTTGCTAAAGAGCTAAGCAAATTAGTATGCTAATTAATAAGCATGTATTAGGGGGAGTAAATGAGAAATGTACACAGTGTTTAATCTCAGTGGAGAAACATCTGATTAATTAAAAATACTAGTGTGACAGGGCATCAGGTATCTTACACATAATGGGGCTTCTGCCAACAGATGGAGATTTTCTGCTCAACTCGGAGCACTTTAGGGACCAGCAGCTGTTGATTTACATCATTTCTGGTGTTTCCATGCAAGAAAGAGAGGGCTGTTCTTCATCTGCCAGGACTAGTGAAGGAATGCAGAGAATCTCGTCAGCTGATCCAAGTGGACATTGCAGAATATATTAAACTTTCTTGGTTGTAATGCAAACGGTTCATACCTGCCAACAAGTTGTCAGAGTGTAGCCAAAATGCAGCCAATAGACCCATCTGTGACTCCAAGTGTAGGCTTCTCTCCTTTCTCTGAGTTTTAGGCAGCACTTCAATGCTGTGGACTGGCACAGCTGCCAGGGAGGCTGGTGTTGGATGCAGCCCCAGCCTCTGGAGCAGCTTCACATCCACAGTATTGTTATTATTGATAATTACCATCATTATCATGTGGGGACAGAGATGTGCTGAGCACTTGGGCAGACTTGGATGTTGATTTCCCTGTAGAGGGGGAAACAGTGCAGTTTAGTATTTTGGTGGGATATTCAGGTTATCTAGAAAAGGTCTGGCATTTTAGAGCTCATGTCAAGTTATGGGCTTGGATGCGTCTTGACTACAGCAAGTTCCAGATATAAGTTGCATTACTTTCAGAAATTATTATTTATACCTGTTAGTTTTAAATGCATGATGTTTCTGTTTGTACTAAGTAACCTCTACATTTTGTTCTTCTGCTAGGGTGTGAGTGAATGGGAACTCCCACACTCCTGGCTCTGTCTTTGTCATAAACTCAGAGATGGGATTTTTTTTCTGTCCAATGACAACCTGTACCTGGGATGAGTGCAGTAACATTTATATCCAACAGGATGTATTAGTTTGCTATCTTTTTTCATCAATAAAATCCATAGGCTGCTACATTTTGTGCTTATCCAGCAGCACTTATTCTTTTTTGAATTCCCCACATCTTTCTTGTAACCTCAGCTAACCTAAATTCTGTGAAGTCTAAAAACCTGCTACATCATTATTCATCCTCTTCCCAGTTTAGATGTATAGAAAGCTTTAGTTCAGATACTGAGGGTCCTGCTACTGAATTTTCTCCACATGAACAGCTGCCTGATTCCCTAATGTGACAAGTGGGATTAAGTTGTGGTATATCTGTGCTGCTGTTGGGAAAGAAAGGACTGTACGGTGTGCCCTGAATCCCTGTAACAACTTCTTTTGTACCCAAGGTTTAAATTGTGCTTAGGGAGGAGGAGGTGAATACTAAATAGCTTCTTGGATATGCTCTGTATCTCATTGAATGTGGGACCCTGGTTGTAAAATATCCTCAACAGGAAGGCTGTGTATCACTCCAGTGCAATATTCTCCATTGATACAAATATTTTGTATGAAATTAGCATGAATGTTTTATCTTCTTTTCTGCGTCTTTCATTTTTCTAAATCAGTTTCATAGGAAAAAAACCAACCTGCTGGAAACTCTTCTGAAATCATGTTGCAGTCTTATAGTAGCTTATAGTAGCTATGAAAAAATTAGCCCTTGGTGAAGTTATGCTGAGGCATTTGACTTTTTGCTCCCCACCAGAAAGGACAACAGGCCTTGTGTTGGCAGTTCCACCATTTTCGTCTGGAAGGACAATTTGAGTCTTTCCTCCACCCCAGGTGAGAGTGCAGCCACCCCAAACCCTTCTCTGGCCTCACTCCCTGCTGAGGGGCAACGTGCAGGGGGCCAAAGTGAGAGCAAGTGTTGTGGGGCAGTGATGTCTGAGTGCAACGAGCTGTAATTATCACCTGGCCTCCAGGATATTTTGGTACCCATCCTACCAACCCCGGCCTGTGTTACCCAAGGCAAGACAACTGAGCTGGGTGTTAATGCCTGGCTGTAACTAATGCACATCTTCCTCCTGGGCTCAGCAAAGCATCATTATGCCCTGTTCAATTATGGACAGGAAGGTCACGTTCCACAAGGTGTACTGCTCTGCACTTTTCTTCTGGCAATGAATGCTATGATTCTTCATTCCATGCTCTGGAAGCCACTGCTTTCCTCAGGGCAGCACCCTCTCTTCCATGGCTGCTCTGCTGGAGCTCATGGGGGCCTGGACTCTGTTTTGCTAAGCACCACTTGATGCCTCGTAGAAAAGTGGGAAGCAAGGACCTCTCTGGCCACTGCTCTGGAGACATGCAGTGTGCTGAGAGAGCATGTCATGGCAAGTAAAACTGTTTAGTGTCTGTCTAATTACACTTTTGATTGAAGCTGTGGAAGTGTATCCATGTCTGCAGAGTTTCTCCTGGGAAGCTGGAAGAGGAGTGGGATTGTTCTCATTGCTGGTGAAGTATTTTTTGCAGCTTGTGGGAGCCCAAGTCCCCGTTGTGCCAACTTTGTGATGATCTGTTGCACAAAAGTTAAAAATCTGGCTAGAAACACAATAATCATTAGAGTGTATCAGACTATATTTTAAGCCATAAACTAGAACTTCTGTCTTGAAAATATGTAGGTTTTAATCAACTCTATTCTTGCAGAAATCAGAGAATTCTCATGTTTATTCTAATGTTGACTAAAAATGAATTTCTAACCCTGTAACTCTGCTGAGAAGCTCAGATTCTGTCCAACACATGCAAACAGCAGAAGCCACTCCAAGGCTGTGAAGCTGGGAGATCCAGTCTGTGGTTTGCTGGAATGTGCCTTGAACTGGGCAGTTCTGGAGCCTGTGGGGAACAGGAGTGGGTTTCTGTGCTCAACACCACCTTCCCCCAAGGAAGAGGGCTCAGGGTGTCCATGTGCCAGTGATGCAGCTAAGCCTGAGCTCCCATGACACGCCAGCTCACAAAGGAGCTGTTCCCTACAACTTCTTGCCTGTTACTTCAGCATTGCTCAGGTTCATCTGCATGTGGCAAGTCCTTTCTTATTTCCAGGAGGAAAGCAGAGGACCCCTTGCCTTAGGTCTCTAATCTTGCTTCCTGTACTGCTGAGCTCTGGATGATGTGGTAAAGGGTTTGCTCTGCAGAGATAAATTTCACCAGAGTGAATCAGTGGCACCTGCAGAGGCAGTTTGAATGGCACCTTGCTTACCTGCTGTGGGTTGGGCCTGGCAGGTTAGTGCCAGGTCCTTGTGACTCATTTGAGCTCAGCTGTAATCTACACTGTGGAGCACTAGTTTATGGGACTCTGAAGAGCAAGTTTTTATGTCAGATACAGAGGCAGAGCTGTTACTATTTAATTTTTTACCACCTGCCTCTTGTTATTTCTTCACTCTGTGCCACCTATATATCATCCAACTCTGGCTTTGGCTGGCTTCTTGGTGTAGGCAGAGGTATTCTTTATTGCCCTCACTGTGTTTGTTCTCATTGACAAGAGGATCTTGTCAGTCTGCCAGCATTAGGAGAAAACACGAGAACAATAAATATTTCGCATTTGTAAACATGCTTTTTTTGCTCCTCTAAACCCCTTGCTGTTAAGCAAGCAGCTCCTTTGCCTGCTGTGGGGTAATGGAGCTTTTAGGCTGTGATCTGCCAGGGGTGATGCTGCTGCCCCTGGAGCTCAGGCTGCTCAGTCCAGCACAGATGAACACAGCACAAAACACTTCCAAGAGTTTCTGTTTCTGGCAGTTTCCATGAAGAGGGCTGGTCATGGAGAAGGTTGTATGGCTGCTTTCTGCTGGCTGCAAAAACAGCCATTGATGGCACACCCTTTGAATCAGATTGTGTTAGATTTAATTAAACACTCCTCCAGAGAGGCTGAGGGGATCCCAAAGCCCCTGGGTGTGCACTCCAGAGCAGGGAGCACATCTGGGAGCCAGGGGTCTGTGCCAGCATCGCTGCCTGGCATTGGGAGGGGGTCAGGTGTGTGTGAGCCACACCTGCACTGTTTGATAATCTTGGCACGCTGCAGCCCTGCCAGGCTGAGAGCTAATCCTGGCCTTTTCCAGGAAAATGTGCCTATAGCCCCAATTTTCACACCTTGCCAAGGAGGACTGCAGAGACTCATTGTTTGCCCTGGGAGTTTGACAGGCTTTCTTGCAGAAAGACCTGAACAAGACCAGTTGTGCTAACCTGGAAAATGCTGCATGGAAGCATGAGGAAATAATTCTGAGGTTAAAGGTGACCTCTCAAGTAGAAAAGAGAACTTTCTTTTTCCTTTTTCCCTTTCCTAACTGTAGAAAAATTAAAACCAGGAGTGCTACAAAACACCTTATATTTTATTTTCTAAATGTGTTCCTGCCTCCTTTGTTTTGCTCTGTGGCAACAGACCCCAGGTAGGTAACAGTCTAAGCACAGGCAGACCTGGGGAATGGCTTCCTGCAAAACACACCAGGAGAGATCCTGTCTCTGCTAAAATCAGTGGGAACATTGGCAGCGAGTTCTGAGAGGCTTGGGCTTTTGCCAGAGCACTTCTCTGCCTCCTCCAACCTCTTTTCTTTCCTCCTGCCTGGTCATGACTGGACTGTAGCTCTTGGCATGACTATGGCAGCATCCTTCATCTAGAAGGGTCTGAGATGTTTTGCTGCTCTCTGAGCCTGAGGAAATCTCTGCCACTGCAATGCAGCTCCTTTCATGCCATTTCTGTTCATTAGGTTTCAGCACCATCACACAAAACATGAGCCAAACTCCTCCTGGAGCTTTAGGGAACATGTAGGTAAGAGAAATGAGCTGGCATTTGCCCAAGTAAAGTGACCCAGTGTTGTACTGTGTGAAACATTCAGCTCAGTGCTGAAATAGGCTCCTGGCCTGTGCAGGGCCTGATCCTAAAGTGTATTTCAGTGGGCATTAATTTGTTTAATGTGGTTTGAGGTGAACAGCTTCCTGTGAATGCCTTTGCATTGACTTGATGAGGCTGGCTCTCCCTAAGATGCTTTTCCTTTTCCTGCTTTTTTCGAAAAGGAGTGAACATCTGTCTTCTGGGTTGGCTGACTGATTCGGGGTTGAGGGATTTTTGTTCATTTCATTGGTTTTGGTTAAAAAATAAAAACTTTGAAAGTCAGAGGAAGCAAACTCACCTCAGAAAAATATTGTGCTGAGCAACGTGACTCAAACAGGAAAATGAAATCACAAAGAACACAAGGGAAGTTTCCTGATCCCACAGGAATGTAGGAGTGAAAAGAACTTTCTGACTTGCTGAGTCCTGTTGTTTGCTACCAAGTATTAGTAAGACACTGAGCTGCTGCAGCCATATCTTAAATCTTCCAGAGCCTCTTACTGCTGGAACGCAGAAGCCAGGATCTGTATGTGTCAGCAACAGAAAGCCAGGACAAATCTTTGAGCAACTTATTATAAAATCAAAACCCTGAACTTTCTTGAAATAGGCAGTTTTTAAATAGAAAATCCTAACACTGCAGTGAGAACAAAACATAGCCTCCGTGCACCTTCATACTTTGTAAGGAACGAATGCACTTTGAAACTCCTTCAAAAGCTGATAAACTGGGCTGTTTCCCCCTTGCAGATTACCCAGTGAAACCTGTTGTCAGGATTTCCTCTCTTGCAGCTCTACTTGGGCTCCAGGAGCCATCCCTGGGTCAGGCCCATCATCTCTACACTATTTAAGGCTGTGGGCTGAAATAAAGACAGAAGCTAATTGGCAATGAGAGGAGACTGCAGAGCAGGTTTCTGTAGCAAAGCCCTGGTGTGCTCAAAGTGGGTGCAAGTGTACCACTTCCATCTCCACAGCTCAGCTGGAGGTGTGGTGTCACCCCAAACCACCAGGGAAGCAGTTTTAGGTAAGCACAAGCCATGTAAACTGTCCCCCCAGGCATCTGTCTCAGTGAGGATGTTTCCTTGGATGCAGCCTCTACAAATGGGGCAGGAACGGCCAGCAGAGTCCACCTTTGCCCTGCCTGTTCCTGAGAGGCGAAAGGAAATGCTAAAATAGTCCAGAGCATTTCAGCGAAGTAAATTCTACTTTCTGTTCAGACATATGGACTTACATTTTTCTAGTTTACCCAAAGCTTGTGTGCTGCATCCAATGAGGAAGCTGTTTTTCATATTTTATACATTAAATTGGGTGGGCATGTCTTGCCTGCGCAGTGAAACTGAGAATTGCCTATGCAAAAAGACTTTTTTTTGCTCAACAATGACTCATTAGAATAACTTTGAATGGCACACATTTAAATGTTGTTATTCGGTGCAAATGAAGATTTAGATCTAATTTTTTATTTCATCCTTTCACTTACATTTTTTGGAAGATGCAACATGTTTTAAAACTCACAGGAATGTAAAGCCCGTAAAACCTAGAGTATATATAGTTACATTTCTGTTTCATAGATGTCTGTTTTAGTGATGTCAATTTAAATACAGCAGCAGTTTTAATGCTGTCAGTGCCATCTTCTCATGCCCAATTTGCTTCTAGATCAGTGAAGCTAAGTGTGCTTTAAAATGCATGAATCTTTATTTACTTTCTATGACAGTAGCCTGTTAGATCCAGTAGTAGTTTGTAAGTGCATTGCCTCCTTGTAATTAACTTTTATGAGTTCCGTTGACAAGAAATATAAACCTACAGGCTTTGTGGCAAACCAGAAATTGATACAAGATAATGAGAAAAGCAGAATTGTTACAACAAAAAGACCCTGTGATGATAAACTGTTCCAGAGATAAATCTGGTCCTTTATAAAGGTGCCAGTCGGATCATGATGCTAACAAGTGAAGTGAAGACAGGTACTGTGTTTCTCACAGGCAGATTTAGCCCCGTCTGAAAGGAAAGAACAGCACCAGCTTGTGAGACACAGCCACCCCTATCCTTAAAAATTTAAAATATTAAAATTTAAAATTCTTAAAATCTTAAAATTTAAAAGAAAGGACTTAACCAGAGTTGCAGATATTTTATCAAAACTGGGTTAATTTTAGTCTATGTTATTGTACATACAGATTTACCTGTGATAGCTTTTTAGAGGCACTTTATCTTAGATAGGGGTGCTAGTCCCAGCCCAGATGCCCCTTTGACAAACTCATCCCAATTCAGCTGGCTCAGGCTTCCCTCATTCTCACAGTCTGTGGCCCATCTGGAGAAAGACCCAGTTAAAGTGTGCAACACCTCCCCAACCACACCTGGTGCTCCAGCAGCAGCATCTGCTCAGTGAACAAGGTTGATGCCTATGATCTGACATTTACTTCTATTGATTTTTGTAAGTAATGTGATTTAAAACAAAACAACAAAAAAATCCCACAAAACCAAAAACAAACAAACAAGCAAACTACAAAAAGGGAGAGGAAAACAATGAAAAGAGAAAAAATGAGGGGAAAACAAAGAGAGAGGAATTGTAAATTCCACAGAATAGTAAAGCAGAAAAAGTAGCAACTCCTGTTAATCTTTACCCAAACATTAACTTAGGGAAGTGGAAAGTAAAATATTCTTCATTTAGAGGCATCATATTTGTCATCTGGAGCTTAAAACACAGAAGTGCCCATAGCAGCCTGCCCTGAGATGTGACAGAGGAGTACATCTCAATGGCTTCATCTGCTCTGTCCATCCTGAACACCCCATACCTGTTACTGCTTTTACTTCTATTTTCTCCTACCACAAACCCACCGTTTCCCTTCCTAGAAGGTGCCTGCAGCTAAATCTATCAACACACCAAATATCTAGGACGTCCTGTCTCATGCTGAGAACTTGCTATCCCCTCTTGCTAACCTCAGCAGAGTGAAATTGGGCTGAGGAACCAGTTTCTCAGCACCTGTCAAGGAGCAGATACAATTTACAGGAATGGTCCTACTTGGAGTCTGTTGTGAAGGTTAACATATGGCCCATTTTCCTGTGCCTGCTGCAGCTGCAGGTAGTGGAGAACATAAGAGAAACTCAAAAGGACTCCAGAGATGGTCAGCTGTATTTTTCTACTCTGTCTTGACTTAATGTGCAATTGAAAAACTCTTTCATCCTTGTTCTGTTTGGAAATGATGTCCTGTATTCATAGAACCATTAAAGCTGGGAAAGACCTGTAAGATCATCAGGTCAAACCATTAACCTAACACTTCTAGGTCCAGCACTAAACCATGTCCCTAAACACCACATCTACATATCTTTTGAGTACTTCCAGGGTTGGTGACACCATGACTTGACTGGACAGCCTGTCCCAGTGCTTGACCATTCTTTCAGTGAAGAAATGTTTCCTAATATCCAATCCAATCAAATCCTCCCCTGGTGCAACTTGTGGCCATTTCGTCTTGATACTCAGGGAGTTTGTTGTTGGATGCCTCCTGTCAGCATTTTGGGATATTATATTTAGTGCTTTTACTGTATTATGTTATGGGCAGCATTCTGGGAAAATAAGTATTTCTTTTTAGTGTATGGTAACTTTCATATTCTTCATGTGATACAATAATATAATAATTTCTTGCCTTAAAGGCTCAACCTGTGTGATGATCACATGTCAAAACCTCATGAAAAGACTTCTGCATTTTTAGAACAAATGCATGTAATGGGGCAGCTCTGCCTTTGAGTTCAAAAGTATGCAAAAATCACTGCCATTGTGCAGGGCAATACAGATAGAGACAGCTGCTTTACACAGTATGGAAAGCAGTACAGAGAAGCAAGGTGAAATTTCTGAAAAGCACTTGGATATATTGTAAGACAAATATACCAATGTAATACATTTGTTTGAATTATGAATGTTTCCAGGATTGGGTCAATTAACTCAGAATTAACTCAAGTTTTTGTTCTACTTCCTTTCCCATCTGTCTGTTGAATTGATATCATTAAATTTTGCTCAGCAAATTATTATTTCAATGGCTCTCTCCATTTCACATGACATATGCCTTTAAATTCTGGTTCTAGAGTTGTCTAATATTCATTAAAATATGCACAAATACTCTGAACAGAGTTAGTTCACTTTCCTGAGATCTAGCAGTAAGAGTAGCATTAAGTTCCTACTTTGTGTTTTATCAGCACATGCTGGGAAAGAGGCTCTGATGTGATTCATCTGCTTGCATGGAAATTAAATGGAAATTACATTGATGGAAGAGGGCCCACATGCCAATTGCTCTGCCTTGCTCTCTGATTTGCACACTGCCTCATTGATGGAATACAACCCTTTTCTGAATGGACAACTCACAAGAGAAACAGATCCTTACTGGCTATTCTGCAAAATTACCATTAAAGGTGCTGATGAGGTGAGGGAAATTTGTGCATGAGCCTGCCACAGAGCCTAGGCTGTGATTACCAACATGTGCTATATCAACATTTTAGTTTCATGCGCTAATTTCAAATATATATTCCATTTTTACAGCATCCTTGTTTTCTGGTAGTAATAAGATTTATCATTGGAAAACTTTACTATCCCTGCAGGCAGCCTGATAAGCACAGTGACAGCACTGGGTTCAGTCAGTGAATCTCTCCTCCAAGATGCTGTCTTGCTTCCTAGATGGAAAAAGTTCAGGACTAAAAAGTTCAACGAGTAATGTACAAACATGAAATGCTTTGTTCCTTTATCAGCTCTTAGGTATGAGATTTTATGGGCAAGGCATAATGGTTGATAAGGCTCTGTTGATTCTCAGTTATTTTTTGGGTGGTTTGATTTCCATACCTGTTGACAGGTTGGCAGGAGGCTCACTCCTCCAGCTATGCTGGAGTTATCGGGACAAACCAGTTGTTATTCTGACCAGTAAGTTTCCATCTTCTAATGAATAATTTGTTTTGTGACGTGTTTATTTTTGGTATGTTTGGGGTGTTTTGCTTGTTTTTATAAGCATCTATTTTCATCCCCAATCAGAAAGAGCAGCTGTATAGAAAGGTCTTGGTGTTGTTGAGATATGGAAATTGTATGACAGGCTTTTACCATCCCTATTTGGCACCCACTGGGATGCAGGAGACTGTAAATGTGTGTCTGACGCCCATGAATATTGATGGCTGGTTTTAAGAGGCAGCGAAACTCTGCCCTTACGTCTGTGCATTTGTTCTGAGTGTTCTGATAAACAACTGCCAAGATTAAGTCCTTAAAATATACCTTTTATGTTTTATTTTATCTCTACCTTCCATAATGATTTTGCCAAGCCTTTTCTGGTCCGCGTTGGGATGGGTACCCCTTGTATCTTGGGAGTAGCTGGTTCTACTACAGCACTTGTATTACTCATTTGTACTTGCTAAATTTATGATAACACTTGGAAATGTAGAATCGTAGGATATCCTGAGATGGAAGGGACATACAAGGATCATTGAAGTCCAACTCTTGTCCCTGAACGGGACAGACCAAGAATCTCACCATGTCCCTGAAAGCATTGTCTGAGGACTTCTTGAACTCAGAGAGGCTTGGTGCTGTGACCACTTCCCTGGAGAGCCTGTTGCAACATCCAAACACTCTCTGGGTGAAGAACCTTTTCCTAATATCCAGCCTAAACCTGCCCCAACACAACTTCAGGCCATTCCCTTGAGTCCTCTCACTGGTCACCACAGAGATAAGTGCCCACCCACCTTCTTCCCCTTGTGAAGAAGCTGCAGACCCTGATGAGGTCTCTCCTCAGTCTTGTCTTCTTGTGGCCCCAAAACTGCCCTCAGCACATGAGGTGAGGCCACCCCAGCACAAAGCAGAGTGGGACAATCCCCTCCCTCGACTGGCTGGTGATGCTGTGTCTGATGTACAGCACTTGTTTTATTATGTTTTCCTAGATTGCTATGTTATCACATTGTTTTATTATTGTAGTTATCACTGGTTATGATTTGTAATCAAGTGCAAGATTACACTGTAATAATAGTATAACCATGATAATAAAATAATGTTGCACTTGATTACAAGGCAAAAGCAAGTCTATCAAAAACCCAATGGTATAACTTAACTAAATATAATTTCTTTAGTTTCCTTTATCACCTCATGAGACCACTATAATTTTCTGGGTAATAGTATTCTTTCTAATAAATCTGTACGCCCATGCTTCATTTATCCATGTTAAATTAAACTTCTACTTCATGTTAATGGAACTTACAATAGGCCTACAATTTCTGCAGAACTCAAAGGAGTACAACTATCCCCATGTGATGGTCACTTGTTGTTTCACTTTGATGTTACCCACCAGGAATACAGCTCACATTGCACAACACTGATATGAGGAATGGGATCCTGCACTGCTGTTTTCAATACAGACCTTCTCAGGATTCAAAACTCCATCATTTGTCAGAGAGGGACAGAAGGTCAAGCAGGATTGATGTTGCTGCCTGTTTCTTTTCTTTTTGGCTGAAGAATGTCACCTGAATTCCAGGCTGTGAGGATGAAGGTACTTGTGTTAGCATAGTCTGAGGTATTTCTAAATCTTTGAATATGTAAGGAAAACTGTGCTGAGTTGACTCTTAAGTGTCCTCCTGCAACAGTTTTACAACATTTGGGCGTTTTATAGGCTGTAAATTCTACAGAAAGAAAACACCATAACCTCAGGTTAAATCATATTCCAATTTTAAGTCTGTTATAGTAGACTCTGTTAGAAATGAGCAGTTTTAATTAGTAACAAGTTGTGCACAAAATGCATACAATAATGTAAATCCTTAAGATTGTATTATGTGATTTTACAAGTGGGGCTGCTGCACTGAATAACAAATAGGTGGCCTGGAGTAAAGAGGTGATTTAAAATCACATTGTATTAGGCTGGTTGGGGGTGTTTCAGCTCTGCCTGCAGGCATGGAGTGGGTGGGGGTAAAGGAGTCACCCAACCCCCAGCTTCTCCAGATGGACAGTGCAGCTTCAGCCACATGCAGCCTTCCCAGATCCCTGCCTTCCTAGGGCTGCTTTGCATGCTTGAGACAGTTCATCACAAGGGGCCTTAGGACTTGGCCAGTCTTCTCAGAGTATCATACTCACATGGGAAGTTGGTTCCAAGGTAATCTGAATGAAAAATCCTACAAGAGGGCTGGGAGTTGAGTCTGAGCTGTAGCAGTGGATGCTCAGGGATTGAAGACAGAGTTAACCTTCAGGTCACAGCAGGTGAGAAAGGGAGGAGCACAGCAGCAATGCAAAGGTGAAGGCTGCAAGCCTTCTCCCCTCCAAGGCTTCATGCAGAGACATCCCCAGTCCATGATTCTGTCCACACTCCCTGCAGAGATTTTCGATTAAACACAAGCCTTTAACATTCGTACATTCTTGCCATCGAGGAAGTGGAGCAGATCACAGCAGGGGCTCTTTGCTCACACCCCCGTGTCCTGCGGGTGTCTGGGCTGTCCAGGAAAGCCTCCTGTGCTGCTGAGAGAAATGAGCTTCCTGGAAGGCACCAGGCTATCCAGTTTATCAGCCAATAAAGCTTCCAGACCCAGTCCTGCTGTGGACAATTATTTCTCAGGCCTGTGAAAGGAGCCTCCAGGGTTCCCATGGTATGGCAAAATGAGGAAACATCTAAGAATTATGTAGTGACAGGGGGAAGAAATAGAGAAGGATGGCTGGGTGGTTAAGGTTGACTTCAAACTTTGTTCATTTGTGCTGGAAGATAGAGGCTACAGAAATATTATTTTTCAAATATTGTGCAAGATTTGAGAAAAACTGGAGTCCTTAAGTGACATGGTTAGCTTTGTTGCACTTGTTGCTTTCTCTCATTTCTACATCCTATTTCTCAATTAAAAGACGGTTATGTTCAAAATTCTTCTTCAGTGTTAGTCTGGGTCACATCACAAGAATCCTATTGAATAAATGTGCATTTCTGGGTATAAACGGGGCATGCTTTGCAGGCTTGCATGACTCAGCAGGTTATTCCTATAAAGTATAGAACTGATTTGCAATATATGCATTTTTTAGATTGCTATTAAAGATATTTAATTAAATATCTCTATCTTGTTTCTCCTCTAGTCCTTTTGCAGGGAATGCCAGTGATTCTTCTTTGCATTGCCTTTTAATTGGGCCAGGTTGCATGTGCACAAATTACTGTGCGAAGTTGGCACATGATGGCCATCAAACACCTAAAAATGTGGTACTGGCTCACACATTCAAGATTTCCTTGAGATAACAGCCTATGTTACAATGTTCATTAGCAAATTATTCTCTTGAGATACCAGATATATGGGTGCTTCTATCACCTTTCAGACTCCCACAGTGGAGGTTTCCAGAGTGATGAACTGCAGCCTGACATTTGTGCTGCAATGAGAAGTGTGTCTGTTGTTGGTCAGGAGCGGTCGGGGCAGGGGGACAGCAATGCTTGCAAGTGGGAGGTGTGCATCCAAGGTATGCAGTGGCAGGAGGACAGTAGGTGGCACTCAAGGACGTGAGGACCAGAATTGCTTCTTAGCAACTCCCAAATAATTGGTTTTTGCAGTGGCTCCTGAGGAGAACCCCACACTGGCATTTCTAGCTGTATTATCACAGAGAATCAGAGATGCCCATTGACTTTCAGGAAGCTAAACAGGGAATGGATTTTGAAGTCAGAAATGGAACTAAACGTCTGTAAGCATGACCAAAGCATAGCTTGTTTCCCTTGGCTGAAGTGGTTTCTTGCCATTACCAGTTTCACCAACTGCTTGTACTGGCTTTTGACCTCTTCAGACAAGCAGGCTGTGACTCACATTGGCATGAAGTGCAGCCAGACCATTAACCCACTGTCCCTAATAAATCAGTAGAGCTGCTTCACTGAACTACTTTGATAACCCTAAATTCCCCAAAGCACTTGAGCATGGTTTGTACTTTGCTTTGGCTCAGGACTGGTGCAGGTGCAATGCTGTGCTGAATGAGGGGTAAAACTAGGGAAAAATGGAGAAAAAATACTGATGGAACGTGCCAGGTATAGCAGACTAACCAAACTCCTGAAAACACCTGCATCTGCTCAAAGGTAACACTGGTGATTTGCAGAAGTTGGTTTAGAGTAAATATGTAAATTGTTATTAAATTAGTAATTTTTTTCTGGAATATTCAGTTAAACCACTGTTTAGTTAAAGAAGACAGGAGTGTGTTCTCTGAATATGGAACCCTTTATGCCAAATGAAGGAAATCCTTATATGTCATTCTTATATCAGACATTTTATCAGAATTCAGAGGCCAGTTTGTTCAACTGCATTGCCAGGAGGGAGCCCAAGCTGAGAAATAGGATCAGTCCCAGGTAGGCTCCTAGGCAACTGGCAGGATAGCACAGACATCTGAATTGCCACTGACTTATACTGAAGTAAAATTAAATACCAGAAAAAAGTGTCTTTTGCATGTTTGGTTTTTTTTGTCCTCTCTCTAGTCCAGAGCTAGTCCTAATATCAAAGCATAGTCCAGACAAACTCTGGGTTCAAGCAGATGATTTCTTTCTTCCGACTAAGGCAACTGCTCAGCAGCCAGCTGTACTTGAATAATGCCACAACATTTTCAGTTCTGAATTTTAGTTTCCTCAGATGATCTTTATGCTTTGGCAGCTATTTCTTGTGATAGTGGATCTATTTTATCAAAACTAGGGGAAACCACCTGTTACGTGTTTGTGCACTGTGTTATAGAACAGGTTTTGGGAAAATATTTATATTTTTATGTTTAGAAGGTAATTGTGTGAGGTCTGGGCTTACTTTCTAGAGTGGTGTTTCCTCAACTGTTGTTTTATTGGTTGTTTAAATAACCAGTGAAAGCTGATCCATAACCTGCATGAAAGAAATCAAAGGAGAGGCCACCGTCCTGATACTGTGCTGACAGGCAGAACATCCGTAAAAGAAAATGTTTACTGCTGTGAATATTTTATTAGACTGTGGTTTCATTTAGTTAAAGCATTATGAAGAACTTGTACATCAGAATTGCATGAAAAGATCATATCTCTGTTGGAATTAAAATGCTGAAAGGAACCCTTTATAAGAGCTTGGTGATACAGTTCAATTAATTGTACCATTGCTCCATTAACTGTCCATATCACTCCATGTAAAAATTCCAGATGCACCTACAGATGCTTAAGCTGCAAGCAGGGAACATTATTAAGCCTAAAAATTTTTCCTCCGGCTTCTAATATAGTTTTAATCTCCACCAATAAAGGAAACGATGAATGAAACATATGGATTCATGGAATGACAGATTGCACAAGAATAATTTTATGTTTCTCTAACAGAAGAGATGCTGCCTTTGGGATGCCAACAGTGCTCTCCTTGTTTTTTTCTTAGCAAACATCCCACTTTATTAGCAGGGTCTTTTAAGTACAATATGTGAAAAGCTGGCTCCTTGTATTTAAAATATTACTTAAATGATGGTCTAGCAACTGTTCCCTAGATCAGATAATTATATCTGTTCTAGCTTTACATTTCCTTCTTTCATACACGTCCTGTCAAGAGTGCAAGTCATTGCTATACTGGAGAGAAAGGAAAGCCTAACAATTATTTAAATTCTCAGAACAGCATAGTGAGTGCAATTTTTTTGTTATTTTAATTGCTGTAACCTGTGAGACAAGGAGCAAAAGACCTTTGGAGGCACATTCAGCTCTTCTGGGGTTCCCCCCAAAGGTGAGGGATTTCTGAAGGAGACAAAGCTGATCCATGCCCAGTGCCTCCTGCTCCTTCCCCCAGGGCCACTGGTGCCATGCTGACAGCTCCCAGAGATGGGAAACTAACCGTTTTGAGCAAAACTGGAGCTCAGGAATGGTGTCATGGCCCAGCTGGATATGGTCTATGGCTCAGACTCAAGTAAATCCTTTGTGTGTTGTTGCAAAGCAGCATCCTCTGCTCACAGATGTTCACGAGTAGGATGCCAGCAGGGGTCTCTCCAGCACTGTCTGGACACAGGGTCACCTCCTTTTCTCACTTAGTGGTCACTTCCATCCTCTTAATCCATCCCATCACCTTAAAGCCCATCTTCTGCTGAGCATCTTTTGGGACCCTCAAGCCTTTTTAAATTTGCAGGATTCAAGAATAAAGTCCTTCTCGTAAAAGCCGCCATCATGTCTCTGTGCTTGGCTGTGCTAGAATATGTGCTGTTTAAGGGAACCAGAGAGCTTTAGGATAGCTTTTTTTTTTTTTTTTTTTCTTTTCTCTGCTCTAGAAAATGCAGGCCAGAAACTTAAAGGCAAATTCAATTTCTTGTGTCACCCAGTGCCCAGGAGTTCAAGATGTCAGAAAAACATTAAATTCCACTCTATTGATGATAAGATCAAACTCATTGGCAGTGCTGCCCTTGAGCCCAGCTGTTCCTGTAGCCAGGAGCCTTGGCTGCACATGCTTGGGTCGTTCTGTGGATGTGCTGGCAACCACTGGGGACTGCAGGGGGTCAGGCAAGACGCTGTGTACTTCTTGGGCACGATGGAGGTTTTCAGCACCCTTGCTTGTGTGACTCTCAAGGTGATACAGATGTCTCTGAGTCATTTGTCTGTGTAAATAGGAAGAAAATAAACTAACAGAAAAGATGCCTTTACACTTATTGATGTGGTATTTCAGGCTAAGAAAACCTTTACTTCCTAGATAAGAGAGAGAGAAGGGAATAATTTAAATTCTTTCGTTCCCTTGGGAATAATGCAATGCAGTAATGTTAAAACTGTATGTAATTGCTTTCTATTTTTGTAAAGCCTGTGGTAGCAATGAAACTTTGAACGCTGGAAATTGTGGTTGGTATAAAATGCTTCAGTTGCATCAGTGGTGGAGTGGGGGTAAAAAGACACTCAGCAGTGGGCAAAGGTAGGCTTTATTCCACAGCACACAACAGTGGATTTCGCTGGAATGTATGAAAGGATCTTCTAAAGCTGCAAAATCTCTCAGACAGTGCCAGCTTTTGGGGGTGTTTTCTGGGTTGCTGTTTGCATTGCCTCACGCTGCTCCTGATTACAGCCATCAGATGTGAGCGAGCACTGTCACTGCACAGTGCACTCTGCTCGTTTGGGAAGGCATATCCCCATTTCTCAGGGAATTAGGTGAGACATCTCCTGAATCTTTGTTGCTGACCTTTCCAAGAGTCAGAGCACTGGGTCAATGTATGGCCTGGAATGGATCTGTGGCAGCTACAGCATGAAAGGTGCTTCAAGCATGTATGGTGTTGCCATTTTAACTTTTGGGAAAATACTTTGAATTGGGATTAAGATTCATTTGAACATCATGGGTTTTCCTCCTACCTTGTTTAGTTCAATTTGTTCAAGTGGTTAAAAGTAAAATGCAAACACAGTAAATATCAGAAACCCAAAAGGAGAAATTTTATTTATTAGTTTCTAGCAAAGCCAATGAACAGCATTTGAACATGTAAGTATCTCTAGTACTTAATCTGGACCTGTTTGTTCTGTTTCTTTTATATAACTATTCTATATAATGTGTGCATATATATGTATGTATATATAATGTCATAATGAGGCACAAGACACCCTTTTTCTTCCTATATCATTTGAAGGGTGGTTTTTATCCTTTTATCCATCCTGATAGATATAAAGCACTGGCTCAACACAACAAACGTGTTTTGAAACCCTTTCCAAATTCATGTTTGTGGTTAGAAAAGAAACAACTGATGCAGCTTACTGTGATTTTCCCATTAATAACTCCTGAAGCTACAGGGATGAATTTTGCATAATTCTTTGCTTTGTTGTGGTGTAAGCAGGTATTTTGTTGCTCTTATTTCAGATTTGTCCTAGGTGTTGCACTACATGCTCCAACAAGATATACTGGAGCAGATTGCACTATGGAAGTATTTAGTATGTGCAAAGCACAGACATTTTTAATTTATTTTTTTCCAGTTCAGTCATTCTTCTACAATCTGTAGTAATTCTGTTTTACCATTTGACATAGTTAATTTTTATTCCATTTGCTGTGTTTTGGATTATTCAGTCATCTCCTGCTACAGTGCCTGGTAATTTTGACTCTCATGCAGTGAACAGTACAATGACCATAATAACAACAGTGTTAAGCAGCACTTTTTACCCACACACATAAAACCTCTGAGAGAAGTGATTCAATTTCATAGCTGCCATCCTTCTTGATGGAAAGCACAAAAAATGTAAGTAGCTCTTATCTGACAGCAAATTATCTACACAGGGAGGTGGTCTGGGACTTTGCCAAAATGCTTTTGAGTTTCTGTATTTTGCTGCCAACACTTTGTGCTCATCTCAGCTGTTCAGTGACACACAGGAACTGTGGTTTGCTTTTTCATCCCAGGGCAGGAGATGAAATCCTCCCTAGGGACCATGACTCCTGGTTAAATATGAGTGTTTGTCCCATGTGCCCTGGGAAGGACAACAGCATCTCAGATTCCAGAAGATGCTATTCAGTGCTGGAGACTGAGGCAATATTCTGCAGAAGTTTCCCTCCTGAATTTTATACACTGTATTTTATTCTGACCTGAGCCAGAAGCTAACACTGATTTAAAAGTAGTATCACTGCTATATGCTTTTCTCTGTGAATTCATCCAGTATAAATTTTAGCATCCACAAAATATCTGGAGGCAAAAAAACCCTGCAGTTTGATTACACGCTGGGTAAAGAAATACAAACTTTTGCTCTGATCTGCTGGATTCATCTAATTTCCTTCAACACTCTCCTATCTGGTCTACCAGACAATGCATTCATTACATGATTTTAAGGGCCGAGATTAATTCAAGGTACAAAAATCAGAGTTTCTTATAAAGAATTAGGGTTTTGCTTACCCAGGTGTTTAGCACTGTTTCATTCTTCCTGGAGCCAAATTTGGACTGAGGTACATGGTTTCTATTGGAAATGGAATTACTACAACTTAGAAGTGTCAGGGTCCAAGAATTCACTCAGTTGTCTGCTCTTCTAAATACATGGTAATTGCTATTCCTTGTGTATGAAATGAGAGGAAATAGAACAAATTAGAGAAATGTTACCCTCTGCAGATAGAGTATTTCTGAGGATAAGGTTGTTTTAAAAGGTTTAACATTGTTAACAGAATGGTCTTTTTAATCCTTGTTTGCATCTAGGCACAGTCACAGGACGCATTTCCTATGTTTTATACATTTATTCAAAACAGAATTAGAATAAAGCTGGTTTTCATTTTTTACAAATTACTGGCTTTGTAGGCTGTGTAGGTGTTTTGCAAATGCACACACTATGCTTACTTAAAAATAATTACATTTTAAGATAGAATATATATGATGCCCTTCCTATTGAGTTATAGTGATGTGTTACAAGCTGCCACTCCATGAATTTCCAGAGTGACATTTTATTATTGTAGATCGTTTGGGGAAAGTTCCTTAAAAAGTAAAATGTCTTATCCTATAACTGACTTTTCAGCTAGAAGTATAAGGGAGTGCCCTGGGACAGTAAAAAATAAAAGGATTTTGCATTAGGAGAGCTCTCATATCACCTTTATCTTCCAAAACATCCTGACAGCTTGCTCTGGGCAGTAATTTTGGGCAGTGTTGCTTGGATATGTTGGTTCCTGCAGTGCCAGGGTTGACAGCAGGGGATTCCTCCTCGCCTCACACCGTGGGCATGAATATTTACCATCGCTTTTGCTTCTCCTAAGATTTTGGTTGCAGTGCTGTGCCTAGTTCACATCAATAGCAGAAGTTGGTCCAGGGGGAGTCAGTCATGGGAAGTGTTTGGGTAGTTCAAAGGAAGAAGTAAGAGAGGTTATTCATCATTCAATAATGCTGAAAAGGTGGTTGCTGTAGAAACCTCTCCCAGGTCTAGCAAATGTCAGGAATCAGACTGTCCCCAGTGCAATGCCATAGATCAGACTGGAGATGCTCCCACGCACAGGAGGCCTGGAGTGTCTGTCTCTGGAGACACTGGAGATTTCCTGCTGCCTGCCTGATGTGGGGAGTAGCCATCAGTGTCACTGCTGCCCCGTGCAGACACTCGTGGTCACCCCACACACATTCACAGGGACTGTTTCCTCCATCAGGCTTTGTGCTCGTGGCTCATTCCAGCCTGGAGCCGAAAGCTGGTTCTGGCAACACAGGGGAGAAGTAGGGAGCTATAAAATGTGCTGAGTATGCTTCAGCATGGGCTGGCAGCAAAAGCCTGAGGCTGTGCAGGGACTACAGCTGCCATTTATAGGATTTCAGACTTGTTCTTCCCTAGGGCATTCACTGAGGCATCATTATTAAAGACCCAGCAAAACTGAGGGGTGCTTAGCTGGAACTCTGAGCTCAGTTGCAGGCTGATGGCAACGATGTCCTAAGCTATTGCAAAGTGTGAACACGAGCAGGAGGTGAGGAGTTTGATCTTAGTGTCATAAAGGGGCTGAGTCATAATTTAACCAAGCTTGATTCATTTGTACAGCTGAGGTGCCTTTTAAATAAAGATGCTCCATCCACAAAGTGCTTTACTTAGTTCCCTTTAATAGGCACCTGGTAAATGCTTGCTGCTGTGGATTTCAGTCCACTTACAGTCCATTTAGTAGAAGTGCTGCAAAATTGCTGAAATGAATGGCTTATCCCCCCAGAGCTGAAGTCCTGTGTGGGTTTGGTGAGTACTTAGCTCTTCATCTGTGGGTTTCCCACTGGTAAAATGTACGCATGTGTCCATCTGGTTCCTCTGTGCTCTTTGTGAAAGGTTCCTGGGCTCCTCTGGGACATTTCATAATAATTTACTCTGTTTCAGTTCATCTCCCGTTTCTGTATTAAGGTATCCTGGGCCTCTCTTTGCTGGGCAATTTGTTTCAAAATATGATTTCTGAGATTAATATTTCATATTTTCCATTCAAGATCAGTAGGATGGAGCTGCACCATTCTTAATAGAACATTGATTCTTCAGAGTGATGATTCTGATCCTTGGGGTAAACTTCAAGATTGCTTTAGAAATCCACGTTCTGAATGAAGACACAAGAATAACTCATTATTCAAGTACTAGGAAGTCTCTTGTGTTTTCAGCTGCTATAGATACTCCTGATTTGTTTTGATAAGAAGCCCAGAGCTTGGCAGGACACGTTATTGATCTCATACAATCCATTCTGGGCATTGACATGGGGGTATCATTCACAAATCAATTTTCTCTGAGCTTTCATTTAAATATCACTGCCCCTTGACGATCTTTCTGGGTCACTTTTACTCTCAAGCTGTACTTCAGCACTGAATAAACAGTTTAATAAGTGCAGGCACCCAGATGAGCCGCGTGCCAGCTGCCGGCAGATGTAACCATCCACTCTGTTCTGTTTGCTGCCATACTTGTTTCTGTAAAGAATAATGCTCTGCTCTGTCTACTTTCAAAACACTGTTCAAATCTCAGCCACTCAATCCCAGCTGCTCTGTAAGGAGGCAAGTGTTCCTCTGTTAAGGCACACTGCCTGGGGAGGAAAGGTGGAGTAGTGTCATTTAGCTGTGCAGAAAAACTGTCTGCTGCCTTTCTCCTCAGCAGACAAAAACTGAGATGTGCATGTCAAGGGGGCTTTTTAAAGGATCTGAGTGAACTTGATGCCACAAAGCACTTTGCAAACCATGAAAAGAATGTGATGAGGCAGTTCTAAAGGAATGTAATATTTGATTTTGTAAAGATAAGGTTAAGAGAGAGGAACAGAACTAACATGGTCACTTGGTGGCATTGCCCTTTTAGATACTGGTCACAGAAATCAGACGTGGGGGAACTGGCTGCGGGTTTATGGAGTGTCCAGAGCCAGGGATTGCCTGCAGAGAGTTCCCTGAGAGTTTTCTTGTCCCTTCCTCGTGCACGTGCCCCTTTAGTGGTATCACAGAGTTAAAATATCCCAATGGTTTCTCAGAAATGATGGCCTAGCTTCCCAAATTATTTCCTTTTCTTTTTTCCTTTCATTTCTTTTCTCTCTATGTTTCAGATTATGCTTGGCCTTTGCCTAAACAGTTGTGCCCTATATGGATTTCCCTAGATGTGCTCTTTTCAACTGCATCTATTATGCATCTCTGTGCCATCTCTCTTGATCGGTACGTAGCCATACGCAATCCCATTGAGCACAGCCGCTTCAATTCCCGCACCAAGGCCATTATGAAAATTGCTGCAGTTTGGACCATATCCATAGGTAAGCAATGCGGCTCACGATCTTAACTGTGTCGGAATGAATGATAGTGTTGATCCAATTTTCATTTAGGATTCTTTTAGGAGGATACTCAAATTAATTTACCTGGCCTGCATGCCTGAATATGAGAACTGATTACCGGGAAATGGAAGCCTTTCCTTGCAGCTGGTCAGTGCCCAAAGTAAGCTGTCATCTTTTTTTTTCAGAGCAGCACCGCTTTCCACGCTGAGGCATTTGCTGCTGTGTGCGTGTCAATATCCGATAGCAGCAGTAACACAGACAAATGGTGCTGTAAAACTGCTGTGTAAACAAAGCAGAAAACAGCATTAGCAAAGACTCTGGGAGGAAAACCCAACCAGCAGAAATGGCACAGCTTCACTGTGGTCGCTGCAGTTAAACTCGCTCCAGGTCTGGTAATGGTTTAAGTGGAGCAGCACGGAATTGGAGGCAGGCTACCAGCAAGGCATTTACTGCTCTTGCACAGGCTTTATAGCCTCTGTTGTACTCTGCCACAGCTGGATTGCTGCTAGGCCTCAGCTAGCAAGTTTGAAATCATAGTAAATGAGCAGCAGACATAAAAGAAGACACCTTTTGTATAGCTTTGATAAGAAGCAATAAATAAAGCGGCAGTAAAATAAGGAAGAAGAGGCAAAATTATAGCAAGATGACTGTAATATCAGGAATTACGCGAAGAAGAACATTTTCTTTTTGCAGAACTCTTTCAATGTGCTTTAGAAAAGAGGCATTTGAGGGAGGGTCAGAATTGCATGGCCATTTCCATCTGCTGTATTGCCTTCTGTGCTAGAATAAAATGCACTCTTGCAAGGATTAAACGTTTAATTTTTATTTTATAAAGCATTCCTCACTTTCAGTATTATACTGAAAGGAAAAGCATGTTTCAAGTGCTTGAATTTCTCTTGAGTTTTTGCCTGCTTTAGAAGTGGAATGATACCAGATATATGGGTGCTACAGGGACCAATTTTGAGGAAGCTTGCCTTGGAAAAAAGAAAAAAATAATATTAGGGGAAAATATACCTTCTCTCCTCATATATATATAAATAGGATTTCTATTAAAGACAAATTTTCATGTGCTTCATTTCCTCTAGGTAATGCAATCCACAGTGAAATTTGATTTGACTTAATAAATTCATTTTAAATTTTTTAAAAACTTATTATTCTTTTAAACTCTGTGCTATCTATTTGGCATGGGAAAGAGAGCTGCTGAATTCAGCACATAATCAGTCACGTGCAAACAACTTCACGTGCTGGGGGCTCGATTTGCACAGACAGGTCAGGATCAGCACAGGATTTGTGCCCAGTGTTGTTCTAACACAGAGGGAGCAGCTGATGGACATCCCCACCAGCAAAGATGTATAAACCCACCAGCAGCATTAGGTAGCACATTGCAAAACCTGGGCAATAAGGCTTCTGTTTCCATTTTTGGAGCTCACTTGCTGAGTTCTGCCTGCGCTGTCTTAGATGTTGCAGACATATCCTTAGAAATTTTGGCTAGTGCTGGAGGTTGCTGCCTGCATTAGTGCCTGGATGGCCATGTTCTTGTTTGGCTTATGGGTCCAAGGGATAAAGTACTTCATGCATAGTTCACTGAGTAAACAGACTTGTAAGAAAATCTAGTGCCTCACCAAATAGATGCAAAGACTACTACAGACGTTTTTTTTCCTGGAGTTATTTGGTGGGGACTGGGTTCATGACAATGGAAAATAGGCACATTATGGGCTCTACTGTATCTCAAAGGAAAAAGTACCTAAGCCAGAGTAGGTCAGGTGACTCTGTGTTGCTGTTACAGTGCAAACACCTCACCCTGCCCAGCTTTTTCAGGAGATGTTTAACAACTATGCATGTATGATAGGATGTGAAAAAATTGAAACAATGAAGACTAAAAGACATAGCTTGGAAAAGAGATCAAATGGCACTTTTCTTTTGTAGGCACATGGCTGGTCAGCCCTCAATAAAGCAATGGATGTTGCAGTTATTCCCAGCATCCAAAAGTCTTTATGAAGAAGCTGTGAGCAGGTGCGCAGTGGGATGTCTGCAGAGCACAAAGCTTTTAGAACTTCCCTCTGCAGGCTGGGAAGAGACGTGTTGCAGCTGTACCTGTGAGCCCTCCTGTGTTAGGATCATAGCTGGGAGCATGTACAGCATGTCTGGGCTTTGCTTATGTCTTGTTCCCTCCTTTTGATGCAGATAGGCTGGCCCAGGAGAGTCTTCACTTGCATCCCTTTTGTTTTGAAGTTACAGGGAGAATCAATACTCCTCAGAGAGTCTGTTCAGGGCACTGAATTGTGGTTGGATTTCCACCCTCCCCAGTGCATATGATAGAGCTTACCCATTTACTTGGGCTTTCTCCAGAAGGTAGCACTAAATGGAAAAAGAAAGGTACTCTTGGTATGTATCTATCCTATTTTAGCATAGCTATATTTACTTCATAAATTAATTTAGAAATGTGATACACACAGGAATAAACTGAGCATGGAATGAAAGAGAACTCACTCAAAGTGTGTGGTTGCTGTTTTCTGGCTCCTGACTGTCACTCGGGAAGGCCTGATGAAATCCTGTGCTGTTTTCAAGAGTCTGAAATAGGTTAAGTAAATCCTCACTTCGGTATGAAGTATCACAAAAGAATTTGTGCATTTCTGTATAAGATTAAGGATCAAATTCAAAGCAGCACTTAAGTGCAGGATGGTCAGTTTGCATTTCCTAAACACTGCATCAGTTGGAGAGACTTCTAAATGCATTCCATGTGAAGAATCCCGAATTCAGTTTCTGAATCAGAATTCAAAGTAAGATGTAAAAAGCATGTAATTTATCTTAATTTAGTAGCTTTTGCATTCTATTTTTCTGAAATGTTAATGCTGACAGCAAAATATAAAATGGGTTCTTTGCTCATTGAGCTACAAATTTGGCAAGATGTACAAGCCTAAACCTATGATTAAGTTTTTAACTAGGGGAACATAACAGAGTCCTCTGGTCTGTTGACAATTTCTTTATGAATTGGTATTTTCCAAAGTCCTCTTTGTCCCAGATAAAAGTACATCACAGCCAGTTGTCCTGCGCTTTAGCAAATGTAACTTCAGCAAGACTTTTGTGCTCAGTTAAAGTGGGTGCTGTGGGGGGCCGAGCTTGTGAAAATGAGTTTTGTGGTAGATAACACTGTGCTGTGGCTGGAAAAAGAAATGTAGGCAACACAAATACCCTCACCATTGAAAATGAAAATCAATTTTAGGTGTGAACCTGCTGGCAGCATCTTGGTATTGTTTCAAGATTTCAGACTTTGCACAGTTTCAGTTTTCACAGCTAACATGTGGACTTCACCATCTCCCTGGACTCCCTCAGTCCTGCTCTGAGGAAGGTGGCCTTTGGTCACTCTGGCAATCAGTGGACATCTCCATGGAGTGCTCAGCAGGTGTGAGGAGGAACCAGTCAAACCCTAAATGCACACTGTCATACAGGAGAAAGTGTTAACTGGATAAAATTAAAATAAACAAAATGTCCCTTTGGAATTGTGAATGAAAGAACTTCATTGATGTGGAGTTGCACACACACTGCTTCTGATATGAAAATAAGTAAACAATTTTAATTCTGAGGCTTCTTGTGGTCTGCCAGCATAAAAGGGCTTTTCCTGTACTTCCCAGAAAGTCCAGGATTTTGTCATGTACTAGAGAGTGCCAAAATTACACATGCTACCTATTTTCCAGCTCATAGTTTTACATCCTTAGTAACAGTGTAAATTCAATTTGCTTGATAAGTGAGTGAGATAAGGCCATCCTTTAAATTCTACTCTTTGTATCAGTGTCATAAGCAGACCACACATGTCTTTTTTTTGTGTTTGAAAACATTTTCATTCTTTCTGTGACTCATTAATGATATTATAATTTTGATTTCAGGTAGGTACCCAAGGTTTTTGTGTATATAATAAACCACTCATGTTTAAAAAGAAATTTACATCCCCATTTAACTTTCATACTACTTCATTGTTTTATTGGGGAGATCTATTTATAGAAGTATAAAAGACATGTGCTGCAAGGATCAGTAAATGCTCATCTCTGATTAAGTCATCTTATGTCTAACAGCATTTTGCTTCTGCCCTGGGTGTTTTCTCATACAGCTGAGAAGCCTCATGCATGCAAGCTGTCCTAATGATGACCTTGAAGAGCCTCCAGATACCAGTTAAGCCTTCCCCTGCCTCACTGGAGATAATCCTCAGTTTGAGGAACATGCTTGGAGTGGCACCACTGGTACAAAAGGAGTTGTATTCTCCTTACAGACTTAGGAGCAGGTTGTGGATGAAGGTAAAGGGTGACTGGAGGAGCTCATGTAGCCTCCCTTGGGTCACAATTTCAGAGCATTTTTAGGGACGTGGTTTGCATTTCTGCCCATCAGTTTGTGTCTGGAATTAGTGACTTTCTCAGCAGGTCATGTCCATGGCACACATGCTGATGAGGCATATTTGCTCCTGGGCACCCTCAGTTCCCTGCTGGGCAGTGGTTACTCCTGAGAGGCTTGTTTTGGGATAGGAGCACACACCCAGGAATTTCATTGCAGGCTTCAGGCCCTGGTTGAACCTTTGGACATGTGCCATGATAAAAAAACCTGACAAAATCACTTCTAATGAAGAAGACAACAAATGGAAGGTCAAAAGGTGTTATTGGGGTTTAGCTCGATGCTTTCCCACCAGGCAGGCTGGCTCTGTTTGTGTCCCAGCACTTGGAGACAAGGAGAAAGTGTTAAGGCAACTATTACTGGCAAAGCAAAGGTTAGGCAGGCAGCCTTCACTTCCTGGAAAAGTACACAGATTCCTGACTATGGGCACTGCTTTGGTAGAAGGTCAGTGATATTATATGTTGCTAAGAAAAATGGTTGCATAGTAGTAAAGCCTAAGAGAGAGGAGCATTCGTTTGTCTCCAGATTTGGGAGAAAATTGTATTAGTGTATTTTTAATACTTTTTTTGCCTTTCTGTCTTTGAAATGAAATGTCTGACAGTGTATGTTTGACTGAAATTCTTCTCTCATGGATGTGGGGGCTATAGGTAGTTGATCTGTAAGGAGAGGTGCTGTGGTGGTGGTGACCCTGATACCTTTTTTTGCCTCAGGTGAGAACAGAGGTGGCATTAGCATTGCAAGCTGAGCTGCAACTTGCTCCTGGTGGAGCAGCAGAGCAGTCTTCTGCTCATAAAACTTTGTCAGATCTCTCTTCTGGTCATGGGTGAGACAGAAACCCTTGCTTTATGACCTAGAGCATAACACTAAGACTTCATCTGCCCATTTCCTGTTTCCTTCAATTGACTACAAGGTTATATTAGCTAAAGACATTCTCTTGATCCAGTGTTTGTGTCATGATTCCCAGGAGGATCATTGCTGTCCCTAACACAGTAGCAAGAGTTACTATGGAGAGGAAGATCATGGCAGTTGATAACAAGCTGAGTTTGTAGTAAGGAAACTACCTTGGGATTTCAGGAAGGGGTGCCTGGATTGGTTTGATCCTGTTGTCAGACATCAGTGAAACGTTTTGCCTGCAACAGCAGCAGATGCTGACAGTCTGTGAAGATTTTTGCACAGAAGATGGATTGGCCATCCCACCACATCCGTTCCCAAGGGCAAGGAAGATGCTGGTATCGTCTTTTTGAGGTTGCTGCTACTGAGCATCAGTCTAGGCATTGCTGTTTGATCCCTTGGGGAAGCCCAGCCCTGGTAGCAGATATGCTGGGGCAGGAGCCCCATCACCTTTTGTTCAAATGCACAGCTGGAAACGTGTGGCTGAGCAAACCAAGAGAAGTAATGTAGCAAAATGGAAGGGCAGGTGGGGAAATGATTTATTCTTACTGTTGAATGCCATTTTTCCATCTGGGCTCAGGTTATTCAGTGCTCTCCCAAGGCTTAAGTGAAGGTCAACAGCTTGTTCAGGCACAGTCAATAATGACATTCATCTGTTTGCAGTTGTGCTTGTTGCAGGCAGGGAGATCCTTCAAAGTTCATCCCCCTTTATCTTTCACTTTAAACCAATACAAGGCTGGCGCTGTTGTTTTATTAGAATGGTTACATAAAACTAGACCTAATCCAGCCCCGAAGGTGCCTTGCTGCAACATTAGTACATGAAAGGCAGTTAGTCTGCTGACATATGGGGACAATATGGAATTTTAGTGGTTTTGAACACTTCAGAAACCCTCATTCTTTGATTTTCATCTGAAGAGCTTTGTTTCCTGACCCCAGTGCCTTTTCTTACACAGTACGAGTCAGGAGGCTGCTGGGTTTACTACTCACTGCCTGAATCAGACAAACGTGCCGGCACTTTGTGAGACATTTCTGTTAAGAAACCAAACAGATTTGTTTTAGTTTAAATATGAGGTTTATTTGGCATTTACATTTGTTTAAATATGAGGTTAAAGATATGGATTTGACCATGCAGTGTTCACCAGTGTTCTTGGTTTTGCAGTGTAGACTGTATTTGTGGGAGCCAGGGACTTGTTTGGCACACAGCTTTCTCCCTGCTTTTTTCTTTTAAATTGTCTGTAAATGCCATGAGGATGACAGTGAGGTCCAAAGCCCACTTTCATCAGCAGAGCCCTTGCCAGGGACCACAGTGGACTTTGAATCCAGTGCGGACACCAGGAGAGGTGGTTCTGACTTTCCCAAGCTCATGTACCTGCAGCAAAATGTGACCCCTTTTGTATTCAGCTCTGAGAATCCCACACATGGAAAGACAGAGTAAACCCATACACAGGCCTGTTTTCTTTAGTGAGGTGGTTGTCCCTGGAGGAAATATGTTCTTGTAGAAGAATGGAAATTACTCCCTTTCTTAGTAGAAATAACTAACAAAGACCAAATCTATTCAATAATCTCTGTAATCTCTATCAGTCTCATGGGCTTTCATTGGAGAAAACAAGGTATTAAACACAAAAACTGTGTTCTTTTTTGTTTAAGTCCAAATTCTGTAAATGTCAGTTAGGACCTTTTAGCCAGCTTTTTCTCTGGAGCAAGCTAGTAAAAGTTTCTACAAACCCATATTTCTAGTCATTTGGGTTTTGTTTTATTAATTAAGAATATGTGAAGAGCATCTGTTACTCTGTGTCCACAGCACCATCTCAGCCCTGTTTGGTGAACTGTTCTGCTGGCATGAGGACATCTTTAATGCTGACAAGAAGCAGTCAGGACAACAGTTGTAATTGGATTTGTAACCCAGAGGATCTCTCTCTGTCTTGCTTCCTGCTGCTCTGTCAGACAGAAGCTAAAGGAGGGGGAGAGGAGAAAAAAATCAAATCCATCTTCTCTGGTGTGGTGAAAAGGGATGTCCTGCTCAAGCTGCTGCCTGGAAGAAGGTTCACAGAACTCCTAGTGTTGAGTCCAGCAGGGACCTGTTCCACGGCTTGCTGGCTGGTGGTGGCTGTTGTCTCCTCTTGCTGGGGCAAAACCAGTCTTTACACATATTTGCTCAGATATCAGACAAAAGGACCAAGTTTGGTCTAAGGAGCAAAGTGTGATATGCAGTAAGCTTGCAAAGCTTTCACCTTGCAAGATTTTGGAAGAGCGCTGACTCTTTTGGGAACTTTGCTGCCACCTTAGTAGAGAAAGAGTGATTGGACACAACTGGAGACCTCAGCTCACTAAATCAGCCTGAAGTGTGTTGATGAACAGTGTGTCAGCTCAGGCAGAAGGCAAAAGCTCATGAAATGTTTTGTCCTGGGGCTCAGAGAGCTGCACAGGAGGAGGACTGTGGACAGCAGTTGACTGCAGATCCTCTTGCCTGATTAGGCGCTCACCATCCTTGCACTGGTGTAGAAAGTTTGGCATTCTCTGACCAACTGACCTCTGTTCTTAAGTTATGAACAGTTAAAACTGAATTGTTAGTACTGCAGAATGCTTGAGTAAAGTGCTGCTGAATGCCTTCTCTGTTCAACCAGCTGAGCTCAAGTCAGGCAAGCATTTGTGTTCACCCCTGCCCATGCACCATGGGATGCTTAGTGACAAGCATAGCATGGACTGACCAATGTACCCCAACTGAAACAAGGGTCAGGGTGTGAGCTGTGTCTGCAAACCAGTATTATTGCGTTTGAGATGGTGGCAGCAGCAATTTTGCAGTAATCCCCCATGAAAGAAACCCCTCTGAGGTGTCTGAGACCTCCCACACTTCTCACTATTGGGTTGGTGCAGAGTGAGCCTCTGTTGTGCACAGTCTTAGTTCCCTTTCAGGCTCAACTGTGCAGTGGATCAGTGATAAATCATGCATTAAAGGATGAGTTGCAAAGGAGAAGTGTCAGGCGAAAAGAGCATTAGAGGTGAGGGTAGTGCTGCTCATTCAGCACTGCTGGATGCTGGCTGAAGCTGAGTCAAAGTGTGTTGGCAGCTTATCTGAGGGGTTCTTTCTTCCTGCTGCTGTTAACAATGGGATTTTCTTGGATTGGAGGAAAGTACAGAGAAAGTCTTGGTGCTCTCTGTACTTTCTCATTTTGAAATCCCACTTTCTTATGTGAGAGGTGAGGGACACTTTTCCATTAGAGCAGCTACCTCCTCCTTCCCTGTCATTAATGCTTAGGTATCTTATGCTCATGCAGAGTTTTAGGCTGTCATCAGTGCTCTTGATTTGTGTATTCATCATATCCTAGAACCAGGTTATTCTTCCCAAATGTACTTGATGTGTGTCACATAAGTGCAGTTTTATGTGTGAAGATATCCCGAAACCTCATCTCGTTTCCCTTAGCTAAAGCTCTAACACTAAACTAAAGGATGACTACTTCATGAATGAAACTTGATTCATTTTGGAGTATTATTTCAAAGGGTAGGTATTATGGAGGACACTAAAGCATAAAATTATCCATGCAAATATAATCCCAGTGTAATGTCATTGATTCAATTCAGATTTCTTCTGTGTGTAAAGACTGCTTCACCAGTGTCCAGCTTCCACCATTTCCAAAGTGTCAGTGGTTTGATGGAGCCAAGGCATTAGAATGAGATCTTTAATGATGAAAAGTCAGTGATTTTAGGGCATGAACATTTTTGCAGTCACAGGGATTTTGCACAGGGCAGATAACAGGGGTTAACATACCGGAAAGGAGGCAACTACCTTGCCAAGGGTAAGTTGATAAGCATTATCATATAGAGGGAGAGAAGAACAAATCTTAAAATACTTGAGCTAAGGAAACACATGCTAGAATTACAGAAGGCATTTATAATCATTACTTTTCAGCAGAAAAGATTACTAGCACATGGTAATTTTATGGTAATGACAAACTGCAGATGAATTCTCCAGAATCCTGGAAAACACTGAGCTGGAGTGGGAAAAATGCCCTAGTTAATCTCTTTAACATGTTACTCTTCCTGTTTAGAAATTCAGAGTCCCACAGGATTAGCTCTATGACCTGTGCTGTTCACAGCAACTCTAAAAAAAAACCAATCCAGGCACAAGTATCCTCAGTTTTGATTATGTCTTCGGTGAAGGAGCTAAGGAAGGGCATGGCCAGCCCCACAGATGGGTCTGCAGAGTGGGTGCTCCATGACAGCCAGGTGGCCAGAGGGGAGAACAGAAGACATTCTATTGTTCCTTAACTGCCTGGATGAGCATGTTTTTTTCTTTTTTTAAAAAGAATGGAAAGGAACTTGAAAAGAAATGGAGAAAGATAATCAAACACATAGAATGAGTTTGGCGTGAGGAGGGTGAATAGAATAGCATTCTTGAGTTCCAAGAGAGATATCAGACAAGAGAGATGATAACATCTATAAAATCAGTGAGAAGGTGGAAAGGGTGACCAGAGAGTGATTATTTGCTGTTTCTCACAGTAAAGGAATTGAGGGAAGTCAAAGAAAATTATCAGGTAGCAAATATAAAATGACCAAGAAATACTTTGTTCACATGACAAACAGATATGTTGTGGAACCTGAAAATTGTGCAGTTAGAAATGAGATCAAGGGTTCATGGAAGATAAATTACTTAAAATCTATTTTAAAAACAAGGCATGGATGCCAATTCTTTTGGAATTTTCTAAGCTGTAATGCTTACAGCTGTCCCATTTTGTACCATGGCCCTAAACTTCTGGTACCTGCCAAAGACATGAGACTGGATGAGATGAACTCTTGATGATCTAACTGGATCTGGTCCACCACATCTTTTCCAGGTTCTCCTGTACACATAGGTTGTGGTATTCCAAAATATGCTGTTGGTTTTGGAATGTTTCGGGTCTGTCCTGATAAAGGCTTGAGCTCCACAGATCAAGGGACAAAGTTTGGATCTCAGTATGCATGAAAAAGATTTGACTGAGATCTTTCAGAGACCAGTGGGAGAGTCCATAAGGACCCAGAAAGCCAGGAGCTTTGCTTCCATGCGTCCGTGAGGACATGGCAAGAGTGACCAGTTTTTAATCAGTATTATTTTAATTTCTTTAAGAAACTTGCTTTTAAATTTTCATAGCTGTAATTATTTTGTATTTTGAAAATTTTTCTCTTTAAAATTTGTTCCTATCTACCCTATGTCAATGATTTCAAAAACCCTCCAGACTGGTAGGTATGGAGTGACCAGCTGAAACTGCCTTTTCTCCACCCTGAAGTTGCAATTAATGCTAGAAAAATAGCTTGATATAGGAATTACTCTGCATTCACTGAGTCAGTTGTGGAGCACAGCAAAGCAGCTGCTGTTCTCAGAGGAGGGGCTCATTCCTTGGAGCTGTGCTCCCAGGAGTGCTGTTTAATGAGGTTTTCCCTTCCACCTGGAAGCAGTAGCTTCTCTTTCAAACAGCTTTAGACAGTGGGCTGAATGGATGCAGGACCTGCATCATCTCTTTTGCCTCTTTGGAGCCCTGCCCATCCAGGTAACAATCTCTTTTTTTTTTGGCTTCATTTTTCTAGGGATATCTATGCCTATTCCAGTCATTGGTTTGCAGGATGACTCCAGAGTGTTTGTAAATGGGACCTGTGTCCTCAACGACGAGAACTTCGTCCTCATTGGATCCTTCATGGCTTTCTTCATCCCTCTCATCATCATGGTGATCACGTATTGCCTGACCGTCCAGGTGCTGCAGAGACAGGCAACAGTGTTCATGTGTGGAGAGGTGCCCAAGCAGAGGAGGAGCAGCGTAAACTGCCTCAAGAAGGAAAACAACACAGAGAACATTTCAATGCTTCACAATCATGAGGGGGCATCTCACTTGAACTCCCCTGTGAATAAGGAGGCAGTGCTTTTCCGGAAAGGAACTATGCAGTCCATCAACAATGAGCGAAGAGCCTCTAAGGTCCTGGGCATCGTCTTCTTTCTGTTCCTCATCATGTGGTGCCCGTTTTTCATCACTAACGTCATGTCTGTCCTTTGCAAGGAAGCCTGCGACAAAGACCTATTGAGCGAACTCCTCGATGTCTTTGTTTGGGTGGGGTATGTTTGCTCGGGGGTGAACCCCCTGGTGTACACCCTCTTCAACAAAACCTACCGCAGGGCTTTCTCCAATTACATCCGCTGCCAGTACAAGCCCAGTAAAAAATCAGCACTGCGGCAGAATCAGTGTCTGAATGTGGCTTCAACAGCTTTATACGGCAAAGATCTGACTTTAACTAGTTATCGAAATGGCAATGAATTCAATAGCATGGAACTGGAAGCTGAGGAGGGCCTGGAAATGCAACCAGGGACTTCAGAGCTCTCCATAAACAGCTGTAATGTTGTAAGCGAAAGAGTGAGCTGTGTGTAAAAGTGACTCACACGGCCTTTTGCTACGGTGTGTCTGTAGCCATAATGCATTGTGTAAAAATGTGTCGGTCAAAGGACAATGTAAATATTGCGTTCCGAACAAAGCTTTTTTTTTTAAAGAAGAAAAGGAGTTGTCTTTCCAGTCCAGTACTTAAAATAATATATATTAATATACTGCAGTGAAGTTTAAGGTTCTATATTTACTGTTAATAATAGATCAGAACTATTAGTTACTCTGCATATGTCATGGACAAAATGTTTGAATTCTTCTTCCAGTGCATGAACAAAAATGCTGAATATTTATCTCAGGTGGAATTTGCTGGAGTCCAGAATGGCACGTTAATAGTTATATATCAAATACATGCTATTAGACTTGGTCAGTATAACTTTCTTTTTCAAGTTGACAGTAAATATATACTTTAAATCCTCACCCCTATTTGTGCCGTGTAAAGACTTTACAGAAACCTGGCAGAGAGACATTAGGAAAGAATAGTGGCCGTGCAGGCACCTGGCCAGACATGTCCTGTCGTGGATAGTGGTTTGCTGTCATACTGGGTCAACCTTGCACTTCAAGGGACCTCTGTTAAATTTTTACTCCCTTTCCAGGCCTGCTGTTTTCATTCCATTCAACAGGAGGCTCTGGCTCCCCTAGGGAAAGTAGGGAATGCAGTTTTGGTGTGGTTTTGCAGTCCTGGCTGGAATGACTTGTAGACTTGGAGAAGAAGTGTGAGCAATCCCCAGTTATCTCTTTCAACCATTCTATAAATGGAAAGCCTCAGATTCATAAAAAGCCCTTGTTTGGTCTTACAGAAACCCATCAGGTCTGGGATGGAGCAGACAGTGCTCAGTGCACTGTCTTCACACATTGCTGGAGGATCATGGGCTTTGGCTGACCTGGAGAAGAGCCTTCTGGCTTTGGAAAGGCCAAAATCCTTGGTATTCTCAGTCCTCACATACAGCTATTCTTTAGCTTGTTTAGCATTCACTTTTATTTTTCAGCATCCTGGGTCTTGCAGTGCTGGTGGCAGAACACTGCTTTGGGTGTGGAGCAGAAGCTGCTCTGTGTGTGGCGCTGGCCAGGGTCAGGCTGTGAGGAGCAGGATGTGCCTTCCTGGGAGATGCTGGGAGAGAGGCATAAGTGAGGGTCCCTGCTCCTGCCTCAGGAGGGGGTGGGCAGAGCTGAGCAGAGCATGTGACTGGAATCAATTGCTGGTGACATGGTTCATAAGCAAATGGTGACCAGTGACAGGAAGGAAGCAGACCTGGAACAAATCTACATGGAATATTAATATGGATTAACTTTTAAATTTGATATATTCCATTTTGGTCCCTAAGTAAATTATAGTATATCATATTAACACCACTTATATCTTTAATGAAAGCATTCACATTGGGACTGAATGCAGTTTAAGTAATCTGCTTTTAATACACACCATGTATAATTTGAATTAATTTTCCTCTGCACTCTTGTGTACATAAACCCCTCAAGGCACCATGTCTCTCTGGCACTGTGCCTCTGGAGTGAGGCCTCCCATGCAAATTTCCTTGTGTGGAGTATTGTCTGTTGCCAGATATCACCCATTAGGTTTTTATATCTTCATTAACTACTACACAGATGCTGCAGTGCCCAACTAACATGGATGCATTTAGCATCACTGACAGCCTCTGGCTATGATAATCATCAGAACAGAGACTCTTACACTAGGCATGGATAAATCGCATTTTATTAACATGAATTGTTTGTACTCTGAGTTTGCTGTGTTCATTCCATTAAAATGAGCTTCTAGAAGGAACAGAAAAGTATGCTAATGCTTTAGGTAACTAAATGCTGCATTGCTGTGTGCAGCAACAGCCTTGCAGAGGCCACTACTAAAACACAACATATGGGTTGTATCTGCTGCTGGGTTGATCCCAGACTGATATGTTGAGGTTCATGGTCCTCTTTTCTCCCTCATTCCTTCCTGGGAAGAATCCGTAGTACTTCCATGCAGGCAGACCAGGTATCTCAGTGCAGAGTGTAGCTTACTGCTTGAAGGAGGCAGCAAGAAATGCTCCATGTGCCAGCATGGAGACACCACCATGGGCTTGAATGCTCTGGAATCCACTTGCCTCTCCAAAAAGTTCAGGTATTCAGTAGGAAAAAGACGCAAACTTGGTCCTTCAGTGACTTCTCTTTACCCTGAGTGGCATTTTATTATCTCAAACAGTACAGAAAAATCAGAAACATCACATTGCTTTTTAAGTTATTTTTATTTTTTCCTTCAGTGGGTTTATAGCACATCTTTTCCAAACATGTATATGTGTGTATGTATATATATGTGTGTTTGTGCTTATATATATACATATTTAAGAGCCAACCACAGACCTTGAAAGCATTTAGCAATAAGTTGAATTACAGTAGCTTCTAACATGTGTGAATAAGTCATGAGTGAACAGCTCATTTTCCACAGCATCCTTGAGCTCAGTAGAAGTCTACACACAGGCATTGTCTTTGCAGAGGAGCCTTCATGTCTCACCCTTGCCGGTTCTGTTGTATGGGCAAAAAAGGAACCTGCTCTATTTGGATGTAAATAATGGGAACTGAACAGAGAATTTTCAGAATTTTTATAAATGTTTTTAAAAAAACCTCAGCACCAGAACTGTAAATATGTCAACCTCAGCTGGACCTGTCCTGATGTACAGCCCTTGTCTCAATGAACAGCCCAGGACGCTGCCTGACAGTGCCTTGTGTTCTGTCCCAGCCCCTGGGTGACAACATTTTTGTGAATGGTTATACACTGTCATGTACCCAACTTTCTTTGGGTCATTTACATCAGGGTTTTGTGATGCTGCTATTAATTTATTAAAGAAAGTTTGTTGGTTTAATCATTCTTAATTTTTTTTCCATGGTCTATCAGAAAATAAAAAAATGAACATGCCCTCTCTTTCTTTCATCTGTCCCCAGTTAAAATATGTCCTGACTGAAAAAAGCAAACCAGCAGCCAGAAACGAGGATAAGGATGTATACCTGAAGTATGGCCCACAGTTGCTGAATCACAGAAATTAGTGTCAGCAGATATCCCAACACTTCCAACCCCAAAACTTGTTAAATATTAAAGTGGTGATAGACTATTCACTCTCTTCAAATTGCTCCCTCCGGGAATAACTGTTGAAAATTACATTTTTAAAATTATGTCAGTTTGAAGAATTGATTTAGTTCTCTGAAACTTAACCAAAGTCAGATTGTCCCCATAGCAGCTTTGCTTCTCCTGAGATGTAGCCATTAGCCATGGAGGTGCCTCCAGAAACCCTGCCTGGGGCTGTCTGATGGGAGTACCTGCTGGAAGTTCTGTGTGAGTCCTCAAGTCTGACCTCAGGTATGGTTTTGTCTTGGCAATAGCGTGTTTGGTGGTGTTTTGTTTTGAGTTTGCACAGAACAAGTCACAATAATTCCTTGGAAATGGTGCTGTGGGCTATGTGTGGTTTGCTTTGTTTCCCAAACCAGATGGAGCTGTGCAGGCAGGCTGCCAGCAGGACAGCACACACACACAGGCAGCAAGCAGACCACCTTGCTTCACTTGCATTGGGCAGTCTGCTCCTGGGGGGGAGTCCAGGTCAGAACCAACATCTTCCTGAGCCATGGGGGCTTCCCCACCAGAAGTCTGAAGCAAGGCTGACCATGTTGTTCAGGCACAAAGCCTTGAGCTTACCTGGTTTCTGGACTTGAGCATGTGGCCTGTTGCCCTGCACAACCTAGTCTGGGTGTATCATCCATGGGGTCAGCTGTGGTGGCTTTGGGGAACTCTGTGTGCCTCAGAGACTGTGCTTTGAGGAGAAGACCTCTCCTTCAGTCCTTTATTTGCTGAAGAGCAGCCACCCAGAGGCTATAGCATCTGGGAGGGGATATGGTTCAGAGCCAACACTGAGGAGCCTCAAAGCATCCCACCTCAGCATGGCTCTCTGTTGTCTTAATGACTGAGAGTCTGCAATAGTTTTTATCCAAGTGATAATTTAAAGATGTAAATGTTAGGTGATGTGTGAGTGATCAGTGTGAGCAGTGTGGTTCATGCTGTTTTCTCACTCATGCCAATAATCTTTATTCTGGAGAGCCCTACAAAGAGTTTCCTCACTGGTGTGGAGATCATCCAGTGCTCTTCCCAGTCAGTATCTAACGTGGTGGAGTCACGAGGGTCTGGGATATGGACACCCAAATTCCAAAGGCAAAACATTTTTTAAAGTAAAAAAGCAAACTGTGTCTTTTCAGAAATATTGCTTCACTTTGAGCTACTGAAGGGTGTCTGATACTGTGGCAGACAAATGATGCTAATCTGGCACTCCAAAAGCAGTGCCCATCATGATAAACGAGCAGATGTCTCTTGGATGGGTTTCCTCCCTGTGTCACAGTATCATTAGGACAACTGCTTGCCAAGAACTGCACTTGGCTTTGCCTGCATTTCAGACAGGGGAGGAAAAGTCATCAGAAGCCTTTTCCTGAGAAAAATCATGCAAAGACCACCAAGCCTTGGGCAGGTGCAGCAGCAGGACAGAGATGAGCAGATGTGTGCACACATCTGTGCACATGAGCAGACATCCTGGGGACCCCAGAGTGCCACAGGAGATGTCATCACACCATAGTTTACACTTGAAAAAAATCAGAATAGCTGAAAAACTGGGCAGGAAAGCTATGGTGGGGAGACCAAACGTGCCTGTAGGTGTCACTGTGAAATGGGGGCTGTTCTAGTGGTGATGTGTGTGGGGGGGGTGTATCAAAAAATGCTTTTTATTTTTATGTATGAAGTTGTTATTGACTCTTCTCTCTTTCTGTTCTTTTTTCTTTAAGTCTCAGGTCTCCTGCTTGTTTGCTTTAACCCACACCAAAACCTGTGCTCTGAAGCTGCCAGAAGTCAGCCAAATAACTCTGTGAGGTGTCATTCCCTCTGTGCAGGGAGGCTGCAATCTCATAACAACATGGAGATGGAGTGCCTTCAGGTGAGGGATTTTGGATCTATACAAGGCAGATCGTCAATGCAGTGAGGCACACTCGCCGACTGAAGGACCACATCAGAACATCTTAAACAGACAAGTGCATGAGCTACGCACAGAAGAGAAAGTTCTTAAAACTGTCCTAAATCAAGGGTTCTGTGACAGCAGGAGGGTGTGTGGGTATGTGGGGAAGGAGTCTGGCAGCTGGAGGTTTTCTGCTCTGAGCAGCTCTCTCAGACGCTCTCTCCAAGAGGGTGCTTGTTTTAGGACCCGGCACAGCGTGTCCCAGCACACTGCCCAGCAGGATACACTCCACCTTTTGCTGAGCACTGCAACCACAGAAAAGGTTGCAGCTGCCTGTCCTCGTGGACCACAGCCTCGAGGGTCTGTGGAGGGGCCTGGCCAGTGAGTGTGTAGTGGAGACACAGGTCCAACCCCTAGTTGCTTTGGAGTGGTGACAGCAAGAACATTTATACAGACTGCTCACAGCAGCCAATGAGTGACAAATTATTGTGGAAAATTGAGACTGTTGGAGCAATTACATATCTCTTGAATGTTGTCTCATGTTCTGCTTCCCAAAAAACCAAAGGAACTCTTAGCAGATAAATGCAATTTCCCCAGCAGTTTCCTGGGATGACAGCTGCTGCTTCATGGCTCTCATGTGTAGCAACACTTAGGTGCTAGGTGATTTGAAAAATGCATCATGTAGCACAGGGGCATGTTAAGTCCATTGTTCTGAACTTTCCTGTGCTTGAATGGAATAAATTGAACAAATTAATGTGTAATTAAAACACAGAGAAATTATCCAATGTATGCTAGTGTAAACTAGTGCCTGTTAGACCACTGCTTGGTTGCATTTGTTATAATTTAGAGCAACTTTACATCTCTGTGTGCTGTTGATGTCACTGTCTCCTCCTGCAGAGGGACAGGTGGATGCCAGTGACAGATGCTCATCAAAGACACTGAAGGTTTTAATTAGGGTCCTTTTCCCTGACTGACAGCTAAGAACAGCTTTTCTGTGACATTTTGGGGAGGAAGACTTGCCCCTGCTGCGGGGCCTGCACTTCCCAAAGATCATGACACTGCTCAGAGCGACAGGTAAGTGAGATCTCAGAGCAGAGATCTCAGCTGTGTTGGAGGTTCCTTCCCTACAGGCACCAGTAGTTCATATCCCAAAATGTCTTCAGAGAGGACCCACAGATTGCAGTGACTCATCCATGAAGCCATGGCAAGGTCTGGTCCCTCAGCTAAGTACTCCTCCCCTTTCTTTTTGCAGCACAGCCACAAGGCTGATGCACAGGTGTGCTGACCCTCAAGTGACCATTTGTTCTCTCTTGCTCCCTCTCTAGGTGTTGCTGAAGAGAAGAGTGCCTGCATCTTCCACCAGGCTGTCCTGTGATCCCAGCAAAGTGGTGGGTTAGGATACTGACTGTGCCACACAGCAGGTGATGCAGCAGACCATGGTCAGCAAATGGTGGCTTTCCTTAGCCAGACCTTTACTCCTCGAGGGTGGATGAATGTGATTGTTGCTCCGTAGTTAGTTGGCATTTCTGCTCAAAAAAATAGGTGGGACTGTGTGCTGGGCCCAATGAAGTGTGAGAAGTTATTTAGTCTAGAGGGAAACATTAATATACAGAAAGAGCAGAAATAAAGTAAGACTTGAAGCAGGTTTCTAACAGGTGGGATAGTCTAGGTTTGTGACTGCACTTCCTGGTGAGACAGCAGTAACAGCAACTGAAAAGCTTATTGGGGGTTCAGGTGTTGGATTCACACAGGAATTTATGCTATAGGGGTACAGCAGGAGGGCCCAGCTCAGCTTTTTTGTCCTCAACCTCTTGTTTGGCAGAGCTCAGGCACCAGGCCAGTCATCTGCACAGCAGGACCTGCCCAGCGATGCGTCCCAAAGTGTGGGAGGAACAAACATCTGTAAGCAAGAACACTGTTTTTAGGCTATGATCCTTCCAAGTCCTAGGAAATCCATGAGAAATGTCACAATTTGGGAGGAAGGCAGGCGAGGCCATGTCAAGTCAGTGCATCTCCCACCAGCAGGACAACACGAAGCAAAGGGATCATGAAAGCTGTGTGTCCCCAACCCTGAGCCAGCCCCAAAGTGCATGAGGCAATATTTCACTTGCATTCTCAGAAGCATCCAGAATCAACCAGCTTGGCCTGACTGCATGCAGTCATGTAAGTATGTTCTTTCTACCCACAACAGCATTTTTGTGGACATGCATTGTTACTGGAGATAGTCTCAGGCTGCTCTGGAGAGCTGTGCTGTTGAGGTAATGCCCTGTTGGTCTGCCATTAGCTGGTGTGTTTGAGAAGGAGCTGGTGTGTTTGAGAAGCGCTGGTGAGCAGCTTTCAGGACTGAGTCTGCTTTGTGCTTGCACTCCCTGACGTTTTTAATGCTTTGCTTTGTTGCTCTAGCCAGGAACTTCATGCTCTTGCTTCAGTAAAATAAATTGTGCTGTTGGCCTTTTAAGCTCTCTGTTGTTAAAGGTGGGCTCTGCTGAACTTGGCAGGCAGCAAGATTATTGTTTTTTCAGCGTGAGTGTTTCTAAATAAATTGGCATCAAGGGCACAAACTTTTGGGCAGCTACCAGCCAAGATCACTTTGAGAGTCTCGAAGGCTGGGATGCATTTCTAGTTCAACAGTTAAGAGCTGAAACATCATCAGATAAAAGGCAAGAACTATTCTCTTGTGGGCTTCATATATCAGGCTGGGACTTCTTGGTGGCACAGTGGCTCTCCCAGGCTCCTGGGGCAGCCTTGGCTCTGCAGCCAGACCTTTGTGAGACTGCAAAGGATGTTTGAGTACCCAGAGATGGGATGGGATCCTACGTCTGTTGTGCTTGTTTTCTTCTGTGTAAATTTGCTGTAGCCATTCCATGCAGAAAGCTTTGTGCCCTGGATGGTTTAACACATTGTTGGTGTGTGTTTGCTGTTCCTGAACTTGCATTGTGTGCCATGGCCATGCAGGGAGGGGTGCCTGGGGCCAAGAGTAGCCCTGGAGGGAGGCTGCACTCTGGGTGAAGATATGCATGATATGCATATCCCCTCCACTACTGCATGAACTCCAGTGAAGAATATTCTGCCATCCTTCATTTGTTTTTAAATCATAAAGATATCTAGGTAAGTGAATTACATTAAAGGAAGGTCTTCTCTAGTTTGTAAAAGAAAAAATACCTGATATTTAGTACTTGTTTTTATTTTTTCCCAAATGAGAATAACTCCTGCAAAGTTGATGGTGCTTTGGTGAGGTGGGACATGCAAGCACACCGAGGATGGGACATGCCTTTACCACCTCCATTCACAGCTTCCCAGGCAAAGAAAAAAAACAATAGTTTGTGGGTGATCACTGATGGCCATGGCTCAAATCCCCTCCCTGCAACTGCAGGAACCTGGGACAGCCTTCCACACCTTCCATCAAATGCAAGGCAATGCAGCCTCATTCATCATCTCAGAGAAGTCGGAGCTGCTGCACAGGCTGTGCTTGCTGTCAGAGATGAGTGCACCCACTGTTAGGGACCACAGCAGGGCCGCCACCATCCCAATCCAGCCCCCAGGCTTCAGGAAGCACCTGCACTCAGCTCTCCATGGAGTGAGAACTGCTTAAACACTGAGGTTGTTTCCTGGGCAGACCCATCAAGAAAGGAAACATCAAGGCCATGTTTAGGATTTTTAAATTAGTTTTCTGTGTGTGTGTTTAATGTGCCTGATGGTGTCAAACTTGCTGAAATGGCACTTTATTTCCTAAGTGGAGCAGTCCTGTGGTATGTGTGGATGCAGATCCAACACAGGAGGCAAGCAGCCCAGGATGGCAGAGATGTAAATCCTTGGGTTTGGGGCAAGCCTTGTGGTGGCTGTCATTTCTCAGCTGGTTGTTTTACCTCTCCATACTCTGGGAAGGGTATCTTGACACAGACAGTTTGCAGAACCAGTTCAGCTGTTCAGACAGCTCAGCCACAATATGTTGCCTCAAATTGTTCTGTTAAACACATGCATCAGCTGCTTTTGCTTGCCTCAAAGCCATGAAAACCAGAGACCCTTCTGAGAAAATTCAGTTTCTATGTAGATATAAAGAGCTTGTCAGTGCTCTCAAATGCCCTCTACCACACAAGGCAGTGAGCTGCAAACCTGCTGTGGCCCATGAAGGTCTTCATATTTTAGATTATATCATTAGTGCACTCCCAAAGCCCTGACATTTGGAAGTTGGAGCCTGAAGTGCTATGTCACTTTACATCCTTCCAAGATCTGGGTGCTCTCTAGAGCTGCAGTGGCTCAGGAATGGATGCTGAGACCTCTGGAAGCTCTGGGATGGTGCTGAGAGCTGTGGAGACTCAGGGATGGGTGCTGAGACCTGTGGAACCTCTGGGATAGTGCTGAACTCCTTGGTGGCTCAGGGATGGTGCTGAGCTCCATGGTGGCTCAGGGATGCAGGAGCTGGTGCCAGAGTGAGGCAGGGACATACAGCAGGGCACAGACCCTGCTCAGCCAGATCTCTGGTTTGAGCTGATGGGGTATTTCTGTGGGTGACAGTGGCATGAGCACAGGGGGAGAGGGCAGGGACAGGGGCTGGTTTTGGCTGGCACATGTTCTGGGAGACGCAGCTCAGAGCGGCAGTGCTGGGCCATGGTCACGATGCCACGAGGCACAAGGTGATGTTACCTGGGAATCAGCCCCGAGCTGAATGATGGAACAAAAGGTGTGTCACTTCACTTCGCAGTGCAGAAAGAACAAGACTCCTCTTTCTTGCAGTGACAGAGCCATTATCCCTCTGTTTTACTTTCATGCACTAAATGCTGAGCTCTGGCGGCCCCGATGCTACACCTGCTTCTGCCTGCTCTGCGTCCAAACACGGATGCTGACACCCAGTGGCCACGGATCTCAGGCGCCTCTACGAGATGGAAAATTTCAGCAGAGATGCCTCAGCCCGTGAGGTGCAACTTCTACCTTTTCATTTCCTCGAGTGCAAGAGAAGTAAAGAGTTCCTGAGAGATCACAGAATCACAGAATGGGTGAGGCTGGAAGGGAACACTGGAGCTCATCTAGTCCAGCCTCCCTGCTTGAGCAGAGTGCCCAAGAGCACATTACTCAGGATTTTGCTAATGGCTTTTGAATATCTCCAAAGAAGAGTCCACAACCCCTCTGGACAGCCAGTTCCAGTGCTCTGACACCCTCACAGTAAAGAAGTTCCTGTTCATGATCAGGTGGAACTTCCTGTGCTCTTGTAAAGCAAGATGCCAGCCTTGCTTTATGTCTTTCAGCTGTTGGCAGGTTCTAGTGGTTGAAACACTTGCATTCAGAGGCTAGTCAGAAAAATGAAAAAATATAAGGATGAATATAAGGAAACAGAAGGTAAACTGGTTTTCAAACTATTCTCTTGCTGGCAGCTTGAAAATACACATCAGTGAAAGGAGGGCGATTTTTGAGTTCAGAGGCCTGGGCATTCATCTTTCCTGTTTTGCTACTTTCCAAAAGCAGTTAGCCTATGACAGACTAAATTGATTTTGCATTTCCCTGCAGCATGCACTGGATTGTGCTTTCATATGTTTGACAAGTATTGACATTCTCTAGGGAAAAAAAAAGCTCCGCAGGAAAAGTTGCTTTTATTCTTCAGCAAATGGCTTTAAGACTTTATCAGTCAAAGACAGAAAGAAGACCCTAAGCTCAAGGGTATGCAAAGACAAAGACATGCCTCACCAGGCATGTGGAGCTAAGATGGTGAAAAAAACTTGGAATCCAGACGTGAGCTGGGAACAATAAAAGCAGAGCATGTCAAAGAAGGGATTTTAAAAGTGCTTTACTAAAAATATTAATTATGGACTACAGCAAATGAACTAAAACACTGTAATGAGACTACTGTGTGAAAGAAATACATAATCAGTGTTAATTCTATAAAATTGAAATAAACATACTACTGAAATTCTATCAAGGTTCAAGACGGTAGGAAGGCGGCTGGACATCTGTTGGGACTAAATTTTGCAGATGCTGCAAACGTGATGCTTTGAGAAAACAGGTGGGGGCTGTTATGCTCCTGCTGCAGTGAAGGCCCTCTGCAGGAATGAGTTTGGGGAGCAGAGAGCCTTGCACTGAGGCCAAGCCCAGCTTTCCTTACCTAAACACTCCTGCAAAGCTACAGCATAGCGATACCATGAGCAGATGTACCTAATTTATCACTCTGTTACTAGGCAGGTTTCTAGGCAGCCTTCAGCCTAACTTTTATATTTTGTGGTTACTGAAATAGCTCTGATCTTCTTTGGGGTGAGCTCTAGCTGTGGAGGGACATCAATTCCTTTGCCATCTCTTACTTGCACCCATGTGCTTTAATTCTTCTTCCCTTCTTCTCTATTTTTTAGGCAAAATTAGTCTAGAAACTGTAACCCAGTTTAAACACACTCAGCAGGTCAAGCATGCTCCACACCAAATGCCTGTACCCTGCCTGGTGAGGTAGGTGAGATCACACCAGATGTACCCAGGACAACAGGGTAGGCTCCAGCTGCCTGCCCTACTTTTCTTCTTGGGGACATTCACCATGCACTCATGTGGGTTTAGTAAACATTTTAACTGTTTAAGAGGCTGACAGAACATCTGAGGCCTGATGACAGTTCTGAAAAACCACAGCCCAAATGCTACCCAGTTCTGGATGTGCCAAATCCTTCCTGAAAGTACCCAAACCCCTAGAACAGTCTTGGCTGAGCAATTCTGCTCAACCTGGTCTTGCGCAGATCCAGGCTTGGTCCTGCTGAGACTGCCCAGCCTGATGACCCCTCTCTCTGCAGGGAGGCACACCAAGCCCAGCCTCCAAGCAATTCAAAGCCAAATATTTGTACTGTGCTGGCCAGAGCCTGCCGTGGTGAAGGGACCTGCTCCTTGATGCTGCAAAACACCTCCTGCAGACCAGAGAGGGAAGGAAGGGGACCCAGCAGTTGGCAGGAGGGTACCAAGCAAAGAGCTGTTTTCTCTCGTGACACAGAGTTGTTGTCCTGAGCCTTCTGTGTCTGGCCTCTTGTATGAACCACACGTTCCCTTGAATTGCTCTGATGAGCAGGTTTTGGAGATGTCTGAAGGCCAGGTCTCCCTGAACTGGGGCTGTGACAAGCCAGTTTTATTCCTGCTTTTTTCCCCTGTGTCAGAGTTCCTTTCACTTTTTCTGTTAATCAGTGAATTCTTTGCAAGTCCAGCTCTCTTCTTCAGTTCTAATGGGCTGCATTCATCAAGGTAAAACACATATTTCAGCACCCACTGCATGCTCACAGGTATTTTTAAAAGTAAAGCCACCCCGTGCTGGCTGGCCAAGAGCCCCAGGAGACAGCAGAGGCAGAGGTCTTGTCTCAACAAAACTGCAACAACCATGAAACTTCATTCCTGTTCCAGTCTATGCACAGACCATTTTTTTTCTTCTGGTTCTTTCCTTCTTTGGTTGCTCCCCAAATGACATTGGGCTGTTGCCCACTTAGCAGTGGAAGCAGCTGATAGTGATTGAATAATTTTGCAGTTGGATGTGTAAGGCAGTACTTACTGTGTTGTTCTGTACCTGACTGGATTAGTGTGGCTCTTTACAAAGCTGATTGATGCAAACTTGATAATCTTTCTGAGCTTCCACTCTTAATTAGAAATTCTCATTTTGAATAAATGCTTATGCAAGAAAATATGTTTTCTGTGTTTTTCAGATGAAATGAGAGCACACTAAACCTCTGCGTTTGTCTTGGTAAGTTCTTCAACTAAAATTCCCAGAATGGGCTTGGAAAAGAATATCTCATCCAGTGATTTTTTTCTTTTTATCCTTATCATCATCATAGGGGATACTTCCTTAAAAATCAGTTAGCAGTTTCATCAGCTGAATACATGGTGTTGAGAAAGATTCTTGGGTGCTTCACTGAATTATGGTGCCAATGCCCACTTCCTAGAGCAGTTTCCACATTGCATGTGCCTGAGTAGCCCTCACTATTCTGAGGCATCTCTCCTTTGCAGTAGCTGTGAACATGCCTTTTTATAGCAAAAGCTCCTCTCAAGGCCTCCCCATTTCAGCTTTTCAACAGATAAGGCATATCAGCTAATGAAATAAATAGCTCAAGTGGCTCACGTTCAGAATTCAGATGCTCTCAGCAGGCTGAGTATTTGGGGAGTAGGAAGATTTGGTGAGAGCAAGGTGGAGTACAGTGGCTACATGCAGGTGTTTGCATACATCTGGCATTGTGTGTGAGGTGCTGCCCTACAGTGTGTGTCCTGTTGACAGATTTCTAGAGTCCTTACAAAATAAAATACCTGAACAAACCCACAGAACAATGTGTTATCTTTATTCACGGCAGTTTCCACTGCCTCCCTTCTCTCCCTTGTCCTGTTGTCAGAAACTGCTTCAGAGGCAGTTTAAAACTCTTCCAGTTTTCCTGCAGAGTCAGTTTAAAACTCCTCCAAGTTTTTCCGGGTCCGTTAAGGGCTGGAGTTGCAACAACCGGCTTCACAAGTGGCAGCAGGTAGGGAAGACCCCTGAGGGCTGTGGGAAGCTCCGGGCTTCTCAGCTGTCCTTGGGAGGATGATCCAGGAGCAATCCATCAAACACAAGTGGTACAGAGGTTGCAAGCAGAGTTAGCATCCCACGGGTGCATGCAATGGCTTTTCTGCTGGGGATCTGAAATGGGCACACACTGTTATTCCCAGTACACAGAGAGCGGAGGATGTGCTGCAGGATCCCTGACAGACACTGCCATATCCCAGTGGCAACGCAGGGAGCGTTTGCCTTCTGCAGATTTCTTGCTAACATTTATGCTTAGCTTGAATGTCACAGACAAAAATATTTGAAAGGTGGTGTATACAAAACACAGATGAAGGAGTCTCAGAGTCCAGGAATTTGACTGTGAAATAGGTGTTAGTTTGTCTCTGAGGACCACACAAAAGAATTTCTATAGCCAGTGATACCATGATTGATACATTAAAAGACATATTAGAAAAGCTACCTGCTTGCTTACACTATATGGCCATAAGGAAAAGATAACAGTCATCAGAACCACAGGATCAGTTGTGACCTCTCAGACCTGAAGAAAATATCCAGCAGCAATACTTTGGATACAGGCAAATTGATCCACAGCATCTGCTTTCCCCATGTGCCATCATTGACGTGTATGAAAACTGGGATGGGAGTGCAGAGAGAATGAGGCTTTAGCCCATTAAAATGGCACTTCTCTAACACAGCTAGTACAAATCTCTGCTCTTGAGTGGTTTTGGGCATGATAATGGCTTTATTTATGCTGCTGTGCGTGCAAGTGACTGCTGCTTTTAACAAAAGCAGTATGGGCTCTTATGAGCAGTATTTGAGTCTCTGCTGTGAGTTTATGGGTTGCTGTAGAGGCATTTCATGTCAAAACCAGGCACACTTAGGAAGTTTGTTTACTGAGAATAACCTATTGTTTGTTGTCCAATCTTAGAGCATCTATTAATGTTTGGCCCTTAGACATTTAATATGTTGTTTCATTTATAACTGTAGTTATAAATAGTTCTAGACACCCACATAAACACACATTGCTTGGACAGGCTGCCTTGGTGCTTACCTTTTCTTGCACTGGCCAATCAACATAAATATGATGAGGCTACTTGACAAACTCAGAATGACTGGAATGAGGATAAATAGCTGCATGTCTTCTTTACTGGGCACTGCAAAGATAAATGAGAGCAAATAGGAAAATGTTAGAATTGATTATATTACCTCCTACAAAACTTGGGCTCACATGCAAATTCACTGTGTCTGCATTTGTTACCCTACATTTTTTTTTATTTATTTATTACAGACACATATCAGGTATATATTGCTGTATAGGAATATATATCCTGCATATATATGCAGTCACACCTATGTGCCCCTCCTCTGCCTTCTGCATCTTGCAGCAGAGCCAGTGCACATGAGGGCAGCCCAAGAGAGTGAAAGAACTGAGCTGGTTTGTGGTGCAGGACAGTCAGAAGGATGACCTGTGGAGTAAAACGTGCCCTTTCTCACCCAGAAGTCATTGCTCCATCCCAGGTTCCCATGCAGTGGGGAAAGGTGCTGGTGCAGAAGCATTAATATTTCGAGCCTTGCCTGCTCAGTGCCCTGGAGATGCAAAGCTGCAAGAATGGCTGTTAATGAGTAAGCTGAGGGTGTAACTAAGCCAGCATCCCACCTCCAGTGCTGGACACCAGCAGATGCTCATGGCAGTCATCAGCACTTGGCCCCAAACAGGCTTTATATAGGATGCAAAAATAAAAAAAAGCTTTACTTTGGGTTCCATACCAGAGAAACACTCCTGTGTCCATTCACTCCAAAAGCCATGGTCAGCACAAAAAAGATTTGTTCTGCCCCTGACCCGAACACATGAAATGCGGCTCTGATTGGCTCTGGGAATTGTTGCAGCAGTCTCCATTTGGGTTGACACAGGCTGAGAAACAAAACAGAGAGAACAAATGTCAAGGAATTATGTGCCACCACCAATAGCTCTCTGTCGTGACCTGATGTTCCTGAACATATTGTCCAGGCTCTGTAAACCCTTGGATTGTGTTTTGGCAGTTTTAAATGATTTTGTAATAGTTTTGGACCAGCTAATGTCAATAACATGCTAATGAAGACAAATCTAATGAAAATTCTTCTGGGGGATGCCATCATGTATGTTGCCATTTATGCCTGCTAATTCATGGCATCTTTCTTTTCAGTACCTTAGAAGACTCATGTGTAGAATATTTCAATTAAAGAAAAAAATCTCCTTCAGAGGTCCCCTGTAATTAATTAGTCATTTTTCATTTTTGCTGTCTAAACTGCACCTGGTTAATGCACAAGGGAAAAGCAGCCATGCACAAAAGATGTGTTCTGTCCCAGGCCACTTCTTTTGAAAGATCAGAATTATAGTTTCATTGGGCCAAGTTGTGCCACCGTATTCAGGGAAACTAAACACAGCAGCCTTTAAATTTCCTTGATGACAGCTTTCTGAGATAACAGGCAGGCGATCTGAGAAAGTGCTTGCGTGGAGACTCGTGCTGGGACCTCTCACTGCGAAAACAAATGCTGCAGCTGGAGGTCAGGGGGGTTAAGTAGGAACATGTGCAGTGGAGCAGCCGGGCAGCGTTTTCCACCAGCAGCACCAGCCGGTGTCTCCTCATGGTCCATGCACAGGGCAGACGCCACTCTGTCTGCAGCTTGGTGCCTCCCCACTGCCAGCCATCAGCAGGGCTCCCCGAGCTATTCCACTCCCTGCAGCACAATGTGTGTTGTCCCTACCTCCCAGGCAGCCTTGGCCTCCCCCAAGTCTTCTGCCATCTCGACCTCGTACTCCAGGCACTGGGGCGGCGTTTGCCCTCCCGGTGGGCTCCACACCACGTGGAGCTCCTCGGCTGCAGACAGGGAAACCACCAGCTGCCTCGGGGGTGAGGGCTTTGCTAGGAGGGGGAACAGAAGGAGAGGAGGTCAAGAGGTGTGCTCAGACAGCTCCTGGCGTAAAGGTTTTAGTTAATCAACAGCAGCCTCTGCCCCTTTTCCCCGTTGGTGGGATTTCCTTAATGCTGGAGCAGCAGGATGTCACAGGGGCTGGAGGGTGTGTTATTTATTTTAACTTGTTATATAGGCTAGACTAGGTCCTTGTTCTGGGCTGCGGTGCAGGGTTTTTGAAACACTGGGGGGTGAGCACTGCGCTTGGCATGCCCCCCTGACATTGCAGCCAGCCAACCCTCCCTTGGCCTTGGCCCCCACAGTGAGACACCACAGCAATGTTGGCCTGACACTCTCTACATCCCAGGAAAGACTCTAGTTTATGTCAGATCCCCCAAAGCCATACATGAAGCACATGGAAGCACTAATTGAATTCAGAAATGCTGCTCATGAGCCCATGGCTTAGCTGAAGAACTAGCTATTTGTTTCTTTGGCGTGTGGGTAAACACGTCAGTCCATAGTAAAGACCAAGTACATGTACGGTTTGCACATCATGCTATGCTTTGCTTCCTTTCCCTGTCTCTGATGGGTTTGAGATCCACCTTTTCTCTGACAGACCCCATCACACCTTGCACTCAGTTCTCCTCAGCCCTTAGCTTGGTTTGAACAGCAAAGCCTAAAGAGCTCTCCTGTGCTTGCAAGGATTGCCTCAGTGGTTTCACTTCCACCAGGAGTAAATGAACCTATCTGTGACAGTCCTGCTAGAACCAAAAGCACCATAGCTGCTCTGCCATCTGCCCAGCAGGCCATTTGTGTCCCAAGTTGTCCAGCTGCCAAATGTAGCACTTGGAGGCACTCTCTGACCCTCCAGGGTGTGTGCTGAGTGGTGCTGCAAAGACCCCCAGAAACTAAAATCCTACATGGCACATGCCACAGCTCCTTCTCCTGGGAGAAATCCACCCAGCCACTTCACAGCCACCCGCCTATACTTAGTTGAGCCTCCTCATGCAAGATGTGAGCCCTGGGTGTGTGGTGGCTGCGTGGGTCCCCAGAGCCCTGCTGCTTCCCTGCCATCCTCACCTAGGTTTTGAAGGCGAAGGGTGGTGTACAGTGGCCGCAGCAGAGTGGCAGCTGCTGAGCCATTGACACAAATGTTGAGATCCTGATATTCTGCCTGGCTCAGGTTCCTCAGTGTGCAGCCAACGTTCATTCCATGCTCCTGGAGGTAATCAGCACACTGTGCTGCCTGGTCCAGCCCCTCATACCTGGCAGGGTAAAGGAAAACAGCAGCCAAAACAAAGACAGTCAGTACTTGGGACTTTTTGTTTCAGATTGGACCTAAGCCTCGAGCACTGCTTATATCCTACCCACACTTTGCCATTCGCAGTCTATCCAAAGCGCAGTGTTACCTGGCCTCCTGCTGTGGGAAAACTATGGAGAGGAGGAAAAGCCAAATTAGCAGGCACAGATGGGTCCCCAGGGTGGTTGGTAGGATCAGACTCTCCCCAAGCCCATTGCTGGTGCACAAGAGGCCTTACAAGATGCCACTTAGGGATTGGATCTGTGGAGGGACTCAGCCCCTACGCATGGAGATGGCCAACCTCCTGGGCTTTCTGCACCATCAGCCACTGACTCTGAAGTAGCAGAAAGATCCCATGCCAAGCCAAAATGAAGTGGGTTTTGGCAGGTGACATGTGCCATGAATGCAGTGAGTGCCATGAAGCTGCTCCTGCTGATTATGGGTCAGTCCCAGGGCTCCGCATGGGCATAGAGTGGAAACTAAGGGTGCAAGGTAGAGAAGGGTTTGCTGGTTATTAACTTACTTGCAAGCACAACCCTGTCCTCTCAAATTGCCTCCTGCCTTCGGGGGCCACTCCCCACATCTTAGCTGATGGTTCCATCCTAGAAACACTAAATGGTGTTTCATACTACCTTTTAAGATGCCTCTTTGAAGCCCTTGAGGCAGGACTGAATCTGGCCTCTGCACACTAGACCTGATGAAAGTCTGCATAGCATGTAATGTTTGCAGGGGAAGCCTCATGTGCTAGTACTAAAGCAAGTAGGTCATAGTGATCAAATGATGCCATAGTTTCCACCCAATCTTGTTATAAAATGGGACCCAGATCCAAATGCCTGTTTTTGTTACAGGCAATTAAATAAAGGTTGGGGCTTTTTTGTGTTTTCATTTAGGCATGAATCATGAATTTCCATGGTTTCCTTCAAGCAGACCTTTGCAGCTAGTGAAATGGTTTTTAATCAGTGCTTCTGCTTTGAAGACTATTTCCAACAGCTACACAGAAATGCTTTTTAAAATGCAGCTATGTTTTTCTACACATAGCACAGTGGCATGAAACTCAGACTAACTAGTCATTTTTTCCATAGTATCATAGCCATTGAAGCACAAATACAACATTCGCTTTGTCCCAAACCACTCTAGCTATGTTCTTCCTGCAGAACAGAAATTAGGCAGCAGTTTAAATGAAACCACTGAGAAACTTGCATTGTTACTACCTTTTGACAGCATGTTTGCTTGTATGAGATTTGCTAAGGCTATGAAAATATATTTGAAGACTAAAACTCTTAGTTGCCAAGAAACCCCACTCTTTGTCTGAGTTCACTGAGTTTCGAAACCTTGTGCTGAATCCTCTCCTAGAGAGATATATGCACAGTGGTGATGGGAAATGTGCTGCCAGAACAATCCAGGTATGCTCAGCAAAGGGAAAGCAGAAGTCCTTGAGGTGGACAATATGCAGAAAGCACTCCATGGGGGTGAGTATAAGGAAAGGAAAAAGTGGCAAAGATTAGCATGAGCCTGATTTTAGGAAAGCAAGCAGGGGTTGGGTATTCCCTTGCCAGAGGGCATGTGTTGCTTGGGGCATTATTTTGTCTCATTCTAGGTGAATTGGGCAATAGTACTGCCAGCTGTAAAACCTTATTTACTGTGGCATATTAGTGCCCTCAGAAGTTCACTGGATTGATGTCTGAATATTTTTCTGTTTTGCTGATACATACCAATAATATAGCCCATAATGTACACCATGAGAAGGAACACCTGGCTGCCAAGTGCACTTGAGGTATTCCCAGTCATGATAGATGCAGTGGAAATTCTGGACCTGTGGTTCCAGTTTTCCTGTCGAATGAGAAGGAAATAATACCAGTTATTTAGCAATGTACCAGTCAGGCTGAGCAGAAATATCATTTAATGCATTCAAACAACTGTGTGCTACAATTGAAAGACAGAAAAGGAAAAGAAAGGAAAGCAAAAGAAGGCCAACCAGTGTTATTAGATAATTTTACTGCCAAGTACTCTGTTTCTTAGAAAGGACAGTTCATTTTAGAGCCAAAGGATGCTTAACTGACCATTTTATTCAGCAGTGGAGGTCCTGCAGGGCACCTGAGCAGAGCTGGGGTACAGGCAGGGGGAAATCACCCCAAATAACCAGTAACCACAACCAGAACCATTGGAAGCGGAGATGCTCTGGTGTCAACATGCCCTGCAGTGACTTACCCATCCAACAACCCTGAGGCCAGCACTGGTTCATGCAAGAGGCTCATGCAAAGTACAAAGCTGCATCAGGTAACCACAGGCTGCTCCTAACCTTGCAGTGGGAGCTGAAAGGTCCCATAAATCCAGTCACTTTGCACCTCCACACCGTTGGTACACCGTCCTTCGAGCAGAGTCTGCACCTTCACTTCAGCAGTCCTGCTGAGGTCAAATCCAACTCTGAATTTTAGCTTCCTAGTAAAAATAACCTGGTTGAAAGACAGACTTTTTAAGGACCTCTTCTGTTGCTAAGTGGGCTGAAGAATTAGCTACCCTTGCTCTCTCTGTCTAAATGCAAATAGGTTCCTTTGTGTGCTCCAGTGTCTTTACATTTCTGAGCTGCTCCACTTGCCCAGTGCTTCTCCAGCACTATCATACCTCCTATTGCATCCAGCCTTGCTGGCTTTCAGACCCTCCACCCACAGGACACCAGTAATAACAAGACAGAGCAGACTGTTTGAAGGGATCCCCACGGAGCACAGGGGATCATCTGATGGGAACACCACCACAAATCCAGATAAATGGCATCATTTGTTCATGATGAGAGATAATCAAAAACAGAAGGAACAATGCATCTTGTTGGTTCCCATGGAAATCACAACCACACCCTGTAAGGATGGACCAGCAGCCAGGCAGCAAGGCACGATCTCACCACTGAGTACCACCAGGCTTTGTCTTTTGTGGGAGTTTTTGAACACCTCCTCTGAAAGTTTCTGTAATTTCTTTTTCTTTTCTTTTTCTTTTTTTTTTTCCCCTCAGACTTAGTCCCCTTTACTTTATGCAAAGGAAACTAAGTTGACAAGGGTTACAAATGATGGAAATGTCATGTTAATCCAAGCAGGATGAAGTAACCTAGCATGGAATACATCCATGTGCTGCAGGGGGACCTGTGATAGCACAGCCCACAGCCAGGCTTTCAGCAGCTATGTCAGAGCCAGGTGTTTCTGACAGACACTGGTCACATCTGCTCCTGCTCTTGTCCAGTGCACCTTTTTTAGACTGACTCTTCTTCATGACCTTATCTGGGATCAAGGTTTTAGCAAGGTGCCAGAGGTAATTTTTTTCTGGTCTATACATCTGCCTTGTGTAAGACACTTTCATAACTTGTGGTTTAGGGAATTCTGACATGCTTGTTTGAAACTACATTTGTTCTGCTTTTTAGTTCCAGTTCAAATCATCCCAGAAGGATCTGCACAGATGCTCAGTGCAGCACAGATGCACAGTGCAGCACAGATGCACAGTGCAGCATGGCTGGGAGTGTGAGGTGCATCATGACCATGTCAGGTTGAAGAGCACCTTTCCACGCCCTCACAACTGCAATAGGATTTTCCACTTCTGCAGATTCCCATGGGATGCCTGGGCCAAATCCCTTTTCTGTGCTAGGTGAACACAGCCTGGCAGCCTTGGCTTTGCTGCCTTGGGCAGATAAGTAGATGTTCATGCAGGTCAAGCAGAAACTTTCAGCAAGAAGCTGGGCTCCACAGCTCTGCTAACCCAATTGACTGCACCTCTCTCTCCCTGGCCTCCTGAGCTGGCAAGGTCTCTAGCACTCCTGCTTTAGGATTGTGCAAAAAAATCCCTCTTCCTTTCAGGATACCAGTCTGTATTTTGGGTTGTTGGGGCACATCCTCAGCATATTTTTCATGTGTTGCTCAGTACCTTGTGCCAACCAAACAACCCACCGCCGGGTTTCTCCTCTCCCACTCCATTTATCTTCCCAACCCTGCAGCAGCTTTTATCTTCTAAGCACTCCCAAAATGTATTGCTACAACACTTCCTTTGCTGTGCCTGTCTGCACATCTACTACACATCAACGAGAAAAGACTGACAATTTTATCATAGAGATGAGTTAGATTCCACCATATCTAAAAGATAAAAGTAAATTGTAATTAGAGACATCCTTTTGGATACAGGGAATGTTAGAACAGGATAATTAATGAAATTTAACATTTATTTATTCACGACTTTGCATCCCTGAGCATTTGCTGACACTGAGTTTCAGTTCAAGCACTATGATTTAGAAAAGTGTAATGCTTTTTGCAATGAGGAATGATACTAGATGTTATTTGATTAGTTTGGTCAGCAAGCACACCGCCCTCTCACAGAAACAGCCCCTTCACGGGATGTTATTGCTGTTTCACTTCAAAACACATATCCATTTGGCAAAAGATTCAAACCACTGGAACAGTCTGGCTTTTTAATGGAAAGATAGAACTGCTTTAGTACCACTCCCCCTTGAAAGGCAAACATAAACCTGTGCAGGAACTAAATGCAGACCAATGGCTGAGATTTAGGAGGATTAACTCTTGCATTGCCTTACCTTCCACTCTCTATCACCAGTGTTGCGGTATTCAAACTTGTATTTTACTGTGCATTCGTTGAAGGTTTGTACACTGGGTGGAGGCTTCCACTCTATATCAAGAGAACCTAAGAGTCCAGGGTCAGTGATCTGAAGGTCCCGTGGGGGAGCAACTGCATTAAAAAAAAAAAAAAAAAAAGGCAGAGGGGAAAACAGGGTTTCAGTTAATAAACTGAAATAAAGAAAACAAACAAACAAAAACCAGTTATGAAATTTGATGCCATGACAAATGCAGACGCTGGATGTAGAGGGAAGCGCTGCTGGTCCAGGTCCAGCCCTGGATATTTAATAGCCTGTTCTCAACAAACATGCACAAGCTCTGCTCCTGCCCACCCCTAAAAATCAGCTGATGCACCAAGAAAGCTCAAGGACCATTGAAAAGGCACACAGAATGTCACTTCTTTGACATTCTTCTTCAAGAGGTTTTAAGCAAAACTGCTGTCCTCAGATGATATGTCTTATATTTGTGTACCGTGAACTCATTATATTTACTGACTTTCAGGACAAGTATTTCTGCAAATATTATGTTCAGGACCAACACAAGATGACAGATCACAACATGCTGTCAGAGATATTTATATTCCTTAACTGTAACAGACACAAATCACCCATAGTGCTTTAAATATTTCTTTCAAATGAAAGATTAATGACAAAAAAAAAAAAGGGAAAAAGAAAAGCAAAAAATCAGAGAGTTAAAATAATTTTTATTTTGGACATGCATTAGCTATGCAAAAATGTGCCTTTACAGTCAATCTGGCTTTTACCAAGCTATTTTAAGATGGGTATTGTGAATGAATTCTGTGCTGGGACAGGCCTAACGGTGCAGCTCTGTGTGGAGGTGTCATTCACATGGCAAAAGCTGTTTGGCTACTCAGCTTGAGTAGCTCAAATGAAGTCAATTTTTGTAACATCTAAGGTCATTTTTCTCCACTGTCTAGAGGTGAGATTATCCATTTGGTTTCTACATATGTGGTGCATGAAACATTTTATTTGACAGTGATTTGGAGCCTGTCCCCTGGCAGTGTCAGTCCAGCATTGTTTGTTTGAATCTGGCCTTCAGGTCACGGGATTCTCTAACACCTTTTTCATGTCCTCATCAGGATTTACAACATGTTTTTCCATTTTTTTAATAAATCCATTGTGGAATCAGACCCTGAGAATATTTTTCAGTGGAATATGGTGACGTAAATCAAACTTTAATATACTCCATGGAAAATTTGCAGGGTACATCACTGGAGGATTTGTTTCTTTGACAGAAATTCTCCAAAATGAAACACACTCCAGGCAGCACTTTTAAGATCCCACTTTCCCTAGCATGTAAAGCCCTGTGGGAGACTTGTTATTACATTAGGTGTCAATGTAAGAGATCATGGCAATGCATTTAGGATGGTGCTGGAGCAAGGAACAATAGACTATAATGATTCAGAGAAAATTTTGATTTTGTGTATTTTTCTCTGTAACAAGACCCACCCCCTCCCACCAGCTACAAGTCCTGGGTTCCAAGGAGGGTAGTAGGCTTGCTCCAGCTCCAGTGGCGCATGACCCTGCACATGCAGCACCTTGTATTCATGTTCCTGCAGAGGAGAGAATCAGATATTGCTACACAGATTTCTCAGCATGGGCCGAGGAGGGGGAACCCGGGCACAGGCAGCTCTGTGCAAAGAGTGCTCAGGCTGGTCTCCTGATGAGCATCAGGGGTGGGAGTGGGGGCAAGGTGAGGGCATCTCTCCCACCTCCCAGGGCTTTGCAGACATGCAGACATCCCAGGAAGGGGACAAGCAGCCCTGGGGACAGCAAGTTCCAGAACTGCAGCTGCTAAAAATGAACAAGTGGCTCATCCAGAATGGCCTTTTATAGCCACAGTGAGGAGGGAGTGGGAAGAAGTCACAGGGATGTTCTTCCCAGCAGCCAGACCAGACTGAGAACTGTGGGGCCAACATGAGGGAGAGTTTCCACACCTGCTGGCAGGGCTGTGAGCTGAGGTCTCCTGAGTCGACAAATGCTGAGCCTCACAGCAATAAGGCAGCAAAAAGCAACTTTGTCATGAGCTTGGTGATAAACTGACAAGGGAGGATTAGATTGGTCAAAACTGGAATTTCTGACTGGAAATGATAATGCTCTGAAAGATATTTACATCCTAAGCTTCAACAAAACAGTCTCTTTTTTATTTTTCTTTTTTTTTTTTCCAAAACAATTGCAATTGTAAACACCATTTCTTGCAAAATAAATTTTGACTGGATTTCTGAGGGAACAGAAAAGCTTCTTTGTGGGATGTGGCTTACATTCTGGGATCTGACTGCTTTTCAAATGTCAGCACTGCCTCTTGCAGTCTCTCCTCACAATAATACATTACCAGTCTCTCTCTCATCATTCATACAGAACACAGGACTAGAAATACTCTACTTCATTATCCAGTCTTGAAGGCAAGCTGTTTCTGAATGTTCCTTGAAAATACACAAATTAACAACTTGTCTCCCCAACACTGGAGGTGGTGAGTCAGGTAGTGATGTGTTGGCAAGACAGTCACCCCTCCTGGATCCTGGGCACACTCCTGCCAACATCATCACCTTGGGGACAACCCCTGCTTGTCCCCAGCTGCGTCCCTCCACTTCTCTCCACTCTGTGCCATGCCTGAGGTGGTGCAAACAGCAGAAGGGGCTGCAATTTTCCACCTATTTTGCCAGTGGGAAAGTGGCAGCCTGTCAGGTGCCTCCCCTATGTCCCCCTCTATGTCTGCACTTCTCTGTGCCACTCAGAGAGGTGCAGGTGACTCTCATGTTTTTGGAAATGTGCTTTGTTCAGCATGGCAGTGGTATGTTTGCTGGCAGCTTTCTGCTGCCTGGCAGGACCAGGAGTCTCTCAGTGGCCTCCTGGACAAATTTTCACCCCTGCACCACACACTGGTGGTGCAGGGAGCACCAGACCTGGCTATCATCCCTCTGGAGAAGGAAAGCTTTTAGGGGCAAAGTCCCAGCTATCAGAGGCCAAAAAAGTTGGGGCTGGCAGGTGCAGTGCAGAAAAGAGGTACTCAAGGGCTTGAAGCAAAGGGTGCTTGAAGTGCCATTGCCATGGATGATTGCTTGCAGAGTAATATTTTTTTAGAAGAAAGTATTATTCTTCAAGTATGACTAAGCCTTGTGTACCTTGTACCTAGCACAGTCTGTCTGTCTGGGACCATGCTCAGGACCATTTACATATCTGAGAAGTATTTATAATTGTTATCTCTATGTCAAACAATATATTTGCTGTGCACCAAAGGCAGTTTCCGTTCCTTTCAAATTTACTCTGAAAACTATCCACTAAACACATAAAATGTATTTAGACAACGGATTACAGGTTTATAAATCAGACACTTGCTGACACACACAAGCAAACATACACACACACACACACTCTCACGAGAAGCTTGGGCTGAAGGATTAACCTCCTAAAAGGTGCAAGTGAACACGGAGCAGGGTTTGGCAGGGACACAGAGAGCACACCGAGGTAAAATCAGCACAGGCTTTACCTTTGGTGTGGGAGGAGGAGGAGACCAGCAGGCAGCCCCACACCAGCACCAAGGAGAGAGTGCAGAGCCTCCAGGGAGCCATTCGGAGGTGGGAGGTCCGCGGACAGGGAGCGGTGCCGGAGCTCTGGTCCCGCAGCACGTGTGCGAGGGGGCTGCAGAAAACAAAGCGGTGTTCCAAGGCTTCAGAGCATCCGTGGAGCCCTGGAATTCCCTCTGCAGGCTGAGCACTGACAACAAGTGCCTTTTTACTCATTTACCAAGTCGGATTAATCATTTCCCAGAGGACTCGTATTTGTGACATCTGCTGATGGCAACACATGGATGGCTTTGGCTTCGTTTGAAATAGTTTCTGGCGGGTTACGTGCGCTCTCCAAAGGCTTGTCAGCGTGGAATTCAGTCACCGAGCCGCCTGCCGCTCGTCTTCTGTGGAAAGAGTGATTCAGCTGAGCGTCTGACCCTCCCTGCAAGAGAGTGCCTTGGACTGACGGGGTTTGCATAAAATAAGAGCAAAAATGGAATGACTGAGCCTTATCCAAAAAAGGGACACATGCAACCGACACCAGCCTTTGGTATTCCGGTGAATTGGTAGGAATGGTAGGAATGCTTGTGAGAATTCTGAGTTATCCTAATAAGTTTTGGAGGGAAGATGGAGTCAGAGGAAGAGGAGCAGATTTTCTAGGGAAGGGGTTACTCCTTCCTTCAGATTTCATGAGGAAAGTGGTTAGGAATTGCTGCTTATAGATACACTTAGCATCCTTCCCTGTGCCAGAAAGCACATGGATTACAAGCTTTTAAAAACCTGGGGTTTAAGTTTTTTTGCATATAGCTAGAGGTATAGGTATAGAGGGGGGTGGTGAGAGAGATATATGGATACGGATGCAGATATAGGTATATAAATAGGTATAGGCATAGATATTAGTCTTTCTGAAAGTCTGAAAGTCTGCTTGACCTCCACTTGTGTAAGAACTTAGCAACATCTCTGTGAGCTTGCAGTGCATCACTGAGACCTATTCAAACTCACTTTAAATTGGCCACACCCCCTTAGGTAAAACAGGCGGACTCCCAGGTCATAGTCTGGCACAGCTGCTGACTCAGGACCTGCAGCCACCATGTGACTATGTGAAAATGAGGCTCTGCTGAAAGGCAGGACCTCAAGTCAGAGGGACCTTTAGAAATCTCATGATTGGGGCCAACATTTAGAAGAGTGGCTCAGAGGAGCCAGATGAGACAAGTTTTGCTGGCAGGGGTGTTTGTTTGTGTGTGTTTTAAATTAACCAGAAATTCTAGCTGGCATAGCAGCAACTAAAAATACATAATAATTTTAGCAGCTAATTTATAATTTAAATTAATATCAAATCCCCCAAGTCCAGCACTTAATTGTAATTATTACATCATAAATAAGTCAATCACATAAGTCTAATTATTATATCACATAAGCATTATTATTACAGCAACTAGTAATACAGTACTTTTTCTATTTCAGCGTGAAATGAGAATGTATGGAGAAGTTCCAATCAGAAGAAATGACTGGAATTACATCTTAACATATCAAACACAACATAAAACTTGTGTCAGTACAAACTTGGCCATATGCATAAGTCTCTGTCTCAGAAAAGTCTTCCAATTCAGTCCAAGGATGCAGTGATGTTGAGAGCTGGCTCAGGGAGCTGGGCAAAGAAGCATCTGTAACCCAGAGCTGATGAACAGCAGCTTCCAAGGACTGTGTGTGAATATTAGTGGAGGAAGCTTTTTTCATTTCCAGTATAGCTACTGTGAATGTATTTCTATGGTTTCACAAGGCAAGCCAAAACAAACAAAGGCTTTCACAGAAAGATTTAAAACCATCAAAGCGCTCTTACCTGGACCTCTAAGTGCATGGGAGCCCAAGTACCTCTGGATTGCTGAGCTTCTCATGGCTCATGGCTGCTGTGCTCAGAAACTTTATCTTTCATAGAAATCTTGAGGTGTTTAAAGAGGTTTGAGAGGTTTTTTTTCTGTTCTCTTCAGGGATCAGATGCCTCACTGCAATGCTACTGTACTCACCACACGACCAGAGGCTTTAACTAAGCCAGCACCAGAGGGGACACTGCTGGGATTTATGAAGTGCTGATGTTAGCTGTTGCTTTTACTGTGCTGCAGTAGGTCAAAGGTGTGTTTGAAATATTTAAATGATTCATGAAAATGAGAACCAAATGGCACAGTCAGAGCAGGCTGTGTGCCAGAGCCCCTCGGTGCAGCGATGACGCGCAGCTATCCCCGGCAGCTGGAAGCCACAACCCCACACCCCACCTCGGCCGCACACATTGCCTTGACCCTCGTGTTTCCAGCTGGGGATCCCCAGGGCCAGCCCCAGTGTGTTCCACCACAGGGCCTTCCCATAAGTTTGCTGGAGCAAATCCAGTCTCTCCCGGTTCTCACGGCTCTGCAGGAAATACAAAGAATTATCTGTCCCCTCACCCCTCTCCTGTGGGCTGGGCGTATCAACCATGAGCTTTGCGTTGTTTTGCCTCTCACCACCTATTTCATCCCTCCTTTCCTGCATCACTCTGCAAGCCCTCCCTTGGCCCCAACCTGGAGAACTCTGTGCAAGGAGCAGGGATTTCAATCACACCTGGTTTGCCCCAGGTGAGAACTCTATTACCAAATACGTCTTGCTGGAAAAGAATCCAGTGATTCCTGTTGCTGTATTGAGGATCACAGCCAGTAAAACATGGGTCAGTAACCTCCATGTTGCCTCATGTGAGCTGAAGGAATTTGGTTGCAGCAACTCCCCTCTAGGAGGGACAATGAAGGACATTTCAGAACAAGTGGAGCTGTGGTGCCCATGCCCCATGACAAGCAATGGGCTGTGGCCCAGGCTGCATCTTCCCTTGGACAAATTTAGGTATATTAAGAAACAGTTCAGACATCCAAAGAACATGGGAAATGGCATCAGAAACTGAAGGGGTGCTTCTTGCTGGGAAGAAAACTGTTCTCCAAGCACCTGTACAGGACTTATGGTTTTGCTGTTTGATTGGAGGCCCCAATGAATGTGTTTTCCCTTCCCAGTTGTAGTCCATGGGCATGTTTTGGAGCAGCAAAGGCAGGATCAGGCCTCTTTCCACCCATGCATTTCTCTGTGCGTGCACACATTGCCAGCCTGCTGCCTTGGCTGTGCAGACCTTGGGGGAGCACAGTCACTTTTCAGCTGTGAAGCTGTTCCATCACCTCACAGTCATTTGGTTCTGGCTCCAACAAGATGCTGTGGTGGTGGGTGCCAATGGCGACAGCATGACCATTCAAATGAGCAATGTGGAACTCTCTGGACTTTCAAGGCTGTTGCAAGGAGAATTTCAGAACCTTTCAGATTTTTGCTATGCCAAGGGTAAAAACTGATCCCATATGTCTGATCATAACAACTGCCTCCAGGAACAGACACCAGCTGCTGTCTGCTGGGTGAGACCACAGCTTTGAAAACACAGAGGAGTATGAGGAAGAGTACTCAAACTGTGAGGACCACTTAGTCCTGATGGGTGCAAAGGGGAGCTCTGAAGTGGGGAATCAGGAAGCTCATGGCCCACTACTGCCCTGATCTGCAGTGGCATTTGGTTGGGAAACTGCCCCAGAGGGCCATGGGGGTTTTGCCTGTGGTTGGTGATCACTGCGCAAGAGAACAGCCCTTGCTTCTCATTTTCCCACAGCAAAAAAATAGCAGAAATTAATCATGCTAACTCTGTTGCCTGAGAGCCCTGTGAATTTGGGTGGTAAGGAGGTTATGGGTGAGGTGTCCCTTCACTGAAATTGCACAGTGCTATTTCCTTCTTATTTTCTGAAAAGAATGGGGGGAGCAAGTCCCTTGCTGTTGGTAAATGTATGGTCCTGCATTCAGAGTTATGCAATATTAGAATTTAACATTCATATATTCTTGTTGTGTAAGCTATTTAAGCAGAAAAGGTCATATGGGACACATCATTTGAAACAAATGAGAAACAGAGCAAATGTCAGTTCCCCAGTGCTAGAATTGGGTCAGTTCCTGAGAAAATTTGATTGGAAAAAGTGCATAGTTGGGATTTGCACCAATAGGGCTCCACAACACAACCATCAGTGCTGGAGCACTGGGAAGGACCAGTGGATGTAGGTCTGTGGTGAACAATGCCTGCTGGTCCAGCCTCCTCCAGCCGCCCTCCTACCCAAAACAACTCTCTTTGCAAACTTCAGGTGCTTTTCTCTTCCTCTCCTTGTGCCCCTGTGCTGGTACCTGATCCTTGTGTTTCTCCCCTTGCCAGAGTCAGTGCAAACCCCAAGCTGGTCCTGGAGGAGTTCAGCTGAGGGCACACTGGGGAGGATCCATGCCTCATTCCAACAAAGCTGAGTGGGGGCACTGCCCGTGTGTAGGAGAGACATCAGCTCAGGGCATAGCTCTGCAAAAAAGCCACGTGCTCAAACCTTGGCTTGTACCCCCCCGTCTTACTGAGTGCAGCTGTCAGCAACACCCTAGACAGCTGTGGGATGCACAGGGCAAACCTCTGCACGTGCTGGACCAGAGCCTCACGGCCTGGAGGGCAGGGCAGGGAATAGGCAGACAATTTGCATCCTACTGACTCTTCTGCAAATGGGTAAAGCTGCAGAAGACTCCTTCATGAAGTGATGACATGCTCATAAGAAGAGGTGAATGAAAACAGACCAGTTCTGGCTCACCAGTAAGCCCTGGGAGGGTGCCCTGGCAAAGCTCTGAGTTGTCCCCAAGTACCATGGGTGGCAGCATCACTGCTGGCTGGGCTCGATCCCTCACTGCTGTGCCCTCCTGTGCCCACCTTTCCTTAGAGCCCCATGTTAGCAGCAGCAAGTCACCCTTGTCCCCAGCAATGGGAAAAACCAAAGGAATTGTTTCCTGCTTGATTGTCTTCCTTCCCTGTTGAAGCTGTATTTGGAAATTGACTCATCTGGTTTGCTCATGAATGAGATTTTTTGGTACTTGTCAGCTGGGTGACTGACTCCTGGAGTCATTATGTGCTCAGGAACATCTCAGAGAAGATTCCTCCTCCTCCAGGAGCCTGGTCAGGTCCCAGAGCCTCACAGCTGTTCTGCCCTAAAGCCCAGGGAAAGCAAACTTGTAAAAGTGCCTCTGGGCTGAAGATGAGATTTCAAAGAGCAGAGAAGCCTCTGAGCTGGGTTCTTGGACTCCAACAGATATGCAGCTGCATGCAGAAATTAAAAAGTGATTCTGTAAAAATCTGCTTCTGTTTGGTGAATAGAGGAACAGCAGCATCATTGCTGAAACATTTCATTGCAAATTGCAAAGTGATTGGCAAAGATCATTAATGGACCCAACTACAAAAAACGGGCAAAATTTTTTTTAGTTAAAATATTTTTGATATATTCATCCCATTTGTGCTACATTCATTCTGTCAAGCCATCCATTTTCATCCCAGATTAAAATACTGGGATGTGATAGTTCAGAATAAAACCTTCCAACTTTGCAACTCACATCTATGTTGAGAAGCAGCTTCCTATTCAACAAAATAAAAACTCAAAGGTTCCAGCTATGAACACACCATTTGGTATTGAATAGCATGAGTCATCTGATCCAAAGGGATAGTTTTGAAATTGTCAGTGGCATGAAAAATCGATGACTTGGAAAAACCTCTTAGCAGCCTCATGTTTTGGGGAAGCCAATCTCTTTTGCAGAACGTACATTAAACAAGCTCTTTCCAAGGCACTGGAGTAGAGGACTCAGTAATACTGAAGAGAGCTGTGGCCTCCAGCACAATGCCCTGGATTGCACTGGAAAGGGGATGTCACCATGAGGAGACACGCTAGGAAAAGGAGCACGGGTCAGTGTCAACAGACTGAGTGTTGCAAGAAAGAAAATCCCTTCTTTGCATTAATAAACACTTACAGCTGCCATGGGATTTCAGGAAATGATGGAAGGAATCCAGACTCTCTAGCAATGTCTAGTGTCAGTATTTTTTTTTTTTTGGTGTGTGGAGACCTCAGTTTTCCTCATTTCTTTGCGGATGGCTACTATACTGGTATCTTAAAAGGGAACAGCAGCTGTTTCAATGTGCCTGTATCATGTAAGCCAGCAAGGCAGCTGCCATGGAGCTGGCTCTGCTGAAATCCTTGCTTTCTGTAAGCAGGGTTGTTCCCAGAAGGACCCATCCAGCCAAAAGCTGAACATCACGACCTCGCTCTCCCTTTCAGAGTGCCACGTTCCCGGCAGTGTATGAGGTGCCTCTTACACATTCATCACCCATTTCCTGGAACTCTCAATGAAATGGTCTCTGTGTGGAGCACGTCTCCTACCTTGGGAATACACCCCGATCAAAGTGTGCACATCCTGCTGGCTCCTGTTTTCACACTGAGTCATCTTCTGCTCCTTGAGCAATTTCTTCTACAACCTGTACATGCCCTTTGCCCGCACAGGGACTTGCTCTGACCCTCCCTCTCGTGCAGGCTGGGGTTCGGCAGAGGCCATGAGAATAATTTAGTTCTTATCGTGGCACAGTATCAGGTTTTAATAAAGAGCTCAGTGACTGAGTTCTTCCCTGGTACTCCAGAGCATGTAAAACTATTGTAGAAAAGAGTTACAAGGCGGGCTGAGGAATCAGACAGCATTCACCAATGTCTGTAGCTGCACTTGGGAACCAACCTGTGGCAAAAATGGGCAGGGGCTGGGAATGTGCAGGGGTAGGCTGGGAGATGCTGGGGACCAGCAAGCTGGAAGGGGGTCAGGAGCATAGCCTGGCATGCTGGAGCCCACATTCTGCAGCTAAACGTGCCAGGGCATTACAGGAAGAACTGAAATGAAGACACTAAGCTGTCAGAGCAAAAACTGCTGCTAAACAGATAAAAATGCATGCAGAGAGATATGTAAAAGAAGTTAAAAGTTATCTCCAGTACAGAAAGGCTCTGCCACACCTTCCAGCAGGAGCTGGGAGGGCAAAGAGCCGCCACATGTGTCAGAGCTCTGCTACAGAGCTGCTCTTGGCAGACCTGGCTGGTCCCAGCACCGTTAGCACTGGGTGCAACTGGGTCTGATGGCTGTGGCAGGCTCTGCTAGGGGATGCAGTTTACAGGGAACATCTGTGCATCCCTGGTCCCCAGGAAGGTGCCATTTCCCCTGTCAGTCCTGTTTCTCCCTGTCTGCAGACTCGGATCTGTGCTGCCCAGGGTTGGTGGGAGCTGCTGGCCCTGTGCAGCAAAACCCAGGGCTGCTCCAGGATAACTTCCTGCTCTTCAGCCAAGAACAACCAGAAATAACAGCTTGTACCCAGAGGCTCTGAGCCCACCTGGAGCAGAGAACATGGAAACATCCAAAGACAAATTGTTCTCATCCACACTGTCTCCCCCGCCTGTCCCACGGGTCAGGCAGGAGCCAACTACAGCCTCCTGGGCACCAGGCTCTGGCCATGTAGGTCCTCATTAATAGTTAGAAAACAACCTCAATTTTCTTCCTCCCACCGAATCCATCTGCCCTGGAAGGATGCTGACACATTATTGGGACTCTCCTGCCACGGCCACACTCATTGTTTTGCCTGCACTGAAAGCCCAGGTCTCAGCCCAGTCAGTCTCCCTCCAGAATATGCTGCTGGCAGGCATTGCACCAGTATCTCCACTGGCCACCTGCCCTGCCTTGTACCAGCTTTTCTTCCCAACAGCATTTGCCCCCAAAAGCAATTACTTTTGTGGTAAAAGTAAAATCTCAGAATCATAGAATATGCTGAGTTGGAAGGAAACCATCAGGATCATCGAGTCCAACTCCTGGCTCTGTGGTAGTTCCTTCCAGTCTTGTTTTCAAGTTGCTCCAGAATGAGACACATATAAAAAAA
>VXAU01000211.1:1011871-1036017 GCA_013399695.1 Formicarius rufipectus
AAAAAAAAAAGGTTGCCTGAAGTGCTGTCTCAGTGACCATTAAAACAAGCCTGGCAGCAGAGCAACACACTGCAGATTGGCCCTGGGACTGTGGATGGGTGAGATGTGCTGGGCAAAGCAGTGTCTGATGTGAAGAGAGCAGCTGCCTCTGATGGCACCAGTAGAGGCAGCAAAAGGAGCCAATGCTCCACCTCAGCATTCAGGCCTTACTGTACATTCTTCAAGTAAGAATAGACTTCTGGCTTTCCCCTCTCTATTTCATCTTTTAAAGCTGATTTTTCCTCTCCAAGCCTCTCCAAGCCTCCTTATCCCTTGGGATAAGCAAAATAAATTTCCCTTTCTTTCTCCTTTAAACTCCATCCAATATCTTGTACTGGAGAGCTAACAGAGATGTTGGCAGAGATCTTCTGGTGCAGCTGCTGAGCAGTGGGGCTAATAAGTGAAAAGACAGATATTCTGTACAGTTGAACGCCCTGACCTGTGGTGCCAGGGGACCTGGCAATTCCCACTCTCTTAATTTTTGCCTCCTGCCTTCATCTCCAGTGGGGAAGCAGCACTGCCACCGCCATGGGCAGGGCAGGATCTGCCAAGGCCTGAGCAGCCATCACCCCCACAGTCACTGCTGGGCTCCAGCACACACACACAGCAGGTACATCCCCCTAGGAGACCAGGACAGCCAAGCACTCTGGCAGGTTGGCTGGGAGAAGTGGTCCTTCCCATGTAACAATTCAGCCATGCGCCCTGGAGGCACCTTGCAGCCAGGGGCCAGTCTTGCCTTTGCTGCTGTGAGCGGGATCTGGCAGCCAGTTCCAGAGGGATGAGCACAGGGTCAGTGCATGAGCAGGGCAGCTGGTACACCCAGGAGAATGGGCAAGGTCCAGATCACCATCACAGAATGGTCCTTGACCCCTGAGCTGCAACTCTGAGCATATGAAATAGCATTTTCCCCAGGGCAAGTGTTTCTCCTGGAGTGTGAGTGGACAGCAGTGTTGGCCTCCTCTCCGGTGCCTTCTCCATCCTGTATTATGACCAGGAATCATCAATGCAAACTCCAGCCTGAGCCTTTATGGCTCATGTAAACAAGAGGTCCTTTTCAGATGTAGATCTTTGACATTTCCCCCCCAAAGTAAGAATAACTGCTTGGTGAGGACAGACAGCTCCTCCAGGAAGTCTGCTGACAGCTCTTATGAGCAAGCCAATGCTGAAATAGGAGAACCCTAAATATACTGTCAATTATATGGAAAGGTGTTTAAATCTTCTCATAAAAGGAAAAATATGAGAAGACACTTAAGAATGACCACAAGAAGGATTTCAGAACAAGCAGAACGTGGCTTGACAGGGATGAGACACGTATTGGTACAACAATGGTGTAAACACACACAGACACAGACACATGCTTGTTTGAAAATATGCAACGTAAGCATCACCTTGAACTCTGAGCTGATGCAACCAAAGTTATTTCAGAAATACAAACATTGGTACCACTTAAAAATAAAGAAGTAAAACTCTTTCAAATTTATATAAATATCATGGGATGCACAAAACCATATTCTGCACTACCCTTGAACAGCTAAATTGAATTTCAAACACACACTCACACAAAATAAAATCATAATATAAAGTAGTTATAGCTTACCATAATGCATCAGAATTTTCCTTTGAACCAGATAACGAGCAAGGCAAAATATTTATTAGCTCTTAAAAAAAAATTGAACAGTAAAGCAGAAGTAAAAGTCCTGCATGCACTCCTGTTTCTAGAGAGCAAGTTTCAAGCAGCTGCATCTGAACAGCCAGACTGAAAGTGCTGTGTTTGTAGGATAAACATGAAGAAATAGGGAAGGAGACCAGCGCTCACAGGCGTCTGGCTCAACATCCCGTCCCAAAGCAAAGTAAGCACATTACACACATGGGTTATAGCAAACAGCTCCACAATGATGTGTGAGGGATTTTCCTGCCACAGGATGCACTTTGTTCAGGAAGACCTTGATTAGTGTGAACTGAAGGGTTTTTTGATTCCAGCTATTTTGCAGCAGCCTCCAGCCTGGCTGTGGGGCAGCTCCCAGTGGTGATGGGCACCCCAGCATGGGGAGAGGGCCACAGGCACTCCCTGGCAGCAGAGGGGCCACTGGGGGCTCTGAGTCTGAGGTCTGGGCTAGGGGCTCGGTGGTGAGCAGATGGGACAACCTTGAGAACCCTGGCTGGTCTTGGAGGTTGCAGGTCTGCCAGGTCCCATCACCTGCAACATGGTGACTGCTGCAGGTCTGCCCATCCTGGACTAATATCAGCATCTCAGCTGTGCACAGGCAAGTCTCCACAGGCAGATGACAGCTGGACCTCCTCATGTGGGGAAAAACAAGCAAACAAAGAAGCAGAAATGTTGTAAAATAAAACTCACTTTATCCAATGGGAAACTTTGTTCTTTGCTTCCCCTGGGTCCATTCAAATGGATGGGGCTTCATCATCAAAGAATAACCTTGTTCTTCTGTTATTTCCCAAGAAATATGTTTTGACCAAGGTCCTGACCAGATGACTGGTGCTTTCAGACAGTAACACAGCAGATGGAAAAAACTGCCTCAAGCAGTTACAGGCAGACGTGACACTGGTGAGATAGAGCTGATTCACTGAGAGCTCAGACCTCACGTCCTGAGGAAGATGCTGGTTCTCCAGCTGGAAACTATTATCATGCTGAAGAAGGACCTGCTGGCAGGACTGCTTTCCAGAGAGCTGCTGCACAGCTGGTTGGTCTTCACCAGCACCCACTGGCCAGTGAAATCAGGAAGAGGTTAGATTTCACCAGCAGAATTTGGCTTGTAGATGTTCTTACACAGGTTTGTTTCACAAGAGGAAATATGAATAGGGAAAAAGGGTAGACCAGTCTCTTCTGATAGCACAGAAATCCCTTTACACATTAGGAGCATGCACACATTAGGGAACAGTGAAAATGAAAGCAGAGGGATTGTAATCCAGTGGAGATCAAAGAGCTGCTTTGCAGCTCTGCTCTCCACAAAGCACTGCTGGTGAGATACCTCTCTCTGCAAGATCCAGCACTGGTCTGCCAGGGATGATGAGGGTGGGCTAACAGAACCTATTGACAGGGTGGTCTGGCCATCCCACCTCAGCTGTGCTTGGAAAAACAAGCTGTCCCCTGCCACTCTGGTAGGGGGAGGGACCAATTCTGGCCAGAGATGTCCCTGGGATGCTGCGGACAGAAGTTTAGGCCAGATAATTTATGAACAGTTTATAGCACTGATGAAGGACTAGGGCAAGGTGACCAGATCTAAAGGCAACACTGCTGAAAGTTCTGTAAAAGCACAGCAGATTTCCAGAGCCAGAGCCCTGAGTGGGAAATTCCCACACAAGTCTCCCAGTGGTCTGTGTTAGGTTTGCTTTATGGAGAAGTTCACAGCATTTGCACCAATCACAGCCTTTTACCAAAGAAATGTAAAGAATTATATGTATATTATCATATATATACATATATCTTATATATATATCTTATATATATATATATTATCTTTGATATAAATCAACAATGTTTGATTCCACATGGATAAAGGAGTGCTAAGTTGCCAAAAATCTGATGCCATGAAGAACATGCAATTAGGAGTCCAGTGAGAAAATGAATCAAGGCACTACTGAAGAGCCATAAAGCAGTGACTTATTGGTTCAGTCCTTGCAAAGACATCACTGCAAGGGTCCACAAAGCAAACATGCCTGAGTTTCTAGTCAATAACTGGCTTGTAGCACCCAACAAGCCACCTCTTCAAAGGACTCCTGCAATTGGAATCCAGTGTATCTCAGTGTCCACGGTTCAGCTGAATAAAGGCCCTACCCTTGTAATGGCTGGATGTGGATTTGAGCCTGCAAACACACAGCTGACAGGGAGCATGTAGTGTCAGGACAAGGGGGAATGGCTTCAAAGTGAGAGTAGGTTTAGGTCAGGTATTAGGACAAAATGCTTTACTGTGAGGATGGTGAGGCCCTGGCACAGGTTGCCCAGAGAAGTTGTGGATGTCCCATTCCTGGAAGCTGGATGGGGCTCTGAACAACCTGGTCTAGTGGAAGGTGTCCCTGCTCACAGCAGGGAGGTTGGAAGGAGATGGTCTTTAAGGTCCCTCCCAACATAAACCATTCTGTGATTCTGTGTTTATTGTCTGAACCCCCTGGTGTGTAATTTCAGGTTACACGGATGCTGCAAGCTAGTGCTTTGGAAAGCCCACTGCTGCCAGCTCTCAGAAGGAGTCCAGGGCATGGCCCCTCACTGTCACAAGCTGTTCTCACCCTGCCAGGCTGTACAGCAATTCAGAGTTTACCCTCAGTGAGGTAGATTATCACATTTGCTGTGGCAAAGACTGTGTTCACATGCAAAGTGGGGGAAAATGCAAGAGAGTGTGATTCCCAGTCAAAACAATACAGTTCTCCTACTGCACTTTTCATGCTTGGGCACCATTAAAGACACTGCCAACCTTCAAAACAAACCCAGGCTGGGATAGTTTAAATATAGATCTGTTAGTGATAGGAGTTTCACCTTGAAGGCAGAGATCAAACAGTTCAAAGACTGCTTTTAGAAACAAAAATTTGACTAACACCTAACATCCGAAGTTTAATGCTTGAGAAATGGGCTCTTGTGAAGGTGTGAAGGATTAAGCCATATCATGATGTTATTTCCTACTTTTTCCTTTTCTGACTTTCACTGGTGCTGTGCTCTGTTGTTGGGCCTTGCCTTATGTCATTAAGAGTTACCTTTATAGATTTGAGTAATAAAATAAAGATGTACAACAGGAAAAAGAAATATTTCAACAGGAGAAATATACTAATAAATCCTTCATCAATATATTAATCAATAGCCACTTACAATATGGATTTTAGCTGTTGGAGGAAGATTTGTCTTAATAGAGAAAAGAAAAATATTTATTTTAATGAAAGGATCTCAGTAGTTTGCTTTTGTGAAACACATTCCTTAATCCTGTGGGTGCAGCAATTTGCACTCTTCTAAAACTGAGCTGTGCTCTCCTAAATTCCTTACAAGTAGACTGAGCAGTGACTTTACAAGATGTTTTTAATCCAGCTACATCTCTGTATCTTGAAGAGTTGCCTTCTTCTGAAACATCTCCTAGTTCTACACCACCTGTTTCTGCAGAAAATCCCTGGCTACTCACTGCAGGAGCAGAGACCCCCTGTGATCCTTCCTTACTGAAGTCCTACTGTCCATTAAGTTCCTCAAGGCATGAAGTCCCTTAATCCAGGCACTGGCTCAGCCCAAACTGTCTGAAATAGCTCATTATAAACCAGACTATATTTAAATGAACAGAGTTTGAGAAAAACCCATATAATTTCAGGAACAGGATAAGCAGAAAAGGTCTTCACAGATGTTCAGCCACTGAAATGGTTATGCCTTCACTGCTCCAGAGCAGTTGCCTTTAATTCCTCAGGCTGGTATTGCAGGTAGGAAGGGAAACAAAACCTCCTGTGTCTGCTGGTTCAGGAGCTGCCAGCTCAGCCTTGGGCAGGGGGGTGAGCACTGGGAGTACTGTACTTGTTGTGTGTGCTGAGGAAAGCAGAGGAGAGAGGGGGCTGCCGAGAACAAAAGGGACAGAACTTCAGAGGAAGCAAACAAGCCTCAGCCTTGGCTTATCTTCCAGCCCACAGCATCTGTCCCTCACTGCCTCCCCATTTTATAGTCGGAGAATGCCAAGCATAAAACAAATTTCCCCCTGTTTTAGGTTTTATGTGTGTGAATGTCTGGCACAGAAAACTTTCATCAGGGGTCAGAAATTCCTCCCCACTGAGGAGGACTGGTCAATGGAATAGCAGTTAACCACTCTCTTCTTCCTGCTGGGAGGAGAGGCAAGTAAACAAACTTCCCAGCCTTAATCACTCTTGACAGCCCAATTTCAAACACCTCATTTTGATTTGAAATTTGTCTCCTACACTGCTTAAAAATTTCCTGGCCTGCAGCACTGCAGCAACACTTTGTGTGGGTGCTTTTCATGGCACCATGATGCATGAACTGTCCACTCAAGACTGTGAGCCTAACTAAACAGTGGGAGGGAGGGCAAAACTGCCTTTGGATTCCTATGGGCCATCAAAATCACAGCATGCCTGACAAATTAACCAGCAATAGAGATACATTTTCATATCAATCCAGATGTTTAGTTTGGAAATATCAGAGCATACTCACTTGTGAAGAAACATCCTCCCCTGTGTTCTGCCAGCTGACAGGAGCACCTGTGTGCTCCCCATCTGTTTTCCTGAAAAATAAAACGTGGGATTTGGTGCAAACCACCAGCCACAGCTGTCTAAAGGCTGCTGCTGGCCGACCTGAGGCACCATCCTGGGGAGCCCAGAGCCAGCAGGCAGGGCAGCAGCCTCAGGTGAGAGCCCAGGCTGGGGATGGTCTGGTCCATCCTCCTGGGCACAGATGGCACACTGACAGGCATGCAGCTGGTTTACAATCTAAGCAAGACACATTTAGCCCTCAGCTAAGGCATAGACTCTGTTGAGGCAAGAGCTGTAGGGGAGGCAGGTGTGGAGCTCTCCTGGTTTGGTGAAGGCAGGCCCAGAGTGTATCCACACTAGGCAACATTGCTGGAAGCTGATGGAGAACTGAAACCCCTTTTTGACAGCCCAGACCGCTACCCAGATGTGTATTTTTAACTGCATGGCACTGCCACATCTTCTGCTTGTTTTTTTTTTTTGTTTTTTTTTTTTTTTTTCCATGTTTATAATCATAGAAGGGTAACAATTTGAGTGGCACCACGTAGAGGTGTTTTGTATAAACAAGCTGCAAAAGTGACCAGCAGCAGAGTGCTTTGTACTCCTGGAGATCAGAGTGCAGGAGCAGTTCCCTACGACCAAAATAAAGGGGTTTCAGTGTCTTTAGGCACGGCACAATCTGCACTCACAAATGAACACAGGTTGATTCAAGTTGCAATATTGTCAAGCATATGCAGCCCATCAGAAAGTGAAAAGTACCTACATGTTTTTACCATTGTTGAGCAAACTATCAATTTAGACTTTAATTTTTTTGTGGCTTTTAAAAAACCCCCAACAATAAATTTAGTTTAAAAAAATTCTTATTCAGAGAAATTAAATTTATCCTTCTGTGCAAAAGGCTTTGTTGGTCTATGTACAAGTGGAAATGAAAAAACCCAGATGGTGATGAGGTTTCTTTCCCCATCTGTACATGAGGAAACAGAACTGATAAGATCGGCTCTGTTTTATAGATGTTTTCTAAGTACATTATAGCAACTCTGAATTTGCTTTTAATAAAAACAGAACTCCTTGCAGTTTGTTGATATCTGAAAGGGCAGATAATCTCACCGAAAGGAATGTAATCCCATTTGGGAGGCCATAAATCCTGAAAGGATCGAGTATTTTTCCTGACTACAAGGTTTGTCGTTTCAATTTATTCATCAAATGCAACTTTTAAATTCACAATGAAAGAACATTGAATAAAATATTAATGCACATTATTGAACAGAGCACATGTCACACACAGCCTGTGTGATAAGGCTCTTTCTAAGCCATTAACAGAAGTTAAAAATTGGCAAAGGGAGTTTTAAGCTCCCAAATACACAAAATAAGGCTCAATGATGCCATACAGAGGCAATACTACAAAACTGGATAAACTGGCCAGTGTGGGACTGCTCAAAGTCTGAATGAGGAACAAATTCTGCTTGATTCACTGGAGTAGTCAAGAGTAATAATTCTATATGCTACCTCTCTTCTTTTGCAAACTTTGATTTGCATATACAGGGGGAAGGAAACTGAGAATTCCCCTGCCATTTCACCAGAAAAAATACAACCCTCATTTAAGCTGATATTCCTTGGAAATGGAAGTTTATATTGCTTGAGCCAAAAAAGAGACAAAATGATCACTGTTGGCAGAAGTATCTCAATTTCATCATCATATAAATTTCTTCCTAGAGAAATAACAATGAACTCCCTATTTCAGTACACAGTGAAATGTGCAAACTAGACACATCACCCAATGATTAGTGGACAAGAATAACTTTAGAATAAACATTTTTTTGTAAGCGAATTCAGTACAACTTATGCTTTTCTAAATTATACCACTGGAAGTTTTCAGAGATAATCCTACTCTCTTCGGCTTCTGTTTCTCAGTGGGTGAAGAATACATGGAGTGTGGGATGGTTTGTCTTGTCAAATATTCTTAAGAAGTTTGTGCACTTAGAGGCTTCTGCTAGGAAATACAGTGTTTGCTGTTGCTTCGCTGTTTGCTTCTCCTTCTGACAGGAGAACAGGACATTCTGGATATCAAAAACAAGTGGATGAAATGAACCATGTGGAATTGGCTCATGAATTCATACCTGTCTATCTGGAATGCCAAAATCTTATCAACACAAATTAACAATTACACTTAAGTTACAAATCTTTCTCACTCAAGCTGCAAAAGGATTTCAAAACCCACTAATTCTGAAGAAAACTATCTGTAAATGCATGAGGGTAAAAAGCAACAAACCTTGTTAAACTGCTGAAAAGCAGGAAATGTAATATAGCTCTAATAGTTTCACAGAAGATAAAAATAGTCTGGGCCAGAGTTAATTTTCATCTTAAAATCATAGAACTATATAATCAGTTAGACTGGCCAAGATTCCTGAGTTCATCCAGTTCAACTGTTAAGCTGGCACCCCTGTGTTCACCACTAAACCATATCCCCAAGCACCACATCCACACAGCTTTTAGACACTTCCAGGGATGGTGACTCCACCACTGCGCTGGGCAGCCTGTTCCAATGACTGACCACCCTTTCAGTGGAGACATTTTTCCTAACATACAATCTAAACCTCCCTTGGCACAACTTGAGGCCATTTCCTCTCATCTTTGTTACCTGGAAGACTGACCTCCACCTGGCTACATCCTCCTTTCATGGAGTTGTGGAGAGTGAGAAGGTCTGCCCTGAGCCTCCTTTCCTCCAGGCTGAGCCCCTCCAGCAGCTCATCTTACAGCCTTCCCCAGCTCTGTTGGCCTTCTCTGGACACGCTCCAGCCCCTCAATGGCTTTCCTGTGAGGGGCCCAGAACCAGACACAGAATTTGAGGTGTGGCCTCCCCAGTGCCCAGTCCAGGCCGAGTCACTGCCCTGGTCCTGCTGCCACACTATTGCTGACACAAGCCAGGTGCCATTGGCCTCCTTGCCCACCTGGGCACACTCTGGCTCATGTTGAGGTGCTGTCAATCAGCTCCCCCAGGTCCTTCCCCACTGGGCCCTTTCCAGCCCCTCTGCCCCAGCCTGGAGCTGCAGGGGGTTGTTGTGGCACAAGGGCAGGATCCAGCACTTGGGCTTGTTGGCTCTCACACAGTTGGTCTCAGCTCATTGATCCAGCCTGTCCAGATCCTCTGCAGAGCCTTCCTGCCCTCCAGCAGGTCAACATACCTAAACTGGTGTCACCTGCAAACGGAGTGAGGGTGCCCTCGATCCCCTCGTCCAGATCATTGATTAAGATGTCAAACAGGACTGACCCAACACTGCTCCCTGGGGAACAGCCTTGGTGAGCAGCCCCAGCTGGATTTAACTCCATTCCCCGCAACTCTCTGGGCCAGGCCATCCAGAGTTTCTTACCCAGGGAACAGAGCACCCATCCAAGCCATGAGCAGACAGTTTCCTGGACAACACTGTGGGACATGGTCTCAAAGGCATTACTGAGTCCAGTTTGACAAATCCACAGCCTTTTCCTCATGCACTGAGTGGGTCACCTGGTCATAAAAAGAGACCAGACTGGTCAAGCAGGTCCTGCATTCCACAAACCCACACTGGCTGGGCCTGATCTGCTTCATGACTTTCCCTGGCACCAAGGTGAGCCTGACTGGCCTGGAGCTTCCAAGATCCTCTTTCCAACCCTTCTTATCATTAGCAAGATTCAAAAAACCATGTTATTCCAAATACACAGGCCAGAAGACATTGGGTAGTCTTCACATTGTGTAAGACAGGAAAGTGTGTAAATGCATAAAGACAGGGCTACAAGTGAAGGCATCTTGACCTTCACATATTCTCACTAGTGTTTTCCCTCCTGGTTGAAACCCAAGAACCAACACACCGTGTGGATGTGTCCTACTTCCCTGACACAGCAGTCAACACTTCTTGACTGTAAAAGAATGTATTTCCTGGTATGTAACGAAGCAGGTCACTTATCTGTTGAAATGACAACACAGACATTTGAGAGAACATACAACAAATTCTCATTATTTACTACAAATATATAAAAACTGAAGTGAAATCAACTTGAATAACTTGACTACATGAAAGTTATGAAACAGTTTGTACTTTATACACAGCGTATGTACACTGGTTTTGGAAATGAGGGGTTTATCCATGCAAATTTAATACAAAACACTATTTACAAAAAAGTAACAGTAAGAACATTTTTCAAAAGAAACATGTATGTTGGAAGCTCCAGCAATAATGGAAATCCTGAAAAAAAGGCTTAATACAGTATAGTACAAGTAGACAATCCTCGGAAGTGTGGAAGATGCACTTTACAAGAACATGAAATGCAAAACAAATTGAAATGCACTATCAAAAATTTTCCAAGTATATACACAATTTGAGAATCTATTTTTATATGATCACTCTCCAGCTGTGCCTCAGAACTACTTCTGCCATGTCCTGCATACATTTACACATTGACCATTTGGTTATGTTGCATTTTCTGAGTTTTATAACCACGAGTTACAAAGTAAAATAACTGAATACCGAGTGGCAATTGTAAAATTAATCATTTTCCTTGTTCTAGACATAATAGTAAAAAGTATTAACATTATTCCCAGTGTATTCCACCAAACCATCCTTTTGCAATACACCTGTGTATGCCCCTCATGGAAATCCCATCCTGGCACTACTGCTGGTGCCACAGCCAGGAATGCCTACAGCTGCAGCAGTGCTCCAGCACACATATTAATACTGAACAGTTACTGGAAGTTCCACTGGCAGGTATGGCACAACCAAACTCTACACAAATAAAGCAATTTTGGAAATATTTCACTGGCTCACTCGTTTAAAAGTGAAAGAAAGCAAAAAAAGTACACTTGTGGTATTTCTAAATATTCTCTATTTTACAATCTGCCTTCATAAAATTATGAGGGGAAAAAAAGTTGTGTTTTGAAACATATTTTTTGAAAACACAATTTTGAAAGAAGTGAGGAAACCCTCATTAGTGCCAAGAATTCACTTGAAATACCTGACTTCATGTTGTAGCTGAGTTACACACCTACTGAGGGAAGTTCTGGTCTCACTGGGATCTTACAACCACAGACTTCTTTGGGTTGGAAAAGGCCTTTGAACTGATCAACTTCATCTGCAAACTTAACACTGTCAAAATGAAAAGCCACTCAGAACAATTAAATTTGCTTTCAGCCTGAGCTATTCTTCTCTTTTAGAATTTGCTAAGACACTAATCATGGAAAAACTTTTTGGTTTTTGCTTGTTTGAAGGTTAGGATTCTAAAATGTGTATATAAAAAAAAACACACACTACAAATTGTGCTTTGAAAATGTAGACCAATAGAAAACATTTGAACTAAAAATGACTGATTGTGTTGTTTTATGTATTCCTTCCATAGAAATTAATCAGGTAGCTTACAGCAATTCTGCCTTCCCTTGCCTTTCATGTAAAAAAAAAAGTCAAAACCAATAAGGAAACAAACGTGATATAATCACAATTTTAAGACAGTTTCTTGTTGAATTGTACTATGTGAAATACTTAAAAGACAAATAAAGCAAGTGGCATTTTATTATGTGAGAGACACAGGAGCCAGACGTGCTACTGTGTAGTGGCAAGTTTAAACTAAAATTCAGTTAATCACATATATTCTCTATTTTAACAGTGAAAATCAGCAGAAACTTTTTTCAGAGAAAGGGAGTAATTTATCTTCGTATTTATTTTACAAAACAAGTCTGTGTCATAACATTCCTCATTAAAACAGACAGCTGACCCTTCCCTTTGTTTGTAAATGAATTACACATATCCCAGTGTGGTGAGGTCGGCACAAAACGAGTATTACTGTTTTCATTCCCTCACGTGACAGCACAACACGAGTTATGTCCTTGCACAACTACACTTTGCCTTTCCCATTCCTGGTCTGGATGACTTTTTTGATTTCAGTTTTGTGTGTGTTGGGGTGGTGCTTTTGTTTGCAAGTAGAGATCCTCTTGAAAGAAACACAGACATTGGCCTGCCTTGGTGAGGAAAAAGAGAAACTTGATTTGCCAATACAAACCCACATCTGTCTGAAGGAAGTGCTAAAAACACCCATAGGTTGCTTTCAGTTGAAATCAGTTGAATCAGCTCCCCTTCAAAACAAGCATTTGAGGAACCAGTGGAAGGAAGAAGTGACAGACCTTCATCCTTCTCTTCAATATCAACACACATGGAAGTTCCCTTCTAGTGAAAACAGATGTCATAATTTCTGTTTGATTTTGGGGACAGATTTATGTCAGGAGCTGAGGAAACTGCCACTAAATGAAATGATATTTGAAATAAAGTTTTTAGTGCAGTAAATAACTGATGGTTGACCTCACCTACAATTTTACTAAGATAATACACCTTCCCATTGTATGAAAGCTGTGCTTCAATGTCATATTTCCTATCAACGAAATACAGTATTTGGCATATCAGAAAATTCAGATTAAATAAAATAAATTAGTGTAACATTTTACAGATTCCTTTGACTTACCAGACATCAGTGTTTAGTCAAGAATTTGACACTGAAGTTTGCTACTGTCAAACAAGTTTAAGCCACATTTGCTATGGTCTTCAGGTCAGGTGTTCCATTAATGAAAATAGTGAAGATCTTTACTGAGGTCAAGGCTAAAATTTGCCTTGTCCTTAGGAAAGCTAGGATTTAAAAATTCTTATGACTCTTAGTTATTTATTGTTTCAAATTAATTAATCTGTATTTTAAGATCATAGTTCTTGGTTAGAATTTGGAAGGCCTCCAGACAGATGAGCATAGATGGTTTCCTGCATTGCCAGCAGGGCCCCAGCTCTAACACTGGAGTAGCAGTGTTAGAGGATTGATTCTGTGTGGAAAGTCACCACACTTCACAACAATTATTTTCATGTCACTGCCTTAAGACCTCACCACATCTGGGACATTATTGCTTAAATAAAAGACCATTCATATGTGACATACTGCATCCAATGACAGAAAACACAGAAAAAAAAATACACCAGGCCAGAGGCCCTGTCACTGTGCTGATTCATTCTCTAATTTACAGTTCATACCAGATTATTGCAGCAGCTTTGAAGAGCATTCATAAAAACATAAGCACCCTAGCTAACTCTTAAATGTATTAGGAAAACTTAACGCAGCTTCCTAAAGCTTTTAATGTTGACTTTTCTTCATGTCCTAAGTAAAAACTGAGCAGGCCCCCGATTTTCAGTATCCTACCAGCTGCAGCAGGGGTTAAATAATGGCACGGAATCCTAAACGAGACAAAGGGTATCTCAAACATTGCAGATGTTTGGAGCAGGGATTTTGGCACCACAGTAGCTCACCAGTGGCACTGGAGCAATTCCTTAAAAACCACAGAGAGGAAGGTGGCACAAAGTAATGGGACAACCAACAAGAATGGACCAGATGTGAGAATAAACAGAAGTCAGACGTGGGAATCAAAGAGAAAGGGAGAAGGGGGTAGAGCGGGCAAATTCTTGTACAGAGACAGCAGCTATTTCCATGGGCTGCCTGGAAATGAAAACTTGAATTTCAAATCTTTTTTAGCATCATTTTTGCAGTTGCTCCTTTTAAAGAAAAAAAAAAAATCACAATGGGAACAGCCAATTTTAGCAAAGCTTTAGATTACTGTTATTTGTAAAAGCAGTTTAAAGATGAGAAAAAGATTCATCCAAGCACAGGGAAACTTCTATCAGATTTCTCCTATGGATATTTTAAGGCTTTAATTTTTGCAATGCTAAAAAGAAAAGCCTTGAAAGAATGATGATTATCATTCTCCATATGCAAAAAGGCAACTGCAATAATTTCCAAGGGATGGCAAAGCAAGACTTTCTAGCAAGCTTATGGGAAAGTCAGAGTATTAAAAAAAAAAAGTTATTTTAGTAGTTTTCAGAGATACAGTTTAAGACATAAGCTTCATATCCGGTTTTCGATTTACTAAAGAAAGATTAAAAAAACCCCAAGTGGTAAGATGCTGGTATGCTACATCAAGGGAATTCTTAATGTTTACACTGTGATATAACTTTATAAAATCAATTCAGAAAGGAAAAAAGCTACTTTAGGATCAGAAAACTTATTTAACTATGACAATGAAATAGTAGTGGAGATCAGCTAAAGACAAGTAAATAAAAGTGACAATTTATAGTTAGCAGTTCTGTGGGTAACGCTGAACTAGAATTTTGCTCTGGTAAGAGCAACAGAAATTAAATAAAAGACAAGGATTTATTCTTTTTGAATGGCTGGTTCTTCAAATGTAGCAGGCAAGCATTTTGCTTAGTGATTTATATTACTCTTTAGGGTTTTTTTTGCATGACTTTTTAGACACTGCCTTTACAAAATTTAAGATCAAAGCTGTTAAGTCTTAAGGAATTACTTAAAAATCAATTAGAAAGATTTGAAATATGATATTTCAAAGGTCAAAGCAAGCCAGTTTCCTTAAACACATTTATCTAACCTAAGATTTATGTCTAGGACTTTGCAAATTAAGTTACACACCAGCATCTCCATGAGCTGTATTTTAAGAAAATCCTATATAAACAATAGTGGGTTTTAACTATTAACCATACACCACTTTGTTTCAATAGATTTAAAAATAAGTTGTTGGGATTTCTTTTTAAACTTGTCATCAGAGAAAAGTTCTTTTTCCTGTCAGCTATTGACTTTAAGGACTACAGCAGGAGGAGCACACAATACTCCTCCATCATTATTTAATGAATTACATTACACAAGGTCTTGATCAATTGGAAAGAACAAAATCAAATCTTGTTACACGTTTGGCAAATACATCCCTCAATCAAAAACAGCTTAGCCTGAAATAGAAAATCTGTGACAGTCTAAACATTGTTTTAATTGAGCTACCTATTCATGAAGAACAAATACCAACAGGTCTCCTACTAAAATTACGAAATTATTTGCCATTTTTTTAGAGAAGAACTCAACTGTGTATGGTTTCAGAACGACTTCAAAACACTTAAGAATTTGTGCAGAAGCAAACAAATGCATAAACTCAGAAGTTTTGAAAAACCACCACAGTGGAAATTTTTTTCACATTTATGGAGAAAAATCTACTACTCAGCACAGTGACACTTCTACAAACTGAGCAGAGTGCTGTGCCCCACTCATGTAAATTACACAGGAAGTCCTGCAAACACTAAAGAGATGAACACTGATACTTCCCAACTCAATTATGGATATACCTGTTGTAAAACTGTAATGTGATGTCAGGAGCAATATTACACAAACTCCTTAACATCACAGGGTAAACCTGAGATTTTGGCAGTTTTATCAAAATGTCCTAAATTACTCTGTATGAATCACTAGACCTCATGTCTTATTCATCATATTTGTTTATCCCAAACAAAGAAAAGCAGACTTTTTTTTTTGTCCAACAATACATTAAATCAAAAGTAATTAGGTATTATCAAATTAAATATCATAAATAAAAAGTATTTACAGTATTTTCTAATTATTAGACAACAAATAACCAATTAAATTGTGCAACAAACTTAAAACACCCAACATCAAAAATGTGAAGTATTACTTAAATCTTCACATACTGATTTTACAAAAAAACTATTAAAATATTAAAAAATTTCCATTTTATCTATTTTCAACAACAAAATTTCAAAAATGTTTAAGACTATTAAGAATTATCAATTACACAGGCACTTCACATGTAAACAATCTACAGTACAACTGAAAAAAAAATATTTGGCACCAACCTAGAAGACTGGAAAAACTCAATAAAATGTGTCCTTTTCCCATTGTATACTGCTTTGTGTAATCACCACACACTCAGACTCAATACTGGCAATGTTAGAAGTGCGTAAGTTACAATCAGGAGTGCAAAAAATAAAGAATGCAAATATGAAGCTTTCAGAGAGTGAAAGGGGATCACAAGTGATCAGTTGATCGCAGTTTTACCATCTTACCATTGCTACATTTTTCTTATCTTTAACTCAAATGACTGACTTGAGAGATTAAAGTGGCAGGGGGTGTGCTTTGTACTTCTAAAAGAATTCAAACAACATTTTCAATGTTAAAAAAAAAAAAAANAGCATTTAACTGTAACACTGAGATGTTAAATGGCAGCTTTTAACTAGAAAGAGAACCCGATGCTACCACAACCTCTTTGTACATCCAATTCCAAAAGAAAAGCAGGTTAATTATGGTCTTGCAACTGTGAATTGACTCCAAGGTTTTCATAGAGCCCCAAAGTAAGGCTTTCTACAGCATCTGGACAGATATTAGTTTTTGATGGCTTGGGGGTTCCCATGGAGGAGGCTGAAGTGCCTCAGGGCAATCCATATTAACAGAGCAAATGGGAAGTCATCGAGTTTCCAGAAGTCACGTCACACGCTCGAAAGCTGAGATACTTTCAATGCCGGCAACTCAAGCAGAGCTTGAACTGTGAGGCCAACCTTCACCAGACCCCGTTCCTCCAGAATGTGATGAGGCAAGCAAAGTCTCTCCTGCAAAATAACACAGGACATTTAACAAATTGCATCCATTTGTCTCCAAGGCTGTAGCAAACACATTCTCTCTGAAGTCACACACACATCACTAAGGTGCTTGCTTAGAAAATGTCTCTGGCCTTAAATTTCCCATGTGGTTCTCTACAGCAACAAAACAGGCAGAAACTTGTTTAAAGTGTTAAACTGTGACAACATCAGAAGACACAGAAAAGACTGTTAGATTCCACAAGTCAAAGACTTTCTTTTCATAAGCAGTGCAAGAAAAACAATGGTGGTGGTTGGCTCAGTGGCCTTCTTCCCTTGTTTTGTAGACTTATTACGAATTTTACACTTGGGAAAACTTGGAAGTGCAGATAGTCACTAGAGTCAATAATGATCCATTCTCCAACAATCTTTCAGTTTGAAAATTCAGCACAAGCTGGATGATTTTTCCAACTGCCAGCTGGTGTTACAAGTAATGCAGGAGGTAAATCTCAGCCTCTCTGAGTGGCCTGTGGCTCCATACTAGACAGAAGCTGTGGCAGAGCAGTGACCCAGGCTTCTGAATTCATTAACTCATTTTCTTCTTGCACTAAAAAGAAATCAAGGGAGTTTTTTGTCTCATAATATACAGGGAATTATTGACTCTTTAATTTTTTTCCCCTCATACATTGAGGTACAAGGATGGACTTGGGCAATAGAAGCATAAGTAATGGCCTGCAACTATACGAATTTCTGTTCATAGTTTCAAGTTCCCTGGTCAGTGTCACAATCACTACTGCTCCCTGAATCAAGCCCCCCAAAACCCTCAACTTCAGCACTTGCTGACACCTTCTGTGGTTATAAAGAAGTCAATAAAGCAGTCAGTAATACCTGTGGAACGCCCAATTTTTTACAAGCATCCAGAAAGTTTTCAACATTTCTTCGGCACTTTGCCATGCTGAGTTTAGGCTGCAAAGACAGGATGTTAGATCTCCATCAGACATTTGTGAAAGACCATATATTTCTGATGTAAATCCACTTACAGTTGCTAAAACACAGAACACGCTCTGTGAAGGCTCAGTACATAAAAAGAGACCTTAAACTGAACTTCTGAGCCTAGTTGAATGGTTATTTCAGGAAAAACTGAAGTGAAGAATGTAGCAAATTAATATGCTAAATGTGATTCATGATGTTTTAGTACTGAAATTCAAAAGCTTGCTTTTATGCAAGATATAGGAGAAGTGAGATAAATGACCTACCACTGCTGGCGATGGGACGTGAATGCTGGCAACAGAACGTGGCCTTATGTGATTGGCTAAATGGCAAAGAACTACCCCATCCATCAACGCTGCTCCAATGTCATCTGGCAAAATTACCTTCAACCTTGATTCAAGATTCTATAAAAAAGGCCATAAGTAAGTTACTTCCAACATTAGCTAATTTTTATTTTTAAACCCAGGGTATTTTAAAGCATTAAAAAGTTTAAAAGGAGAATTTTAATATGAAAGTGAAGGAAATGGAGTCAATTTACACTTCACTGAGTATAAATATCCTTTTCTCCTTATTAACTTTACATTTCCCTTATTTGGTTGAATTTTTCTTGTTTTGCCCCCTCTTTTTTTTTAAATGACAACTACATACAGTGAGAAAAAACATTCTACCAACAATGACCAGGATACAAATAATTTTTCCCACCCCAGCAAGACTTCACTTCTCAGGAAGTGAATCAGACAAACAAACATCCTTCATAGAAGTCACACTGCAAATTAGTAATGCCCTGAAAAGCAAAACTAGTTATGGTTTTAGTTATAGTTAATATATAACTATTAAATACCTTGAGAACAGAACTATAAGAAAACTACTTATTGGAAATATGAGATGTAGGTCCCATTCAGTAATTTTCTTTAAATCTTAGATCAAACAATAGCAAGCACAGGAAGACTTGCTTTCTCCCTAAGAAAATCTAAAACCTCAGAAACTCAAGAAAATACATAATTTTTCATTTCCCTTCATTGTTTAGCTAAAAAAGAAAAAAAAAAATTAGTTCCTGACTGGCATTTTGGTTGTACCCAAATTAGTACCAGTGTAGCCTGCTACATGAAATTCCTTAGAAAGAAATACCACTGTGGCACAGAGCCAACTAAATGCACTGCACTCATACAGTAAATAAGGGTACATACATTGCGAAGTTGTCTTATTTGTTCCCTTTCTTCCCTTAAATGTTCCATTTTCCTCCTCATTGTAAATCCAGGATCCACTGCACCGTAGTCCTGGCGTGAGGCACGACTGAAAGCTAGTGAACATCAGGGAAGTCAGTTATCAGAATTCAGATTCAAACCACTCAATTACTAAGAATCTATAACCAAGGATAAAAACTGCAGAACTTTTAAGAACAAATATATTTAAGCATCCTAATATAAAAGATGCTGCCTATGAAACATCTAATACAATACAGAGATCATCTGAAAGTCTACTTTAGACAACAAAACTTGCTATGAGGGTATGGCAGAGTCTTGGAAGAGCCAGGACAAAGCACAGAGTCATAAAACTATGGCCAGAGTTCTGCTCAAGGCATCCCTTCATAGGACAAACTACAAAATATTCTACTTTTGAAACCTTCCTGCCTCAGCCGTCAGATGTCCAGAGAAATATGCAGAAAATAAAGCAGTGGGAGGGAAAAAAAATTAAAATAAATCATTGTGCAACATGAAAAACTTCATAATAACTTCACAACTTCAGTTATTCATCTGCCAAAGCAACAATTTATACCTTTCCCAGTACTATGCAGTGGTGAGCACACTGAGTGAATTGCTGCACTGGGACATCTGCTGTCCTTACTGTCTACTGCAGCCTGGGAAATAAACTTCTAACGCACTGTGTGAGAGAACAACAGCTCACCTGATCTGGGTTTGAGACCAAATGGACCATGAGTGCTACTATCTGTCCTTTCATAATCCTGTTAAAAGAGATAAAGTCAGTCTTCTTTTTGTTCCCATCAAGATACTGTTTAAATTATTCTTGTCTAAAGAGAGTCCTTCTGCTTAGCTGTAAAAGTCTTTTGGAGGGGACAATATAAAACAAAGGGAACGAAAGTAACCTCACTACATGCAGATAAAATTATCACAATGAAGAAGAAAAGCAGCACCAGATCAGCTAAAATCTATTACAAATTATTTCAAACTACTGCAAACCATGCTGTGAACAGAGTTCTAAGCCAGCTGTAAGCAGATGCCAATACTCTCCCAGTGCTTAGCACCAAAGTATTTCTCAAGAAATATCTACTTCCAACTACAAAGATCAGGTTTTTCTCATTTCAGCACCTAAAAAGAGAGATGCTCTCAACATTTTGGTATGTACATGAGATATCCTTAGTTCAACTCATTTCACTGTATTTCAAGATGTTCTCATTCTGCTCCCTCAGGCTCCTTATTGACATGAAGAGGAAATGTGAGCAATATTTGCTTTATCTGGAGCCCAGCACTGCAGTGCTTTCACACAGTGAGATTCCATGGACAGCAATCCATGGGTGAAGGTGTAGAGCTGCACCACAAAGCTGACATCCAGAATCATAAAGGATGAAACTCCTTCAGAAGTGTCAGCACCTTTGGATTCCTGGTGATATATAAAGTATTAAATAAGAAGTTTTACTTTAAATCTTCTTGATGACTAGTGCATAGGGAACACCTACAAAGCATGGCAAATTTGACTTGTGTTTCATTAGCTCTTTTCATTAGGAAAGATGATAGGGACAAACCAAAGCCCCTTTTCTTACACCACAAAACCACCCATGGAGAAATCAGAGAGTTGCAAAGGTAAAACAAGTTGCAGTATCTGTCTCTAGCTGATACCTAATTTTTAATTTTTATTATGATGAAATACTTCTAACTGTAGTTTCAAAGGGAACTAACAGCTTTACATCTGCATGAAAAACTCGGTGACAGCAATGCACACAAAGACATGTTTTTGAATGAAAAACAAAACCACAAACTTGTACCTCAGACGATACAGGAGACTGTGGGGACACATTAGTATTATCACTGTCTTGCTAAAAAGAAATCAAAAAGATGAAATTATAAAAATTAAAATGATGATTTAACAAGAAACATGAAATTGTGAAATACAGGAGACATGTAACACTTCTCCGTATGTTTAAAACTCACAGCAACTACATTTTAAAACATGTAAGCCAAGGAAACACTGTTTACATCAAATATCATTTTTACATTACCTCTGCTTGATAAGTGAACTAACTTTGCTATTACCAAAGTAAGCAAATGTCCTACTGCTCCCCAGTAGGCAATTTTTTTTTTCCAAATAAAAGAGTATAATACTTATTTCTGCTATGGCTTTGGAATGCAAAGCTAGTTTGCAGAAAAAAAAGAAGTGGTATTTTTTTTCTGAAATATTTCACAATTACTACATCTCACCTCATCATTTTCATTTCCACTTGAACTCTTTCTGGAAGACTTATACTGCAAAACACACACAATTATTACTTTAAAATGGAAGTATGGTTTTCATTTGAACTAAATGGCTTGGTATCACTCAGATGTTACTTATTAGTGATGAAGCTGCTGAGAAAAAAAAAAAAGCCATGTTACAGAACCAAAGGGGCAAAACAGAAAAAAAACAGAAAAGGAACATGAAGTTCCTAGGCTAGACAAGCTCCTCATTACATTGAAGAGATAAGAGGATTTAAAAAGTAAATACTTTCATAATGCGAACTCTGCACATGACAGTTAATCCAAGGGAAAAGACCTTAACCACTAATGTCAAGCATTATTTCTTAGAAAAAATTATGCAATCTATGAAAGTTACTTTCATGTGTTTTGTTCTTTGACTTTAAGACTGCTTATACTTTGAGTCTGATGAGACATTGTAAAAAAAAAATAAAAAAAAATTAAGACTGCCTTTAAAACTTCAAAGTCTGTTTGCATCCTTTCATCTATTTAAGACAATGCCTTTCCCACAGGTCTGATTTGTTATGCACTGCATTCATCACTGTCCCACATCCCTGATAGTGGCAAAAACCTAGGAAATGAAGGAGGGATTGAAGAAAAGCATTTACAAAAGCAGTTTTTAAGAAAATAAGTCAATGTCATTGTCTGCAGAGCAAGTGTACAAAAAAAAAAACAACAAACCAACCACACAAAAAAACTAGAGAAAAAGCCTCACACAGAATTCAGAAGATCATCACAACAAAACTCAAGTATGTTGAATGTATATAGCCAGCCTACTTCTCACCACTGTGTAACATGAAACGCAGGCTAAATTAACAGACTAACTTTGGCACTGGAAGGAGAGTACTCCTTCAAAGATCTGATTTTTAGGGGTACATACAGGTTTTAGTGAGAAGAATTGGTTAAAGAAAGAAAAACCTGACCCAAGTATATTCTTTAATATTAATAAACATGGAAACTTACACAGCTCTGTTAGAGAATTTGGATTTGTTGTGCACAGAAGAGGCTTATCATCAAAAGTTATTACTGAGCACTGTTGGACTGTAAAATTGAACATGTGAATCTTTAACAGCTTTTGAACCACATGTTGAATGCCACTGACAGCAAGGATGGCCTGCACCTCTTGAAAACAAACTGCTTTTGTTCAGTATCCTACTGCCTTTCATTTTCTATGCAAATTAAACATGTCTTGAAGAGCAATTGAACAGAGTGTCAGCTGTTGGTCTGTGGGATTCTTTTGTTGTTTTGAGTTTTTTGGTGGTTTAGGAGTTTGTTTGCTTTGAGAGGTTTTGGTCAGGACTTGTGGATTTATCATGCTTTGGTTGCTGTTACGTTTTTTTTGAACTATGCAGAGTACAGGCGGTTCTGCCGGCAGAAAACACATGTACTGCATCTATCCATGACTGGATAGTGTTCGTCTTGAGTTGGATTCCTGAGTGTACACAGAACAAAAGAATACATTACTTAGGCAGTTGATAAGGCAAAGCCTTATCTTGTATGCCCTGCAGACCTGAATCCTTTTCCATATACTAACCAGAATTTCAGCCTGGGTGTGGCTAGGATCCAAAACAACTACAGACTGCTCCTTTAAAAAAAAGGCACTTTGGTTATTAAAGTTTGTCTTCAATGGTAGGATTCATTTTACATTTTTAATAAAGATTTCAGGTTCCATATTTCACAAAAAAAGAATTTCTCATACCCTTCTGCTGCACAGTAAAAATAAATAAGTGCATAATGAAAATGCTCTATAAATACATCCAGATGCCAATCCAACTCAGTTTTCCCTGCTCTAGTGACACCCATTGCAGTAATTTAGCATGGATTCGTAAGACACTAATGTCTGGCAGTACAGATATGATTATTTTATCAACTCCTTTGGTGTGAAAACATGGACCCAATATGAACTGCATTGCAACTGGTTTCTCAGAACAGCAATGGTAGCTATTTTTTCCCAGTTTGCCATGAAAGACTGTTTCACTTGCTTATTGCCTTATTTTTGCAAATGAAACTATGAGTGATACAGTATATTTTGTTCCTGGTGCAGCCTTGTTTAATTCACTTTTGAGGCATGTCTATAGCTGCATGTAATGTGATTTCAGCCATCTGGTTCCTTCACAGAGCTCAAAACTGACTGGCATTTAAAGACATCCTTGTAAGTTACGAGGAATCACTTCTGTATTGGTAGCACAGCTGTTGAACAAGTCAAATCACTGAATTCTGTTTTACTTAGAAATTTCTCTCCCTCTCCTTAATGGCTGCAGTGCAAAAATAATTTCAGGATGAAAACCCTGGAAAGAGGATACAACTCCATAAACACTTCAGAAAGAGGAAAAAAAAAACAACCAAAATGAAAAAAGCTTCTGTAATCACAACAATGCATCTCAGCTGTATGGCACGCTCTGTTCTCCCAAGAATTTAATTTCTTTGAAGTTCTCTGGCATTTCACAAAGACATCTGATGGCAAAGACCCAAGAAATTAATTTCCTAAGTGACAAATTTAATTTTAACTCAACCTAGCACTGCTCAGAACCCTCCTATTCCCCTAGATATCCCAAAATAAACGTTACCTAACACTGCCAGAACTTCCTCTCTGCTCTGAGCAAGCAGACACTGGCACCTGGTGACCGAGGCTGCACACTACAGCAGCAAAGGAACACCGAGAAAATCTCCCTTTTGAAATGCAAACTAATGCCATGAGAACTGAAAGATATGAATCATTCTTATAACCACGCTGCAAAACAAGGGGCACTATAAATAAATAAATAAATATTACTTCAAACAAATTGTGACGGACCAATGACAAGATTAGTTTCTGTTTTCCTAGAAGACAACTGTGAATTAGTTTCTTTTATTTAAAGGATAAATAAATTCTTTGATCCATTTTTTCCCTCTTGATTTGCCTGCACTCTCAAATTATCCTAAATGCATACATATATATATCTATATATGTAAATCAAAAGCGAATTTACCTTTAGTTTTATCGGTTTTCTACTCTTGTTTAAAAAAAAACACCCAAACAAAAAACAACAACAACAAAAACACACACACACACAAAAAA
>VXAU01000211.1:1036107-1063625 GCA_013399695.1 Formicarius rufipectus
AAAAAAAAAAAAAAAAAAGAAAAAAACCAACAACAAAACCCCCCCCCCAAAAAACCAAAAAAAACCCCAAAAAGCCCCACCAAAAAACCAAAACAAAACACCAACAAATAAAAACCAAAAACTGTTACCCACCCTCACTCCTCCCATTACCTTGAAATACTCCTTTCTAAGTTGTTTACTTCTCCTTCTTTCTTCATTCTGCCAGATTACCGGCTGTGTTTCTGGCCAGTGCTGCTCATCCACTGAATCCTTCTGGTTTTCCAGTGGCTATAATGGTCAGAAATAATGTTATGTGAAAGGTAAATGTACCTCTTGTGCATTAGCACAAATTATGAACTACAAGTATGAATTGTTTGCCTCTTTCAACACAGCTTTATGGCCTGAAAGAGTGCCCAGTCTTCATGGTGACTCCAGTAGAAATCACTTCTTTCCTTTCCAATTTTAAAATAAACCTCATGGAAGAATAAGATTCTATACAGTAGTTCTTCAGAAAATGACACTCCTTTCTGCATTGAGACTATTTTTTGCAGGTGGGTTAAGAAGCCACCTAAGGCTGCCAAAAATAAACAAGTCTCAAGTGTGGTTAGCCACTGGCATATCTAACTTCTCAATCTGAAAACTCATTGCACAGAAGGACAGCTACAAGATAATTTATTTGCCAGCTGTTCCTGTCTAAAACATCATACAACTCAACAAGCTGGAAAAGAAACTTCTCTTTCAAAGTACTGTATTACGCAAATATACAAAAGATAGCTGAAGTAGGTTGATTATTCAAATAATAATGGCTATCTATGAAAACTGAAACCAGACAATCTGAACAGACCATTTCATAAGGCTGAAGCATTTCCAGCTGTTTCTTATTAGAACATGATGGCCTTCAAAGCAATTGTAAATAACCAATTAAAATCTAAAAAAAAAAACCACAAAAAAGTACTGCCCACAGTTAACTGGAATTTTATCATAACATGCAAGCTTCTCAGTGAGGTATGGAGAATGAAAGGCCTACATCATTCAATCCATTTAGAATTTACATGAAAAAAAGAAACATTATGATGAGGCAATACATTTATATGGAAATAAATACTCAAGTAGAACTCCCATCTCACTGGTTTCAAGACCTTAAAGGTGGTACCATATGCTATTAAAACAAAAGGTCTCTATTACATACAGGTCAAATTATCTTGAGGCATAAGTTCTCCAAATGTTTTCTATTTCCCACCACAATTACACAATTCCAATAACTATGTTTGTAAGCAACCATATGAATGCATAAAAGTTTTCTATCATAAAGACAAAACCAGGCCAAAAACAACAACAAATAAACACTCAAATATAAAGCCACCACATTTACATTTGAGTTATTTACCTGCCAGGTGTATGGGGACACTGGGGAATTCACTTCATTTGTTGAGACACTAAAAAGTAAGATGGGAAGCATTATGAAATATACTACTTTTTAAAATGAAGCTGTTTTAAAATATATTTTAAAGGTGAACACTTCAAAAGTAGCTTCTCCACAGCACTACAGGATTTTTTGGCTACTTGTGTAAGGATCTCACAATGTGACATAAAAGTACAACCACTTGCCTAGAATCTCAAATCATATATCACTCTCCTCTACCATGAATTAAAAATAGGCCTTCCACACCACAGTACTTTTATTAAGTTTCTTAAGGATTCTGATATTTAGATATTTACTAAGGCACATTGTTTGTTTCCCAAAGCAACCAGCAATAGATTTTCTTCAATGCTAACAAAAGATCTATTCTTAAATGTTTGGAAGACTCACATGTTTCATTTCACTGTTGGCTATATACAATAAAGAAGCAGCTTATAATAAGAAAGCAGGGATAAACATTTTAAAATGGGACAGTGAAACTGAAAAATGTCAAAAAAATGCAGTCTGGAACACAGACTTCCTTGTTCTCAGGAAAACAAAAATGCTTACATTTAAAGCCACTTCGAATTATTCCTCTAAATCTTTCTGTGCAATTCACTTCTATCGTCTTACCAAGCAAACATTTCACTGCCTTTCTAACTGCTGCCTTAGAAGCTGGGCAGTGTATGGGAAGGCAAATGCCTGGGGATTGACTGCAAGCAGGGTAGAACATCATGAGCAATTATAATACACTCTAAAGGAAAAGCAGCCTGGCACTCAGTTTCTGCTAGTCTGTACCTTCTCCTTTCTTTTTCCTTCTGTTTGACCAAAACCATTAATGCTATTTTTAAAGCTGTTATGCACTGGAAATTTGTCTGAATCATATCCAATGGCTTGATAAGCAATTCAGTTGAGAACTGCAGCAACTGCTGCAATAAATGATAGATGTTGCTGTTAATACATATGTATCTATTAACCAAGACATGTTGTACACATGTGAATACTTGGGAAACACGAGTCTTTCTATGTGCCCTATGCAGTGTGTGAGTTCCTATATATCAGTGCAATAAAACAACAACTACCTTATCTCATGTGCATATCTCAAAATTAAGGGGGTGGTTGGGGGTTTGTTTTGGTTTTTTGGGAGTGTTTTTAATTTATTTTGGTGTTCAGTCACAATGTTTGTTTCATTAATGAAACAGGAAAAGGTGAATTTAACCTTTCCTGGATTACCCTAAAATAAAAAGGCCCAACAGAGCTATACACTTGAATAGCTGACAGCATCTCAAAGAGAAGAAACTGTATTAAACAAGCAACGACTGGAAAGCTGCAAACAGCAGCTGCAGAATGATTCACATAACCACAGAACACGTGTGCAACCAGCTCTTCAGAGCCACAGGTACCAATGAGAGAGAAGAAAACCAAAATAAAAGTATCATACTGCAGGATCTACTCTGTGCAAGACACTTCCTTGAGGTGGAACTCATCTGCAGAGAGCTGTTCTTATCTCAGTACTCTCCAGCAACACCAAGAGCAGTTACAGCTTTTCTCTCCAAGCTTCAGAGCCAAACCAGGGTCTAGGCACCAGCACACTGGACACCAGTCTGTCTGAAGACAGACATTTCAGAAGACTATGAGGTTTGCAAAAATTACAACAGGCATGTTTTGAATGGGTTTCTCATTGGGAGACTGCCTGTAAGCTCTCCCTCTATAGCATAAAAATTAAAGTATGTTACTTCTTGACCAAACTGTTTAAAAGAACTCATCTAGGATTCCTTAGGGAGGGAAATGGGAAGCTGTGATTTCCCAAAGACAAAGCTTTGGCTAGTTTTTGGTTAGTGATGGCTCGTGGGGGTTTTCTTCTGTTTGGGGTTTTGTATTTCAAACAAAAAGCATAGAAATCCAGCTCCTGCCAGCAATGGATTCCCCACTCACACATGCTTGTCACACAATACAGGTTTTGTGGGCTGAACACCCAACACCACTTCTCCAAGAGCTCTTAAGAGCCCAAAAGGATGGCCAAGAAGGACAATTCAGATGCCTAAGCACAGTCCCAGTGCCATGTTGTGTAACACAGGATCTGACACATTTGCACAGCACTGTCACTTACAGGAGGACATACAACCTCCTGGACTGGGACTGGATGTCTAAAATGTAATGCCTCTCCTTAGGCACCTGAATTGCTGCCATAATCAGCAGCAGCATCACACCTACAAATTAGTTTCTGGATGACACCAGCTTTCTTAAAGGCTCAAAAGAATAGATTTCATTTAATCTCAAAGAAAGAAGTTCCAGAACAGACTATTTTTGTAGCTTCAATTTCATCATGAGTTAAAAACATTATGACAGAAGATGGCAGCAGTAACACAAACAAAAACGAAATTAATAAAATATCGAAAGCTATACTACAGTTTAAGTAAATAAATACCATTTTTCAGACTCCATTGGCTGCTTTGGCCTGTTCCTTGTGTTTACTGAAACAGAATGATTAAGAAGTCTAGAAAGAAAAAAAATAAATATTTAAAACATTTCTCTTAAATATGTTAATTACACTGTATAATACTACCTGTAAATAAAAAGTTTTCAACGTTAAGTGACATCTTCCATAAAACTAAGACATGTATGTGTGTACACATATGAAATCCAAGCATCTTACTTGCTTCCATTTGAATCAACAGTATTGTTTCTAGCTCTATAAGTATCTGGAGTTCTATATTTTAAGGAGTAAAATTTCGTAAGTCAAGACAAAATGAAGTTTCCTCTTATTTATCTCCCTAAATACAGACTATTTCAACTGATCTCACATCCGTGTGAAGTTGTGCTGCCCTCAACACAAAAGGCCCCACTGCTCACTAAAATTAGAAGAAAAAAGATAGTCAACCTATAGCAGACAAGAAAGGAGACACAGACCGAGCACAAAAAAGTCAGTCAGTAGGAGCAGATCAGAAGGTAACTTAGTAACAAACACTGCAAGTGCAAAGGAAATGCAGGGGCAAAAGGAGAGGAGGAAAATGCAGAAACACAGGCTAAAAGCTGAAGTCCAACACAGAAGTGAACCAATGGAAATTCCATTTTTCTAAATGGTTAACAGTCAAAAAAGCCTAAACTTAGATTCAGAGATGTTTTTTCATCTGAAGCAACCACATACCATACGTGTGTGCACAAGAAGATGATATGAGCAATTATGGATGTTTCAAGTGTTAAAAATAACAAAACCATCAATAACACAAAACTGTATACAGTATACTTTTCCACACTATATGTGGAAAAGTAACTTGAATGAAAAATTCTGAATTCCTGAAGGTAGTGATAGGACACTTCACCACTGAGTTCATGTGCAGAACAGGGATCAAAGTATATTTACGCAGAATTACATAGAGACCTAGAATGTAGTGAGAATCAGAGAGAATCAGAACACAACCATCTATGCAATGGAAGAAAGTAGAACACTAAGCATCTTTTAGTAATTATTACCATTTCACAGAGCAGTTAAGTCACTAACTGTAAATGAAATGACTGATGATTTTTCAATCAAACTTCTCTGATTATTGTGGTAACTGAGCTCAGTAATCTCATTTGCAGTTTAAATGTCTCACTGTGTGACCCTCAGTTTAATGGGATTATAAGAAGTTAAGCCTGTAAACCAACAATCTGCTGTATTCAGTCTGCAGAATCTGCTCCATATAGTTTGTCTTCAGAAACTTAGCTTTGAGGGTGCATTCCAGAATTAAATTACACTATAGCCTGAGCAAACAGTTACAAAATGTAATGTTCAGAGCATAGGTTATCAAAGCAGCATATATGCATGCTATTTTAAAGTAATTCTTTTTTAGAGAGAATCCCTATTTATACTAACTTAATGTTGCCAGGTGAAAGCAAGGAGCACTTCAGAGACATTGTAGCAAGAGACAATTAAAATCTCAAATAATAAAAACCTTTCTCAGTTTGATGCAACACTTGCACCAAACCTGACACTATAGAGTAATGCAATAATTGCATATAACATGCCATTCCTTTTTTTAAACTCATATGAAATGTGAGGAAAAACTATTCTAGCAAATTCCAACATACAAGTAAAGAGACTTTTAAACTACACTGTTTCTATGCAGCATGTATATAATTAATGAGTTCATTACGCACTAAGCTTATTATAAACACGTTGATGGAGTATGCCAGGTGGTGATTACCATTTTTAAGATACAGCCTTAGTAATGGGAGAACTGTTTTGCAATGCTTAGCAAAAGCTAACTTTGAAAACTTGTCATCTACATAAAGCATTACAGTTCTTGATCTCTCACCCCTGGCATTCCACAACCCCAGCCTAGTGAGGGCAAGGTAATTTCTAGAACACTTTTTTAAAATACTATTTCATCCTAAAGAACAAAAAATGTATTGCAAACTATTTTTGATAACAAACATCTCAGACTAACTTAGCCAATCCCTTGACTCTGTTTTTGTTTAAGAATTGGCCAAGACTGTTTCTCTGGTCCACATTTTAACTCTGGAAATCTGAGGCTCTACAAACACTTGATACCTTGATGCACGTCCTGCCGCCCTTGTCCTCTGGAAGAGCTTTTCACTGAATGAAGTTCTATAGCTTAATGGCCTTCGTCTGTATTCATGTTTCATGTACCCCAAAGCCAAAGACGGAGGGAGGAAGCAGGACAGGTTGATGGGAGAGGACAGGGAAGTCATTAGCATAGCAAGCAGAAAGGAAGGAGACTGCATAAAATTACAAAAGCACACACTGAACAGAGACTTGATTAGTAAGGAATTATTTCATGATGATTAGCTTTTCTGAGAATTCTGTTTACTGACTAAATATATTTTCCACAAATAAAAACAGAGAAATCCTCACTAAATACTAAATAGCATTCTTACTGTTGTTATAAAAAAACACGGATTCAAAATCAGGGCTAAATTTTGTATTGGGGTGATTTTGTCCCCACATATATAGACATGTAAGCAAATTTTAAAATATAAATCCTAAACTAAGAAGCAAAACTTAAGAACAAATAAGCTTGCAAACATCTGCATGACTCAACACAAAGAACCCTTAGCAACATCACTGCATTAAGACAGAACAACATATGACAAGTAAAATTTAAGTGGCAGCACTTCAGAAGAGGAGTGGCTTGGTATTGCAAATTATTAGATAATCAGGAAATATTTAATCAAACACGACCCACATAAATAACATAACCATCATATAAAAACCTAATATAAGAAAAACACACTAATTCTACCTTTAGTAATAAATTGAGAAAATTGAACATTCTTGATCTTATTTGCAATATTTTTCATAATAAGAAGACATTAGCATTAAGATTTCATTCTTATTTTTCCCTTCCTTATGTGAACAACCAAATCTTGAATGAAGGGCATAGATTTCTAAGTAAAGCCTATTTTATCTTTCTCTCACACACACACACTACTGTTACTATATTTACCTACTATAAAAGGCTGATACATTTTTAAAGCCCTGCAATTCATGTATCAGGTTCTCAATTTCTCTGAGGGTTTCACGTGAATTTCAACTACCTTAAAAGAAAAACGCAGTGCAGAGTCTCATAATTACACAGAAATTTGAAAGAAACAAATGTAGAATTTAAGCAGATAGGAAGTTATAGTCATTACTGTGAAATACAACTTTTTTTTTTTAACCTGCCTTAAAAGAGCTTACTCTCAAAGTAGCTCAGAGCACTTCCCTGCATGGTAAAGGAACCATACAGAACACTGCTCCTGCTCTAACCTGTCCACATCCTATGTAACTGCAGGTATTCCTTCCTGTTCTACATTTTACACAGTTGTTGACTTGTTCTAGTACAAGCCTTTGATCTGCTGCTTGTTCTACGGCTCTTTTTTGAGAATCATTCTGTTGAGATGCCCAACATGGAGCAGAGAAAGACAGGCAGTTGAAATTACATATTTTTATATATAATACATATACACTGTCATTTGACAGAATAATGTTCAAACAAGTTTCCCCTTCAGTTCACAGGATATTTACATGTATCATCAGACAAAATGGAGAAAACATCACCTAAATTAACTTGCATTTGAATAAAAATAACCAGTCACAAGCAAAGTGTATGCAGGTTCTGTAATTCTACAAAGCAATTAATTTTAACATGCTACCAATGATCTACTTGAGCATTAGCCAGCCTACACAAGTATACTTCCTTTGAAGAAAAAAAGTATAAAGAAGTTAACATACAACAAATCAGGAAATCAACAGACTTTCACCTTCACCTCTTCCTCTCCACAGGAGGTTTACTGCTTCTTTAGACAATGATTTTATGAAAAGAAACACAGGACAGGTGTCTTGACAGAGTTTGTCACTTTAACTGTTTAACAGCTCAGAATAAGGTGTTAAGAGCTACTGGGTAAAGAGAGGTTAAAGAATATACTAAGAGTAAGACAAGTTATGTTAACTAATATTGTAATACCTGTGTTTTTGTTCTTGCTGCAATAACTGAGCTGCTATTTTTCTCAAGTCAGTCACTTCTTTGAGTTCATCATCATCTTCAGCCAACAGCTGTTCTTTCTGAAGTCTGAAAGATTAAACAGTGACCTGACTTCAGCGAAAAGACACAGAAATGGCTCATTGTTGGAAAATAACTAAGCAGTGATTCCTTTAATCTTATTTTCTGCCCAAAAGGAGTACTCAGTATTCAATATGAGATTTCTTTCCTCCATAGGAAGGAGCTTAAAAGAAAACCACTCTCACCCCACCAGGACAAGTAAAACCTACCCAAAGAAAGATCCAGACAATTACCTTTTTTCATCTCCCCAATCCTCATTCTGTTCTATTTTCTGGGACTTCTCAGGGTGTTTTCCCCGCTCCTTACACAGATTGGTAAAAACAAAAAAAAAAAAAAAANAAGAAAATATCTTAGAATTCAATTAAGGGAGGGAAAAAAAAAAATCAAGCCTGGGCAACAGATTTTTGTCAGTCTCTGGTACCTTGACATAGGATAGCAGTGTGCCAATCTGTGCATCTCCCTGCTCAGGAAGAGCTCCCTCTTCTGCATTTGGATCAATGTAGTCATACGCCTCCTGGTCTAGTGAGGATTTGTGAAGAACAGGAAAGATATTAAACAGTTCTCTTGACCAAATCCTAAGAGAGGTAAGTACTTATGAAGAATGTCAGACACTGATAAAACATAGAAATTGTGTCTCCTTAAGCTAGAAATTATTTTTTTTCTCACTAGCCTTGTCTGTTTGTGATTATTACAGTTTTCTGAAACGACTGAAATACAATGCCAACACGTGATCATATAATTTTGTGTAATTTTCCTAAATTAGATTACCTAAGAACAGTAATTCTGTCACCTAAAATGACAGATGCACAGCAGATATTACCTTTCTGTGGATCGAGTTTACTTCCCATTACATGATTGTCATTCCTTAATGTCTGTTCCCTTGTTGACTCTGATACCTGGGAGTGAAGGCTGATTGTATCATCATCAGACGGCTGCAAAGACACTCACATTTAGTACAGAACTGACATGCAAATAATATTATTATATGATCTTCTAAGAACTCACAAATTACACTGCAGCTGACCCTGTCATGAGGGGTGGCTCCCAAGACAGAGAAAATAACATTAAGTCAGGTAGAGATTTTTTGTGGGTAGAAGAGGGTTTAAGAGAACCACTGCTCAGGGAGAGCCAGACAACTATTCATTATGTAATACTGAAAGGCAGTATTTTGTTCAAGGAGGTCCAGTCCAGCTCCAGTCAGTGGACTCCTGGAAACTGTACTTAGGTACTTTCTTATCTAAAGCCTCCAATTACTTTAACCCTTATTAGACTTGGCACTCTAATGATTTAAACTCAACTGAACAAAGAATGTTAAATGTAACTTACTTAGATATTTCCCAAATGACACAAAATACAAAGGAAAGTTTTAAAAATGAGAAATCACAAATTCAAAGTGAAAAATACTCACTTCTGTGGTGGACAACCTTTTATCCCCATTATCACTCCCAATGCCAGAATCCGGTCCATGATTTTTATTGGGATAAAAGTCCTCCATGCTACAGTAAGAAAAACAACACACAAAAAACCCCACACAAGAATGAAACCAACCATAGTGTCCCTTTTCTAAAAGAAAACAAACATCCTTTCCAAAATATGTTCTGTGTACTCACCTACAGTTGCTGGTACAGAATTTTTGCACCATGCCACATGTGTAGAAAAAAAACCTCTTAAACTCTTACAAGAGTTGTTCAATGAAAGGCTATCAAAGCTAAAGTGTAAACTACAGATTATGGAACTCTTGGTATCTAAGCAATTTTCATTCATTCAAACAGTGAGGACATTTTTCATTCAAATAAGGACATATTTCATTCAAAAATACTGTCCTCACAAAAGAAGCTTTCTTCACTAAACCACAATTCCCTGAATTCTATTGACAGACATGGTTTTCTACTAGTAACAAATATATGTTCCCTAAGAGACGGCAACATTATAATGATTTAATGGTTATATATTATAATGGCTTAACTCTGCCTGAATATCCATGAAATATTTCCTCCTTTCAGAGACATAAAATCACATGTGTTGGAACATTTTCCAACTGTACACTGGAGCTTGGTTTAAATCACAAAATTATCTGGAAAGTTTAAACAAGTTATCACTACTACAAATACGATGTCCCTGGTAATAGCCATGACCTTGCTCCTTTTGAATACTTTAAGCCTAAATTCATTGGAAGCTTTTGGGGAGCTGCTGAGGATTGTGATGTTTAGGAGCTGTCTGTGGACACTGTGGACTTACTCCCTATGGCATAGTTGCCAGAGACCAAGACCATGGACTGAATCTTATGGTTCAGTTCGTTTTGTGCAAGTTTTATTCAAAACTTTCATCTTTCCTTTAGCCTTGAACACAGAGAAGCACAAGATAATTTAAGAAAACTGGTAAAAATTGGTAAGTAAAAAAATAGGAAAAAGAGTATTGCTCCATATGGTTTCCAATGGCAAGTCAATGATGACGGTAAATACAAAAGCATTCCCATTTAATTATCCAAGAGGTACTCAGTACAAAAATCCAATAGACATCCCTCACTTTTTGACCTCAATTACATTTAATAAAAAACATCAACGAAATACTGTGGCGTTTAAGCTAGTTTCCCATAATACATGTGAAGCAGACTTTCCATCCAACAGACTAACTATATTCACAACATTTATTGGAAATTCTCATCTACTGTTCTGACATATCTATTTAGGAAATAAAATAGCTTGAGATTTCCAATAAATGAATTTAAACATTGGTCTTTTAAACATCTTTGTTCTGACTTCTGCATCTTTAGTGAGTACAATGAACATTTTTCATAGCCACTCAGATGAGCCAACTAAGTTCCCAATAATAGAAAACAAATACCATGTCTCTTAGAAAAACAATACTTATCATTTCAGTACTTTGTTATCTGTAACAAACAGACTATTTAATAAAAAATGACAAAGTAAAATAAAATAAAACTCCCCACTACTCACCTGTCTGTGAGTGGCTGGGAGGGGACTCGTTTACCTAACGATGGAAGATCCAAAGAATCTGGTTTTTTATCTATTCTGAGGCACGCCTGAATACTGAGGAATTTAAATATATGTACTTTTCCCTTTAAACATATCTGTTAGGAAAAAAGTGAACAAATAAAAATCTCAATTACACTGCATGTCTTCACAACATACAAGAAATACTTTCTACACTGTGTTTGTACACACAATTTCCCATTAGGAGTTGAAAAACATGAAAACTTGATTGCTATAACTTAGAACAGCTTCCTCTAAGATCCCAATGCAAATTCCTGTACTAGAATGCTTTAATACTAACCTGTGCTGGTGGTATCTGCATTGGATTGTTATCCAAAACTATAACTTGTAAGTGACGTAACTTTCTGTAACAGATCGGAATTTCTGTAATTTTATTACAAGAAAAATCCAGTTTTACCAAGGGAAGGTCTCCTAATTCTGCATTCAGGAACACAGAAACAAAAAAAAGGAATCAGTTAGCCTCTTAACAGTTTACCTAATTTACCTACATCAGTGGAAAGAAGATGAGTGGCTTACCATCTGGCAGCATATGGAGATTGTTTCTTCTTATGTTCAATTCTCTAAGTGACTGCAATTTTCCTATTTGCTGGGGAAGGACCTGAAGTTCATTACAGCTAATATCCTAAGAAAGACAAAATTAATACATCAAATGAACATCTTAAATGAAATTACACAAAGGAATACTGCTACCAAAACTATTATAAAGTATGCTGTTAAAAGAAAAGAAATCCCAACTCCCTTGGTTTTCCCACAGAGAAGAGGTACCATAATAGATCTCACTATTTCTTCAATGCTTATTGATTCATGTGTCAGAAATTCAATTCAAGAAGTTAAATCAATGAATGATGAAATACTGGTTTTGAGATCAAAACTGTAGCCTAGGAACCCGGAGTTCCTGGTATAGTTCCTGTATCAGTTAATAATTTCTTGTGCTACTGCTGGCAAGTGACTGCCATTCTGCTCCTGTTCTAACAATTCTTCTTCCTTAGAAAACCTGAACCAACCCATAAAACTAAAAACTTACAGAGAGCAATAATAGCAGGTTCACCAACTTTTTAGATAAAAGCACTAGAGGGTGACAAAGCTGCACCAAGTAAACACAGACTACAGATATTTCTGACAGTGATTTAACATTAATTTATGTAGACCAAAGTGATTAAACAACCACACTGCTAAAGAATCTTTCTAATCTTTTTTATTTCTAAATCCATAAAAACAAATTCTGAGAATTCTGGTTTTCCTAGGCAAGATAACAAAGAAGAGATTGATGAAAACTTGGAAGCCAATTTTAAAGGCAAGCTGCATCAGCAAGTAGAAGCCAGGTCTTAACCAGATGAATCCAGGCTCCTTCACCACACACTTCCAGAGCCTCAGCTCAGGGGCTGTCCATTGCTTCTAGAAGCCACAGTGTCTGCACACAGCTGGGTGTCTCAGGAAGTACAGGCTACTTGGGATACACCACTGTGGATCTACTGCAAGTTCTTCTCTGTCCACATCAAAGTTGAGATGGGATTCCCTTCATAAAAATCACTGTTTATAAGTTTACTTACTATAAAAATTCACAATTGTACTTACCAACTCCATGAGATCTCTCAACTTTCCAATTTCTTCTGGAATGGAGACCAGCTTGTTATTGCTGACAACTAGAACTTTCAGTGGAAGATCAAACAGGTACTTTGGCAACGTTGACAGAAGATTTCGACTTGAGAGAAAGAAAATGGGACAAGCAAGGCTGGATTACAATCTCTGACAGGGAGTCTGAGATGCACATCTCACAACTTCTCCTATCACACAAGACATTTCTCACCTATTACAATTTCATCTATATTTCAGCTACAACCTTCATCATGAATTCCTCACAAGACACAGCCTCTCTCAGGTATGTGAATTTTAGGTCCCAACCTTGCTTGATGAAATGAGTCCATATTAGGACAGAACTTAATGCTGAAAAGCGCAGGGAACTCCAGAAAAGGAAATGATGTTTGACACTTGCTTTTATCCTGCTGACACCTTCAGGAGGATCACCTGACCTGACAGTGTGACAAACCACATTTTTATGCAAGGCCACTGTTTCTCATGTCATGTTGTCATGTCCCTCCTGAGCCATCACAAAAAGTCCTGAACATTTATTATTTTGCTAAGTAACAGTCTGAAAGGTAAGTCTTAATTAAAATATATTTCTTCTATATATATAATTTTCCAACTACATGCACATATATCTGCTTATTGCTACCCACTGTTTGATTTAAAACTATATAAAAAAATTCCAACATTTTAGGACTTACACTGCCAGAAATATATAAAATTTTTCTAACAAGATACTTGTACATTTCAAAGAAGTCATTTGAAAACAAGCTTGTTCAGGTGTGGTATGAAAGCAATTCCTTTCACATGTAAATGTCAAAAAATTAGTAATTGCTGTTCATTTAAGTAGAATTCTATTTATGACAGAAATTACTTTTAAGCACTGATACTTGTGTTCACACATTAAGAAAACACTGGAAACTTTAGTGCTTAATTGACATATATTCAGAGCACTGTTTTCATACGAAAAAACCTCACCCTTTTTAGATTATGTTCTCCATGACTGCAGTTCATAGGGCTGCAAAACCAACAAAAACAAATCTATGTCCTTGCAACATTTCAGCTTCAAAGACATATTGTGGTCTTTACACCATGAAATGAAAGGAAATAGTAGGTTTAAATAAACAATGTATTACACTGTTAATTCTAAGTGAACAATACAAATAAGTTCTGGATATAGGTATGCATTAAGCCTCTTTTTGTTTTGTATGTCAGGCAAATATGCCAGGCTTTTTTTGGTAAGAGAGCATAAGAATCAAAAATAAAATGTGCAAGTGAATTTTTTTGAATGGATTATAAAAATGTGGCAATGAAAGTCCTTCTCTGTGCCTCTTAAATACATTTCCTGTTTTTTTCAGGTTTAGATTTTTTTAGGAGCTGCCTCCTTTACTATGAATTGCGCAATACATTTCTTCCACTCTCTGAATCCAAAATTAGATTTTAGGATCATGTGATTTTCCTCTAGAACAAAGCTTCTGAACTAGCAAGCCAGGATTTCAGCCTGTTCTCCAGTCCCACGACCCACTGGGAAAACAGTCCTTGGACATGAGCACAAAGATAAAGCACAATTTGGCAAAAGATGACCAGGAGAGTCAACTCATGCAATGTCCAGTTAGGACCACACACCTTTTCTATGCAAAGACACATTCAGCACCCCAAGCACCATCAAGGGAGAAATGGGCTATTGCTGAAGAAAGGCCAAATTTCCTTCAGAAAATTATGCAGTTTTGTACCATATGAAGCCTCTTTAAAATTACCACAGAGCACATTATTCTTGAATTATCACTGTAAGGGGTGATATTTGCAGATTTTGAGACAGCAGGTTTTTGGGATTTAAATAGCTCTTAACTGAGAAAATCGTTCTGGACTTGATGTAGTCAATACCAGGAACAAGGAATATTGTGGAAAACAGGGTCAGGAGGGTTCTTGTAGATTCCCTTTTCTTCCAGAGCTCATATCCATCTTTGGTTCTTGTGAGAAGAGCCAACCATATGTTTTCCAAGTTTAAAAAGAGCAATACAGCAGTGGATGTAAATACTGTGCAAAACGAGCAGGGCCTTCTGGCCAGAGAGTCTGCCCTCTTGAGAGCAGCAAATTTTCACAGCTGTAGTTTCTAAACACTGTCTGTCTGAATAACATCAAAATCAAAGAAAAAATCTGCAAACCCAATGACCTGATGAAGTAAAATGCTAACTCTTTAGTGAGATAAATTATATAAAGACCAAAAATAACCATCATTACTCACCTAATGTTAAGGTAGGTAAGCATTTGCAGGTTTTTAATAGATTCTGGAATGGATTTGATGCAGTTGTGATACAAATTTAAAGTTTCCAGTGGTGCAAACAGCCAAACATCAGGAGGAATTTCAGTAAATCTGTTCTTTGAAAGATCTATAAGCAAATGAAAGAAAGAAAAAAAATCCTTTTTTAGTCAAAATTCTCTCTGCAGTAAGTGGAGATAAAAGTACTCACTGTTATTCTTGTCATGCTCCTAAAAATTAAGGTGTTGCAAGAAGTGTAAAATAATTCAGTTTTACCAGATGCTACTGCATATAATTAATACACAAAAGAGACTTAAGATACTAAAAGATTATTGCTTAACATGCAATTACAACAAAAACCAGAAGACTGACAGGAATTAAAAAATACATTTCCCACTACATGGTTACATTTACAAGGACACAATATCAGCTATGATTGTCCTTCCTCTATCAAATCTTTTTTCTGTGCAGTGCTGGGGTTTCTTCCCCTCCAACTCAAGGCACAACATTAAGTCAAGGTACAAACCCAGTCAAGATCATTTTTGCTGTCTGACATCTACATTAGAATGTAATGTCATTGTACAATACAACTGTAATGCTAAAACCAAGCTCCCCAAAACCCCTTACATATTTATTTTTCTTAAGAACTACAATTCTCATCTAAAAAAATATTCTTTATTGTAAGCACAATAATTGAGACTTTCTCCAGCTATATTTATAACTCAGCTAAAGAGAGGATAAAGTTGCAAAAACCAATTACCTATAAAAATGAGGATGCAATTTAGCCCAGCCTGAAAGCAGAAAGAGCAGCTATCTTTGACAATGAAAACATAATACTTGAGCTAGAGTTATTCTGACAATGCATGGCTGCATTATGCAAATCTGCATGCAGAAGTTATGACAAAACAGCACACTACTAATACACAGCACCTCTGGCTATAGGAAACCTTGAAAATATAAATGAGATGTGACCCAAGAATCCTGGAAATTATCAGTTAATACCAAAAACCTTTATCATCAAAAGTCCATCATACTACCTTGGAAGAAAGGGATATTTACTGGAGAACAACTGTCTACTCTTCTGAAAGGAACTCTGGTTCCCAACCCAAGACATTTCAAAAGGATGTGGTTTCTCAGAAATGCTGAACAAACTCTTTTAACAGAGAAGTAACACAGATCCCTTGCTATTTCAGGCTTCAGTTCTCTGTTTTTACTGCTCACATGGAGTAACTGTGTGTCTGCTTAGCTCTCATGCCATTATCACTGGAACAAACATACAGTGCTGCAAGAAGTCTAAAAAGCTGTTGGGAAAGTGGCTCGAAGTCACTGTCAGGCTCAAACAGAGCTCAACAACCTGGCAAACCAGCCGCCAAGCAGCATTTCTCAGGGCCAATGCTGGAATCAATAGTGTTTATTTTCTTCATCAACAGCCTGGAAAATGGGATAGAATGTGCCCTCAGGAAGTGCATGGACAACACCAGGTGGGGGGAGCAAAGAGGCAACTCGCATGCTGGAGGGATGGAATGCCAGCCAAGGACCTTGAGTGGAAGACACCCCATCCAGTTTAATAAAGGCAAAGGCAAGACTTGCATGTGTGGCAGATGCCTCCTCCCACCGGTGTGAGCTGGAGGACAGAAGGGCAGAAGAAAGCTTTGCAGAGAACACCATGCACACAACAGGCTGGCACGCAACAGGCCGAATCAAAGTCCTCAAGGTGCCCAGGAGTGGAAAGGCCATCCACAGTCTGCTGCAGGTGACCATCAAATAAAGTGGAACGGCACAATGAGACATCACCTTCTAGTGGCAATAATCTCAATTTTACTTCTTGAAGTCTGGAATATATGAAATTTTGTGAGCTAAGTGGCTGCCAGTCCACCATTTCTAAGAAATACTTTCAAGCTTAAGTATCACAAAGTGTTACTATAGATCAGGGTATGTTCTGCTGATGCTAAACTCTGCCAGCTCTACGTGCAAGAGGCAGAAAGGCACAGACCTAGGTTGCAGGACTGACATTCTTAATGAATGGTGTGAAGAATGGGATAGAGTTAACTAAAATTGAACATCCCAAATATAATGCTTATTAAAAAAATTAGCACATTTCATGAAAGTTTTCACAATCAGTAAGGTTTGTTTTCTGTTTTCCACCACACCAATTTTCAAAATGTTACAGAAAAATGACAGCTTTTACATCAAAGTTTTCTGCAAAACTCTTTTTAGGTTAAATAAATGCTTTCTTGTTCTAACATTCAGCAGAGTGGGACAACTGCATGCAGAAAAGATACACACAGTTTTATTGCTGGCAGAGTTCTGTAACCTCCACCACAAGATAAACAGTCTTTCATAAAATTCCATTCTGAGGGAAAAAAAAAAAAAAAAGAACAGCTCTAAACATCTTCCTGGTTTGGTTTTATCAGCAACTGAAAAGATAACGAAGGCTGGTACAAGAACCTAGTCCACAAAACACAGAATCCCACCCTACTGCCACCTATCCCAAGAGCAGCACTGTAGGTTATGCCTGAACTGGAAAACTCATGGGCATCATGAAAATTTTACTGTATTTGCATCCAGCCACACCTAAACCACATGTCTTGGTAAGACATGGGTTAAAACCAGCTTTGTTATTTCTTCTGCAGAAATAAATTCCAGATGTGAACGAGACAACAACTACAGGATACACTAACTCTCTGCTCTGGCCAATGCGTGGACCAGGGGTGTTGTACTCACCAGGCAATGTAAAGCCAGCTGTGGTTTGGCCTGACAAAATTTACATTCACACAGTCTGGCTGAAGCCCCTCAGTATGCCCTCCTTATATACAACTTCACATGAGAAGCAAATACATACCAATTTCAAAATATTTGTGCCTTACTGTAGAAACCACTTCACTGAAAACAAGGCCTTTGGTTGCCCCACTGTGAGGCAAAGATTACACTTTTCTATTATGAAACCCAGGAGTCCTATTAACATAAGAAATGACATCCACTGTCTGTCAATAATTAAAAAAGGTAAATAAAGAGGTGGGAGACTGCATGACTTCTCTTCCAAGCAATTTTTCATTCCATCATTGCAAAACAGTATTAGAATAACCCCAGGGGTTCACACTTTTCTAAAGGGAAAGACTTAAATGTCTATAGTTTTCCACAACATTCTCATATTAAATATACTTAGTTTTTTAAAAACAAGAAATGCTCTTTTTATCAAAACTAAAAAGTTATTTCCACTCCAAAAACGTTTACACAACAAACAAAAAGTTTATGAGATTATATTGTCTATTTTTCTTAACAGAATGTAGATGTAAAGCTTATGCAATTTAGGTATTTTTATGGATGATCAAGAAAATATGGTAAGAAAAAAGGGGGAAACTTCTGGAGTAGAGTGTTCCTCTATAAAGAGAGACTTCATCTCAACTGAAACGAAAGCATGCTGCTGGCATTTGGCAATGGTTTTGTAAGGGTTAAGGGACTGGAGAAGCAAGGAAAGCTACTAAATGCAGAACCACAGATGATTTAAGATGACAACTCCTCCAGAAGAGAGATTATAGGAATCCTTTGCTTAACCAGTTTAGACTGGAAAACTCTCAGTGGGAGTGTTACGTGATGACTAAATAGGGGACACTATCCATGCCTGCTCATGGATCACAGGGTATTTCAGTACACTGCCTCTGCAGAAACAATAGAAGTGAGAAGTACACCATCACTAAGGGTAAATTCAAAAAGGGAACTAGAAAAAGATGAATAAGTAGATTGCAGCTTGGTTTTTTATACAGAAAAAGTAAAGTCTTTACTGACTGTAAGACAATGATTAAAAGAAAATACACTGAAAGATCAAAAGGAAAGAATTTTAGGAAATCAGTCTGGAAGGAGAGTTACTAGAAATAAGAAGTTACCGTGTGTAAATTTAAGCCATGATCAAAAGGAAAAACAAAAAGCTCAGGCTGTCAGGTTACAGCAGTGTGCAGCAAGGTAGTTAAGGAGTATTAACATCAAATTTGCCTTATTTATGCACTTTTCAGAAGCATGCATTACTGCTTACCATCAGAAGCATGCTGATAGAACAGACTGACGTTTTAGTTAAGCCAATACAATCCTTTTTATATTCACACCATATAGGCACTACGTGTTGAATTTGAAATACAAGGTTTAGCTGGGAAACTTACACTTGAACCTCATCTTGATATTGTAATATTTTTCATAAAAACATTATGCTGATCCAGTATATTGGTGTTAGGCTTTGTTTGCTCCAAGTGCTCCAAAATGTTATCTAGAAACTGGACTTAAAAAACCCCCACATCTCTCATCCCACAAAATCCAGAGCTGCCCTCCTAATTTGTCACACACATTTCTCTAGCAAGCTTTTCTAGTAATGCTTTAGCCTAAGCCAACCAAAGTCTAAACCAGAAATGAGCACAACTGTAACTATGTAATTAGTCCTACAGAAATCAAGGGATGCATAAGGACACATGTTCAGACCTCATCCCACAGATACACTTTCAGCCAATCTAAACATAAATTTAAGACCACTACAGAAAATGTGGGCAAAACTTATTAGTGTGTCAGATGGATGATGACTCTGGAGAAGAAAAGTCTCAAACACCACAGAAACACCTTCATGTGGTAATTCCAGCTTCTGATGTGATATTTCAGCAGTGAATATCTACACAGTCTAAGAATTAGTCTTCAGTGTAATCTTGCTTTCTATTCCTGTTTAATCTTCAAAAAATCCATTAAAATCTATACAAGTGAAATATTAAAGAGACAAATGACATGTTAAAAAAAAATTTAAGAAAATTTAATTTTTCAAAGTCTGCTAATGCTTGAGGCTACTTCTCCAGTTTGTTGAGAAACTAAGAAAGGCAGGAAGAGATCTGTCTCTCATTACTAACCACAGAAATGGCACTTAGCATGAAGAAATCAATTTCATTGTTTATGTAACAAAGCTTTTTTCCATCAGACAATGACATTAACAGAGGTTTCAGGAGAATCCAGAAACCCCATTTCAGAGAGACTGGAGATTCTCAAAACTCAGCTGCACAAAGCCCCAAGCAACCTGTTTTACCTGGACCTGTTCCCATCAGAAGATTGCCCTAGATGATAACGAAGGTCTCTCTCAACTTTGGTAATTACAGGATATAAAAGTGTAGCTTGTTTGCATTACAAGAATTTAATTACCTTATCACTGTTTGGGTAATTCAGTTATCAGCTCCTGATAGGGGTAAAGATGGAAAAAAAGGATGCATTAAAAAAGCCAGGTGTGAGTCTACCCACTTTCTATATGTGCAAAAATACTACAAAGAGATACCAAAGCGGCACTTGGGTTTTAAATCCAACAACTGAAGAGCTCAGAAATACCTGCTTTATGGTTATTTGTGTCCTTTAGTTTAGTTACAGACTCAGTCTGTGCAGTTAAAATGACAAATGAAGAAAAGGTACACAACCATGTAATTAAAGCAGCTCATCAAGCACAGAGGGAGGGTTGTACAGATGACCAGAAACTCTACTTGATAGACTCTGAGCTCTTGGCTTTTCAAGCTAAACAGCACTTCTGAAGCAAAAAATCCTTTTTAAAGTTACATTTCTATTACTTTAGAGACTTCAACAACAAAAAAAAAGCATCCTTTCGGACTGAACCACAGTTCTTTCACATGAACTACACCTTTCTGTAACTGGAACAGAACAACAGCTGTCTCTCAGGAAGAAAGGACTGGGATCCAGCACACTGGTTCTGAAATCAAGGCAGCTTTGAGGAACCTCCCATTCTAGCCCAACCTCAATGAACTCACTGTCCCAGGCTACACTGGACACACCTACGTTGAACAGTCTAAAATAGTGGTTTAGTTCAAGCAATTCTTGTTTTTCATGTAAGTCACCTCCCCACACTGGTTCAGGTATGTGAGGTTTTTCCTGAGATTTGCAGCAATAGAAAATTAAACCAGAAGCTCTGACCTAAAGTTTGGAACCCCTGGGGGGCACACCAGTGCTGACCAGTGCCAGTGCTGTCCACAAAATCAGATTTGTTACCGGATGTGCAACGAGTCAGTAAGGACTCACTCTGGAAAGACAGCAATTATTTAGTTGAGAGTTGCAAAGCCTGCGTGCTCGGTGCTGTTCCACAAATGGAGCACACCAGCTACCAAAACTTTTTACTATTTATACATTTTAGCATACAAAGGAATTAGTGTTCATTGGTTACAAGTTAGGTAAGTCTCTTCTATTGGTTAATTATTCACTCACTTCCCATGCTGGTCAGTTCACATGCTCAGTCACTTCCTTCTTTTGGGTCGGTGGGTTTCCTGGGTCAGTGGCTGCAATTTTCCCATGCTGGAATTACCTGTTATCCAGAGCTGGTTCAGCACAGCTGCTGAGTTGGCTTTACTAGTTTCTTCCTTATCTTGGGAGTTCTGCCAAATGTCCTTGTGGCTCATAAATTATGCATTCTTTGTGTCCACTATCAGTGGACATCATCCTTCTTCCCAAGCTTTGGTAACCTCCCTCTAGGTCTGACATCACTGAAGCATGTCAAGCCCTAAATCTTAATACGACAATTCTACCAACAAGTAATTTGTTTTTCTAAGATATGGACATCACTTAGAGCTTACCTGTTAGCTGCTGTCTCCATTCTAGTTGATCAGAATTAAAAGTATACAAAGATCAAATATCAACGGACATCCTTTCTTAAGTAAATGTTACACATTCCACATTTTGCAACATCAGGATGAAACCAACAGATGCATTTCGGGGAATTCTTCACCATGTTACAACATCAGAAAGATCCAGGCATTTCCAACACGAGACAGGACACTGGACTATGTTCACCTATTTTAGCCCAGCACAAGTAAAATGGGAAACGAAGAACACAGCATCAGGCTCATCACTCAGACTGGCATATGAAGGTGAGAATTCGCATGTCATGTCAAAAACATATTATATCATGTCAAGGACTATCCTCCTCTCCACTACTGAAGGTGTCTTGTCTCCACAAATCTTTTGGAGTCTGAAGTAGTAAGCAGAAAATCCCACAGGATGCTTTTTTGTTTTGGCACTCTAGTGTTTGGTCTAGACTATAACCATTAAAATGGCTTACTACCAGAAAGAGTCAAAAGAGTTTTCCTGACAATCAGCAAGACTTAATTAAGCTGGTGTAACACAACACAGGGCATCTTCCTCTCACTTAAACGGGCCATTGCTCCTGGTTTAATTCTGACAATTTCTTTTCTGGCTTTGAAATTTTTAAATTCTAACTTTCTGTTTCACAGAAAAGTAATGCAAAGGAAAGTAACTATCATTCAGCAATGAAGCAATGTTTGAGTTTGTTAAGGAATACCTAAAGTGTACACAAAATTTTCAAGGAAAGATTCTTATCCTAGACTTGTATGCTCAGTAATATACATCAAACGCCTCTGTGCTGAGGAGTTTACAACCTAAAGAGATACGAGGCACAGAGAATGCTACAACCAACCTACTGGAACTGGTGTTTACTATATGACTTCTCTTTTATGCAGATAAAATGGCTTGTCCCTGGATAAACTAAGCAGAAACATTTTCCAAGTAAGCTAGACTGCTGGAAGACAAAGAACACTAGAAATAAAGACTAGTGCACAAAGAGTAGAGCAGAAAAACACATGAAGAAACTGGGTAAACCAACAATCTGTGACCACGGAGTGAACAGGGTCTAGCAAGACCAAGCATGCTCTCCTGAGACACAGAGACCTCTGCTGCAGCAACTTCAGCATCTGTTCTTATTTGCTGTTGGCTCCTGCTGACTTGGTCCGACTCATGCCAGATCTCATGGCAGCATTTAAGAATGGCTGTAGAATGTTCTATTAGCATCAAAGTAATTGCATAGTATCTCCCATTACTGCATATAATGACTTGAAGCAAACACTTCCACAAATCCTTCAGTTCTTGATCAGTCTCCAACAGAAGTTCTCATCCACCACATCCTGCTTCCACCTACTGCAATAGAGGTAAAGTGACAAACTGAAGGGGTGTTTGGTATAATACCCAGATGGTCAGGGATTTGCTCATTGTGCAGCTACAGCTGCTGCCCAGCAGCTGATGAAGAGGCCAGGGATGCAGGGCTCCTTCAAGTCTGACAACTACAAACACATTTTTTCAGAAATTACACATTGACACTTGGGAGCACATTTGTGATGATCATGTCTGCCAAGCATAAAACTATTCTAGGTCTGTACCAAAGAATAAGACATTTTTTCTTTCACCTGAAGCACTCAACCTTCTCTAGATCTGTCAGACCTGGAAGCATATTCTCCTAGCAAGTGGCAAATAATCCCAAGTTAGTTGGAAGAAAGATGAACATTAGACTGTTGGACAACCACAGAAAAGGAGAGAACTCAGAAGTCTCTTCACGTTGCCACATACAACTTCTACACCAAAAACCCCAACAAACTAACTAACCAAAACAGATGTATAGAGTATCTTGGCAATTTCTGTGGAATTCCAGTCTTTAGCCCTGATGTAGTTATCTTTTTGCTAAAGACAGATTTCAGCATTAAATACTAGCCTCGATGGGAAAATAAGTATATACATTTGTATCAGCTTCGTCAAAGCTGCACAACTCAAATGGGAAAACACATTTCACAAAAAAATCTCAAAAAGCAAAAGCTACTCCACTTTATTGCACATAGTTTTGCAATACAGTCTGTGATTTAAATACATTTGCTCCCTCTGCAAATAATCAGTAAGAAAGCAGAAATACATAGTACAAGAAGTTCCATAGTTGAACAAAGGCAGAAATCTTACAGACAATAAATGTTGGATATTCCAATGCAAAAAAATAGTCAATGCAATGTCAAACTTCATTCTGATGGATTGAGAATGCAAAAAGTGAAAAAAAAAATTACACATCATGTGTTTTTTGTAGGTATTTTAGATAAAACTGTGACTTGGAATTTATTTGGGGGTTTAATATTAAATTAAGATATAACTGATTCTTCATAATGCAACACTTTTAGGCACCAAACTAATACTTAGCTGTTTTAACTTCAACTCACTGAACTCCTCCTAGCCTGCCCATCACAAGAAGCATCCTTAACAAGGAGTCATCAAGTATGCACAACTCATTTCCTCTTAGCCCAAATACAGGACAGGCTCTGAAAACACTGTGGGAAATTTCTACAATTACTGTTTATAAACTTTGTCACTTCCAGATTCCACATCAGATGCATTTCCGAGCAAAAACACTAGCCCCTCCTCAAAAACTACAGAATCTTAGTTTCCTTTTTCATTCAAATCTGAAGGAGTTGCTACTAAGAGCCATGTTTTGCAATATGTTTGATTTCTAGAATGTAATCTAGGTTCAGAATATACATCCTATATGAAGGTTAATTTCTTAAACTGAACACTGGGATTTGCTGATTCTCTTTAGTTACCTGCCATCATCCATTTAATCAACACTGGTACCACCAACAAAAACAACTTTATTCAGGAACAAAAATACACTTGGTTTAGAAGTGCCTACTGTAAAGGCAGGAACAGCATTATAAATTAACATTCTTCTGCATTTCCCACTCAGTATTAAGCTGGAGGTTTCTTTGGTTTAATCTGTAATCACATGAATGACTATATACCTTAGAAGGGCTAGAAATAGAATGCAAAAATAAATAAATTCAGAGACATGCAAGTAATGCTAATAACGATATCTGTAACAACAACCAAGTCTTCTTCCATCCCTCAGCAGACACTCCCAGGGATCACAAGGTGGGAAGTCTGCCTGCCCTGCCAAGGCTGTTATTGGCCATGACAGGAGGGTTCACTCTGAAGTAATACTAGAAATACACTGGTACTGCAGCTATGAAGAGGAAGCAGGTGGTGAGAAAGGAGAAATTTCAAAGTTAATCTACTTACTCACTTACTTAGAATTGCTTGGAAATTCCCTCGGAATTAAAAAGTGGGAATCACATCTGTTCTGACAAAGCCATAAACAAGGAAGCCTGATGGCTCCACTCCATTTATCCAGAGCACACAAACTGTATCTTGAGTTGTCAGTCAAGCACCTTTCATATTTATTAAATTCATGTTTTAACAAGTGCCTACTGAAAGAGGGCAAATCACTCAAGGCACAGGCTTAGTTCAGCATGGCAATATAGCACAAGAATCTATCTTTAAAAAAACAAAACAGCAAACACACAACTCTTCAGCTAAGCAGACCATGATTACACTGATGTGATAAACTCAATTACTTAACTGCCAGGGGGCTAATGCTGCTCACACAGAGAGAAGCAAAATTACACATGTTCATAAAATGACATGAATATTTAAAATACCTCTTCGTATCTCAAGACCTATGATTTTATTTTTTTTCCCCAAAGTTCATTAACAGCAGCACAATATCTGTTTTTCAACAGTCTGGAGAAAAATTCAGGTATATAATAAAAAGAATTTCTTGGTCTAAGTGCTGCAAGGACAAGCCACAGTTTAACAAAAAAAAAAAAAAAAAGCTTAAAAGCCAGATATTGTCACTATGCTTTTAGTTCAGCAATAATTTTTGACACATAATTTAAGAAGCAAAAAGTATGTCACAGTATTTGCAAATTAAGTATTGACAAGCCATTATGTAAGTTAAATCCAAAATCAAATCCCAAGTTATTTTTGATAACTCAACAGCAGTTGTGCTTCAACACTGCTGTTGATGACTTTACTGATACAATAGCAGAATATTCCAGGTTTATAGTAACAGTGTAGATCCTACTGCATAACGGTTGGTGAAACGGAAAAGAAATTGTTTACATCCAGATTGATAAGAAGCTGATTTTTTAAATGTTGGCTTCAAGTACCACAGAACCCAATTTCAGAGTCACTGACTTAGAACAGAAAGTGAAACACTGCAAAGATTTCTGACTAAAGTCCTCCCACACCACACCTCAGCCTCCACCTAGAACCTTGTCCATGGGGTTATTTGCATGTGAAACAAGGATAACTGCTACAAAAATGCCAGTAACTACGGAACTATTGCCTCTGAGGCAGCTGCAGATCCTCCATCAAGATTCAGGCCACACTGACAGTCTGTTAAGGATGTCCAAGGTTCACCAGCAGAACACCGTTTACCCACTAACCACAAAATTCCACAGATCAAGTTAAAACAGAGATTACAAATCTTTTGTTTACAAGCATCTTTTGAAAGATATCTAAAATTTGTATTTCTCAGGATCCATTCATAAACTAGGGCTACCTTATATCAGGATTGTTATGAGATGGCACTTGCACAGACCCACTGCAACTATTGTAGGAGCTACTTCTGTCAGAGACTGTCCTTCAACATTCTCACACCATTGTTCACAATAACAGCTCAATCCTGATGGCACTGACTGGCCTCTACCACATCCTAAAATAGAAAGACAAGATCACTGCAGACAGCTCTTATTCAAATGCTGAGATGCAAAATAAAATGACCAGAAAACCAACCAAAATGCAAACAGTAATAATTAGAAGCAGAGCAAGCAAAAAATACAGATCCTCGATACACCCACTTCAGGATAGAGAAAAGCTTTAACAATAGCTTCCCTAGATGTCTACAGTGGTTCCTCCTTAATGTTTTAGTTATTGAATATTTATACACAGCAGTGACCTACCAGACCACTAAATACCTTTTGATGCTGCTACAAGGAAACTCCAGCTTCTATTACTTCATGGAACCTCTTTTTATTTCAAGGTATCACAGTGGGCAGTCTCCTATTCAAAACAATACACCAGCTATTCATAACCCATGGGGAAAGAAAAGCCCCAAAACAGAACAAAAAAAATCCACAGCATTAATTCACCCAAGCAACATTTCAGAAAACCACTACTAGTTGTGAACAAAAGATTCCTGGCCTCTCACTAATACTTTCTGCTAGCACATTACTCAAAATGATCCATTTTCAATAGCTACCTCAGCAGTAAATAAACCCAGAAGCACATCAGAGACCTGCCAAAATATGACAGAACCTCCGTGGAAAATGCACCTTTGTTTCCTAGGAACTGCAGAGAAAAAGGTCTCCACGTTTACTTCCCCTACAAACCTGGGTAAATCCAGGTCCACTCTCACAATATCCAAGCCTTTACCAACACAGTGAACGCATTAAACCCTCCACACACACCTCTAGATGCGCACACATCCCCTATTCCCGCACCTGGAACCATCTTCCTGCTGAGCTGGGGACAAGGATCGACCGGAATAGCCCGGGCGATGCAGCATCACTGCAAGGGATCACTCATGAAGGTGAAACCAAGCACAGCACGGAACTCTTATTGCCCAGAGCGCGAACTAACCAGCTCTGCACACCCTGCTCGGGGCACAACGACTGCAGGTCTCCATCCTGCTGGCACGGACAGACCGACACAGGGGACACTGTGACCGCCCCCTCCCTCGCTCGCACACACACCCAGCACCTTCCCCACTCCCACGGAGGAGCCTTCCTGCTCCCGCACAGCCCCGCAGCCCGAGCACACCGAGAGCCGGCCCCGCTCCCACCGCACGGAGGGCAGCGACCCCCCGAACACACTGAGCACCGCAGCACGGCGAGCTCGGACAGGCACAGCTCGGCGGTGTAGGGACCCCTCTGCCCGCACAGCCCTGTGCCTGCAGTGACACACACACACAGCCCAGTGCCTTCACTCACACACACACAGAGCCCTGTGCCTTCACTCACACACACACACAGAGCCCAGTGCCTTCACTGACACACACAGCCCTGTGCCTGCAATGACACACACACACACATATACACACCAGTGCCTTCACT
>VXAU01000211.1:1073331-1150243 GCA_013399695.1 Formicarius rufipectus
CCTGCTCCGGGAGCCGAGGAGATCGACATGTCCCTGGGTAGGTGCGGGAGGGGCACGGGGGGCTCTGCCCGGGCTGGGGGCGCTCGGCGGGGGAGGCTCCGTGCAGCCCCGCGGACTCTCCCCACTGGCCGCAGGCGCCGCGCAGCGCGGGGCTGTCTGTGCGGGATCCCGGGGTCGGACCCTCGGCCAGCGGCTCCCCGGGGAGAGCGGGCCGGGAGGGGCTCCCACTAACCGGCCTCGGGGACGGAGGAGAGGGGCCGTGCCCTCGGGGAGTGCTATTTATAGCAGCCTGCGCCGCTGCTCGCCATTCCTCTGGCACCGGGAATGGGAGCCGTGCATAAACTAGTCGCCCTGCCGTGAACTCCCCAGGATTCTGACGCATGGACGAGTGATCTTGGTGGATTATCGTGGTGGCGTCCCTGCTGGAGGAGGAAAGTCCAGCCGCACCTTCTAGGTTTGGGTCTGCTCCCTAACTGAAAGCTTGTGTCGTTTGTTCCCATCAACGAGCCATTTGTCAGGCACAGCAGAACATTTTCCGTTGCAAACTCGAACTGATCCCTTGGCTGATGCACCCATATTTTAATGGTTCTGTGAAAAGTTCTAGCAACAGGGTGTTCCTCATTTTTGAGTCATTTATCTCCCGTTGTGTTGTACACTCTTTTCCTCTTTGCTAATGTGTGATGGTCCCTTTGCTTTTCCTCTTAGTGCTTCCTCTGGTCAAACCTCTTGTGGTCCAAATCCATATTCCATTGAGAATAGAGTTTACTCAGAGTAAAAGAGAGAATTGGAAGACAAGAGCACTGGTGAAGAACTTTTTCTGACAGCTGCTTTTTCGGTGCTTTCAAATATGCTGGGCCGTACTTGAGTTAGCAGACACAGAAGACTGCAGGAGTTGCTCTAAAGCTGCCCTGCTAGATCTAATTGTGCTTCAAGGGCATAGGTGTACCATAAATGACCTCTCAGGATCCCTTCCAACCTTACATAGTACACCATTACATCACTCTGTTAACCCCATCATATTTATGGGCACAAAAGGGTAACAATGCATACCCACACAAAAAAAAGGCACTGAAGGTGACAGACCAAGCACCTGAGCATTCAGCTCCTCTTGGCTCCCAGCGAGCTCTTCCTCATGCTGTGGACAGCCCATCCTTGGATGCCTGTGGTCACCTCCCTGCAGAGCTTGCAGGAATGCTGTCGATATGCTTTGAAGCAGCCTGTGCCCCAAATCACACATGTCCCAAAGGCACACTTAGCTGAGAACATTAGTGCATTCATCCCAGGAGCGTGCCCTGGGCTCTCCCAGCCTGCTCTCTTCCTGGCAGACTTGAGAAAGGTATTCCAAAAGCAGTCACACAGTCTATTCTTACATCTGCTGTAATTTCTTTTCCTTGGGCTTTCTATTCATTTGGTCAGAGGGGTTTATTGATACAAAATGACAAGGGACAAGTGCTGGAGCTCTGATGGCTTGTTGTAAGCACCTTTCCTTTTTCACCAGAACAGCTTGAATTTAGGAAGATCCCCTTGATTTCAGACCAGCTGATTGAGAACTCTGTCCTGCTCACGGTGGGGACGTGCTGGATGGTAGCACATTTTTAAATCATTTGCTGCACTCTAATCTCCAGCCCACAGAGGCCAAGTAAATTGATCCTATACTTTCTAAGCTAAGCTTAATCTTTCATTGTGCAGCTAGCATAGCTCCCAGAACAGCGAGCTCCGTTTTTACTGCGGACAATTGCAAGCACCAAAAGAGGGAATCCCTGTTGGTAGAAAGTGCAGGTTCTATGCAATTCTTCTCTGTCATTTCATTCTAGATGACATCATCAAGCGCCACAGGAAAGAGCAAACAGATTCCAGCACCGTGGGTGACAGCAGGAGCCAGGAGGTCAAGAACAGGAGCTCAGCCTATGGCTACGGGCGGCCCCGTTACCGCGCCTGGAAGCAGAGGAATTTGCAAGGTAGATGTGCACTGGAGATGGTGGAGCCCTGCCAGGCTGAAAAAGTGCACTTTTGTAACAACATACAGCTCTCAAATCCTATCTAATTTTTGTGCACATAGAAGATGTACTTGGACTCTGATTAGCTTTTCTCTCTGCAACAATGGAATATCAGGGCCCTTTCAGAGCATAATTCCTCCATTTCTCTCTGTTCTACTCTCTCGTGAATTACTAATTTATAGTGACTTAATATCTATTCTCTATTCCCCCTGGCTTTGCATATTTTAATTATGCCTCTTCCTAATCCTCATTTTCCCAGAGCAGACTTAAATTACCCAAATTACCCCTTCAGTAACTGTATTTGATAGCTCAGTTGTTGGAGCTAAATTGCCACTTTTGCCAAGCATGCTATTTTTATGGTGAGTTTTTTTTATAATACTGAGTGATCATACACTTTGTTTTGTTCCCCTAGTTTTTACCTACAAAACCAAGGTGATCTACTGTAGTAGATGAAATACCATCTCTTATAATTTTTTTTAAAATACTGCTAAATCCCTTCCTTAAAGATTTTAGTGACATTTTGCAGCAAGGTCTTTGCAATCTTGTATTGGAGTGCCAATGGCTCATCAGGACAGTGGGATTGCTGGGAGCAATCCTGCTTGCCGCTGATCTTCCTTTCACTCTCATGTTCTTGGTCTCCACCACCTATTGCCTTACTGAGGATCATTCCTGTTCAAAACAGAACGATAATTGCCCTTTGCAAATTGATTTTTTTTGTCAAAACACAGGCTTTGATATTGTTCCACACTCAAGTGACTCCTGCATCCATAGTGGTAAAAAATCAAACAATTTTTATCCTTATTCCTTAGATGGGAGAACTTCTGTTCATTTATTGAATTATTTCTGCTAGACCTAGAGTTGCATAGGTTTTCACTGAGTCTAAATTCGGCCCTGCCGAGTGCACAGACCCACCATGCTGTGTGGTGCTGCTGTCAGTAGCTATTTTGGGAAACTCAGCATGACTGGGAATTTAGCCCATTGTTCTTCAGGGGCTCAGTTCACTTTGGTCCCTGCTGAAATACACTCCCTCCTGGGCTGGGGTGTGATAACCATTATCAAAATGATGATGAGAGGAGCCCAGCACTGTAATGACAGAGAAGGGAGAAGAGTATTATGCTTATTAAATCAGCAAGCGAAGTGTTGTTATACCTCCTGCAGTATGGATTGAACCATCTCCCCAGCAGGGGAAAGATGATTTTTAATGACAAGAAATTTGAATTTCCAATCTCCTTGGAAAAAGAGTCAGCCAGACATAGGGACTTCTCCCCAAACTAGACTTGCTGAGCAGAGGTGCCTCTTGGCCAGCCCAGGTGTACTCAGTGCCAGACTCTGAGTATGCACCCAGTCATGGGGAGAGTGTGAGGGGGTTCCTCCCCAACTGCTGATGCTGTGGGGATTTATTCAAATGTGCTTTCATTATTAAATACCTACCACACTTTTCACAGAGATGTAGCCTCCCATGTGTCACACTTCTGGACACACATGACAGACTGAGGCCTTGGTCCCCAGCTGGTGTACTCGGGGATCCCCTCAGAGGCTGATGGCTCTGTCATGAGTTATTTGTGTTGGCTGAGGTGTGCTTGAGTGCACTGCTGAGCAGAGGCTCTCTGATTGGAACAGACTGGCAGGAGCAGGATTTTCTAGTCAGGGCTGCCTCCTGCATCAGTCCCTCCCATTGCCCTGATGGAATAGCCAGGAAAGACAGCTGATCTCAGTCTGCAGTGGATATACCATCTCCAGGGTGCAGGAGAGCTGTGTTGCAAGGCTTGCTGGCCTGCAGGAAAGCAGTCTGGCAAATAGGCAAGAGAGAGGGGCAAGCCCAGGGTGGTGATTTAAGGGAACAAGACAGGGCAAAAACAAACTGGGGGGAACAGAAGCAGGAGGAAAAAAAAAAATCAAAGGACTGTTAAACACAACAAGTCAACATCTGGTAAAATAGAAACAGTTTGCCAAAATTCAGTGTTTGTCAGGAGGAAAATTCACCTGCACTTCTTCAATGAGAGAGCATCATCTACAAAGGAAGTAACTACTGGTCCTACAGAGCTTGTGAAACACTCTGTGTTTTTGTGTGTGTTTCCAACCAGCACCTCTGGCCATAGAGTGCAGAGCACCCTGACATGCTGTTTGGGAGCTGTTTCCCATGGACATGCCTTGGTGCCCTTCTGTTTTCGAGCCTGAGCAGCTCAGGTTATCTTTATGCCAGTGTAAGTGGCTCATGTTGGTGCTGGCCCATGTTACACCCTGGGGCTGGAGCCTGGTGGTGGCCCCTGACAGCAGTGTCATTGCTGCCTCAGAACACTTCATTTCTAATTGCTCTGTCAGTATAAATTGCTGGGATGTAGCAATCAGTGGTGTAAGATCAATAAATGCAGCCAACTGCTCTGTGGTTAGTACCAGTGAGGTTCTGCTATATGATCCAGGGTTTGAGTGCACTCTTGCTGCCCTCTGCCATGTGCCTGATTTATGCATCCCTGAGCAGGGTTGCACATCTCACTGGTTTAGTGACTGCTGGGAGGAGTGGGCTAAAAATGGAAAGTTTGCAAACCAAGCTCTCCCTGCCTTGGTACAGAGAAGATCCATACACAGCATGGTGGTAACCTCTACACATGCACAGAACCCTCGATTAACTGGTGTGAACTGTAGGCCTGTGATTATCTTGGGCCAAACTTAACAATGTGGTGTCTCTGCTCATGTGATCCCACTGGTTAGTGAGGTAATGGAAATAAACTCCCTCCTTGCATTTGAACTGTGAGTTTGTGGTTGTTCCGGCTGCCTGCTGGTGTCGGCTCACACAGTGACTCAGAAACTTTCTATTTCACTGTGACTACAGAACTTTGTCACATGGAGTAATCAGGCTGGAGAGCACTGTGCCTTGGTCTGATGGAATGTTTTCCTCTCGCTCCAACCCTTCAGCACACTTCAAAATCTTCAGCAGGCTTAGGGGAAAAGGTTAAATGCAAGACGGACAGTGAGTGTGTATGTGTTGTACCACTGTGTAAAACAGCAGCAGCAGGTGTCCTCTTCAGTACGTGCAGTAAGGATATGGCAAGCTAAAATAAAATAAATATATATAGAGAAATTATGGTCAGTGTTCCCATAATGTGGGCACTCAGAGCTGTTCCAGGGTGCTGTGGAGTTGCCTTCTGCATGCTTGAGTTGGCTGTGTATCTGTATCAAAAGGCTTTTTCTTTTCATAGTTAATTGGTAGCAATGTGAGCTCTGACAACAGATTGACAGGTCTGATGTGGGCATTCCTGCCTTTATAAAGAATCAAAATTGTGGAAAGCTTTTCTTTTCTATATTCTTTTTCTTCAAATAATGTGTATGTCAGTCCTACATAGAATATGAATGTTAGTGAGACATTAGAAAAATGAATTATTCAATATTTTTTGGCATGAATTAATGTGATTCTTGTACCACTATTAATATACATACTCCTGTATCGTATTAAGCTTGTAATCCATTTGCAAAACTGTTACCACAAATCAAATTTTGAAAGACACTGAAATACCTCTTTATTTTTTTTGTAGGACCTAACCGTTTTAGAAGAGGATTTGGGCAGCAGCAATACAATCGGAGACAATTCAGGAACACGTTGCCGGGTCGCAAGAGAAGAGCAGCTGCTGCTTTTGGTGGAGTGAGCCCTTTAAATCGCCAGGCATCGGCTCAGGAGGTAGGGGAATAAGGAAGGCACAGCTTTTCCCAAATGTCATGTAGAAATCTGCTTGATTTTATGATCCTGCATCACCCCAAAGAACAATCTACATAAAAAGGTACAGGCACCATCTTTCATATGTCTGTGCACAGCATTTGTATGCAAATGCATTTGTACAGACATGCATGCATATGGAATAGGAGTATTCCAGTTGGTTTTATTAGCTTCTGATTTAGCATAATTTTACTGATCAGTTCCCCTGGGTTTTGCATAAAAAAAAGATTTTGTAGAAGTTTTTCTTAAAAGATTTAAAAATATTTCCATAGAAGAGAATTCCACAAGATCTCTTCTTACTATTATTGTTTAGAGAAGGTGTATTAAGATCCATTATTTGTTCTCCACCCAGAGCATTTTCCAAGTTCCTGTGAAGTCAAAGGAAAGACTACTGGTGGCTTGTGAGGTGACTTTGGTTCAGAGACAAACTTCCCATTAGCAAGTAGGCAATCCCCACCCGAGACAACAATTCCCCTGACAGATAGGGCTCTGTGAGAGGTGACTGTTTTTTTCTGCACTGATGGAAATCCGCTCAATTAGGAGGTCATGGGTACTCAGTAAGGTTTTTTAAAAAACCCAAGTGCTGAACATGATGGCACATTAGTGGTTGTGTCCTAGGGGTATAAATAAGAGAGCTATAATGCAAGCAGGCATGTGCACAGAGTGTGGTTATTCCTGAAAATAAAGACCAGGATGACTCAGAATCTGAGCATGGCTGGGTATTTACAGAAAGTAATAAGCAGTTGCTAGGAGGCATAATTCTACAGTAGCTTCCTCTCTGCAGAAGTAAACCAAGGGGGAAAAATATGAAAACACACCTCAGTGGATAGTCAGAGTGATGGTGGTTCTCCCAGAGAAGTAAATGGGCTGGAGCCTGGGGCAGTTTGTGTCAGAACTGCAGTGGGGCAGACACTGCTGAGGGGTCTTCTGATGTGTTTCATGCTTCAGAGCTTGGTCTGAGCAGTGCACGTGTCCAAACAAGAAAGAGTTGGTGACCAAAAGGAAACCTGAGCAAGGCTATAATGCTCAGTGTCTACAAGATTGGCCCTCCACTGACTGACTTTTTTTTTTTCTTTTCCAATTTCTGCGCTCCTAGAACAAAACATTCCTCCTGGCACTTGTAGTTTCATGCCCAGGGACCGAGGCACATACAGTGAGTGACTGTTGACAGCAGTGTACGCTGAGTCAGGCAGCAGCAGTCAGTGCAGAGAGCACAGTTGGGTGCTGTCACTTGGCCATGCTGTTTGTGAACCGAGACTGTGGCACTCGTGGCTCCTGCTGAGCTCTCACCCATCTTTCAGGGCAACAAGAGCAGCAAAGCTTTTGCCAAAATCAGCGGGCAGCAGAATGAACAGCCACAGGCATCTCCAGGCTCCAAGAGATTCAGAGCAGATGCTGCCAGCATCCGCACCCCAGGGAAAAGGTAGTATCTTTTGCAATGCTGTATTTCTTTTTCTTTTCAGCAATTCCCTGTGTAGTTCATGGGGCTCTGCTTTTGGTATGTACCAGCTTGGAGTGGCTACATCCATGTGCTTGTGCAGCATGAGAAAAATACCTCTGGAAAAAAAACAGTGAAAAAAGTTAATAGTTCATAGATAATAATGTAGATATTAGATCTGTTGTTTTATTTCATGAAGTATTTTTATTGAACTTTTCCTCTGTTACCTTGGGGAACACTTTTGAAATAGCATTTATTTTCATAGAGGCAGGAAATACAGATTCCAGTCATAAGGAAGAGGCAGGCAGAGGAAGTCTGTCCCAGTGAGGGGCTGCAGGAGCAGACTGTGCCCCAGGAGCTGTGAGCAAGCTAGGCAGCTGGGCACTAGGCACTGTCTTGGTGCCTGTCTCATCAGGATACTTGTGTTCTCTGAGCTGGAAAGGAAGCTCCTTGCAATCCTGTCCTCTGCTCTGAGCAGAGTAAGTACTGAAGGACATGCAGAGGTCCCTTCTGATGTAATTTTTTTTCTACTATTTTCTTCCATGATTTTTTATTTGATTTTTAATGAGCCGAGTTCAGAACACACAAGCTGTTGTCTCATTTGAGCAGAAAATTGAGTTCTTCTGAAATCCTTCACTGGCAGAAAAACCTGTTGGGCAGGACTGGGTAACACACAGACTCATTTGCTTCTTATGCTGCTTTTGAAGACCAGCTTGGGTTAGGTATTTCAGCATTAGACTTTGGGAGGCACCTGGCATCATATTCACCTCTGTCCTTTTCTCTCTCCTTTACCAGCAGGCCTTTCCTGCTAAACAGGGGACCAGCGTTCCAGCAGAAGCGGGTGCAGCAGTGGTTCTCCAAAGCCCCCTTCCAGAGAGGGGTCAGTATCCAGACATTTCTTCTGCAGCATGCTTGGAGTGACAAACCCTCAGTTTTACCAGCCCAGTTGTATCTTTGCTTCCAAAAGTAACTGGGAGAGAGAGACTGATGACTTGAACAGTGCATATATTGCTAGGAAAGTGCTTGCAGGACAGGCGATTTTTAATGCAAGTAGTATTCTAGCAGATAAAAAGTAAATCCTGTGAGTGTGATAAAAATAAACTTTTAGGTTTATACAGCAGCACCAATAGGGCAAACTAAAGCCACCCTATATGGGTCACTGTACCAGCAGGAAACCCCAAATTAGCAAGTTTCTTGACAACTTGCAAGGAAGTTGCTCTTCAGATACACCAAATGAAATTCTGGAAAAGAAATCATTGTTTCTGAGAGCTAATTCTTTAAGCAATTTTCTTTTCAATGTATTTCACAGCAGATGGATCCTCCTGGAGAAGGGAAACCGCCAAGGATGAGAAGGTAATTGGTGAACAAAGGCACAGTGCAAACACAACGTGCTCTTTCACGCTTCAAGCTGGATAAATCTCCCTGTCTCGGCAGGTGGCAAGTGAAACCCAGCCCGGGAGCAATTCTGACGGTTTCTGTGGTTAATCCCCAGGCCGGCCAGAGCAGCGCGTAAGTAAATGAGGTGATTTGTGAGGGTGAGAGCCCTCAAAAGCCATTGCAAATCTCTTCAGCATTATTGCAGCTTCACTTCTATAATGAGTGTGCAGTTAATGGTTCAGACCCAAAATGGTTCGGAAATGATAACCTGGTTCCCTTCCCCGGCATATCTGAGAGAGATAAAGATCTGTATTTACCTGTCATTATGCGGTAATATGTAATTACCTCTGCCGCTCCTTTGTTATGCAGAGTGAGGTGAAATGGAAGCCCTGGGGGCATGGGAGGTGGCAGGATGGCTGTGCTCTGTCGGGTGTCAGGGAAGAACGCTGTGTGCCCCGAGGGGACTCCGTGTGCTGTCTGTGTAAGAGGGGCACAGAAGATGGAAGCGAACAGCTTCAAGGCTGAGCTGGTGCTGCTGCAGGACCTGGCTGGGGGCAGAGAGGGCACTGTGCGTGTCCTAGGTGCAGAGAGCACCCCACAATAGCCTGGAGGTGACACAGGCCCCAGTGCTGGAACTCTGCCTTCACGTCAGCTCTCTTGGCAGCCTTTTGACTCCACTGGGGTCAGACATGCCATGGAACATTCAGGGGATGAGGTTGTCTCCTTGACTCCGTGCTGGTTTGCAGAGGACAGGGAGCGAGCTGCCTTAGCATTCAGAGTGATGTGGATCTGTGCTTTCCCCAGGCCTGGATCCAAGCGCCCGTTCCTGCGAAGCCAGAGACCCCCAGCACGAGTGACCAAGCCCCAGCCCAAGGGGGTGATGCTGAGATTCAACTTCCGTGCAATGGCCAACCAGGTAGAGGATGGTCGACGGGACAGGCGGCACCTGGCACCCTGCAGCAGCCCTGCCACTAAGCTGTTAGCACCACGGTCAGGTTTCTGGGGCTGCCAGCTGGGTTTTTCTAACATAACCTGGGAGGAAAGCCCTCTAGCCATGCTGGCCAGGTTGCTCACAAAACTGAAGGCACTTGAGAAGACTGTTCAGCAACTACAGACTCGGCCTGATTTTTCCCATTTTGTTGGCCTGTCTTGGCCTGTCCATGTGCTTGCTCAGAGCAGGGGCATCCTGCTGGTGGGTGATCCTGACCAGGGGGGACTGTTTCACTGTTGGTGCTCCCCACTCAGAGACACATGGCATTTTGGGCTTTGCTCGCTCTTTGCTTTGATGACCTTCTTGGCGCCACATTTCACACTGAAGTATGGTCCAAGAGCCCTGGGGCAGCTCAGAAATCCTGCTCTACCTTCTTCATTGCCAGCGTTTCTTGTCTGGACAGTTTGGTTTTACATGATGCCTTGTGCTCAAATGCCATCTGCTTGCTCCTGTTCTTGCCGAGGACGCCCGGTGTCTTGGGGCTGGGAGCTGCTTGGAGGTTTTCCAGCCGCACACAGTCTGTCGAGCTCCTTGTCTCTGTGTGCTGCGTGGTTTAATTGACTAACCAGCTGTGAAACACCATCCTGACTGATGGGCTCTAATCAATATCCCGCTACAAGCTGGGCTGTGCTTTGCCAGCAGACACGGGACTGACTCGCTCTCCCTTTCCCCTGCAGACCAGCCTGACGCTGGATGAGAGGTTCTCTGGTCTGAGGAATAAGAGGCGCTTTACAGCAGCCAGGAGCGCCGGACGGACGGTCACCATGCCCTAGGACCGCGTGCTCGTCACAGGGACTGCCCCCAACAGTCCAGGCCCCTGGCAGGGGCTCAATAAAAGTCACTAGATTCCCTTTGAGATAGCTAATGTGGCAATGTGCCGTCTCCTTCCTTACACCCAGAACGAATGAGTGATTGAGGGCAGGGATGAGGCAGGACAAGAGTCGAGAGCTGGGGCCAGAGCACAGGGCAGGTGGGACACGAGAGGGGGGTGGTGGAGGGGGATGAGGAGAGATGGATTTACTGGGAGAGCTCTACTGGGGAGCCACAGGGCTGGCAGCAGCCCTGTCCCCCTGCCATGGCACCAGGATTACCAGTGTGATCCTTGCAAGTGAGAGGGGTCACCCATGGAACCTTCCCTGTGTTGTCCCATGGGTGTGACAGGGTTGAGGATGCTGTGCTTGCTGACGTGGGAGACAGGGAGTGAAGCATACGTGAATCTGAGGGATGTGCCTAAGCAGTGGCACCAGTAGGGATGCTCCAGCTGCCTGCAAACCCCAGCATCCACCTAACTGCCCTATTTGTAGCACTTGCAGGCATCCCTGCCCAGAGGTTTGTAGTGTAAGACCCCTCCACCCTGAGAACGTCTCGCTTTGCCCCGACAGTCAGGCTTGAGCACCTTGCATTGCTCTATGGGTTGCTGTGCTGTTCTGACTGCTGCTGGCCCAGTTGTGGGGACAGGCTGAAGTGTGCTGTGCATACTGCTGGAGTGACTGTCCTCAGCACAGAGCACAGACAGGCTGCTCCAGCCCAAATCAGGTTTTCTAGTGCTGCAGTCGTTCTGCTTTAGGGTTTTTGTAGTTGCAGCTCCACTCGTGCTCAAAGCACCGTCTTAATCAAACTAGCAGCAACAGTCTGGTAAACTGAGATGTTAATGAGCTGGGTTTAGATGTTTGTTAACGAAGCCCTGCACCAACCGTGAGTAATGGATCCATTCTGCACCCACTGCTGGGAGCCAGCACTGAACGTGCTGGACATTGCCTGTGACTGGGCTCTATGGTATACTTATGAAAGGAAATATTTGATAGACTGCTTTACATTTTACACTGAGCATCTTTAACAAGAGTCTGGACTGGCATTGGTTTTACAGGAACGTGTGAAATGTTGTTAGTTGATAAAACAGTGATGTATGAGTCCAGTGCACTGAATAAAAAAACCTAACTTGTCAAATGTCATCTGCAGTTATTTGCCTTCCTTCAACAGGTTTTTGGTACAAGTTCAGCCTCTCAGACTGGCCTGACCATGCATACTTTGTTGATTGCAAAGCTGGCTCTAAAGCAGTGTGAGGTTTTGAATAGGTATTTTGTAAAATCTCTGCTGTGATCTCTTTTGCCTTGAACGCTACTGGCATAATTATGAAAGCAGTCCTGGCTCTGGGTATGTTCAAAAGGAAACAAATGGACCCCGACTTCCATGTTAATGAACTCTGGAGGAGACACCACCCCTTCATGCAAATAATGTGTGTGTCATGGAAGATGAACAAGAAACATTGTCAGAAATGGCAGTATCACTGATTGCAGTTGCCTCTTGACTCTATGGACAAAAGATGGAAAACTTGCTAGGAAAACCTGAGCGCTTCTTCAACCAGGTTGTTAAGGGGTGGAGCTACTTAGTCCTGAAAGAACAGCTGAGCGTTCAGCACCCTCTTGTGGTTCAGAGCACACCCTGATGCTATTTTCTGGAGAGATGTTTTCCAGCAATCTATACCTTACAAATTTTTAAGCACTTCTTAAATTAAAATTGAGGGCTTAAATGATAAAAACTACACTTATTCCCTAGCTTGATTCCCCTGCAGGGCTGGGTGCTTTGCATGCAGCACTGAATTTGTAAGTAGCCAAAATGTGTAACCATCACGCTAAAAACACACTGGGAGAGGGCCCAGCATCAGTTCATGCAACAGACAAAACACCCCTTTCTGCCACAGTACTAAACCCACGGAAAAATTGTTTCTGACAGAATTGTCCCTGCTGTCAGGCACAGGGTGAGCTGCTGCACGGGCACTGCTGCTCTTTGGGGAGAGTGTTAATGTGACACAGCTGCTTCCTCAGCTGTCACCAGGGACACACCTCGTGTGGGCCCAGATAGGTGTCCAGGGGTCCAACGGTTCAGGGGTCCAGGGGTCCATGTGTCCAGGGGTCCACATGTCCAGATGTCCAGGTGTCCAGATGTCCAGGTGTGCAGGTGTCCATGTGTCCAGGTGTGCAGGTGTCCACGTGTCCACGTGTGTACATGTGCAGGTGTCCTTGTGTCTAAGTGTCCACGTGTCCATGTGTCCTTGTGTCCACATGTCCAGGTGTGCAGGTGTCCACATGTCCATGTGTCCAGGTGTGCAGGTGTCACACCATTCGCTGCCTGGGCAGGCGCAGTGGCTGTGCTGGGTGAGGAGCCTCGGCCCGCAGTGCAAGCGCAGCGGAGACAGTGGGGAGGCTCCAGGTTTGGGGGGCTGTCCCTACAGGGGGCAGGCCGGGGGTCTCTGTGAGTGAAGGCACAGGGCTGTGTGTGTGTCAGTGAAGGCAATAATTAATAACTAAAGCAGTAAGATAGCACTGTAGGCATATAGGCAATCTGTTATAAAGATTTTCTATAACCTGAAGTGCGTTTATCAAGGATCCATGTTTTTTGGTTCTAATTATTACTGTTTGCCTTTTGTTAGTGTTTTTGTTTGTTTGTTTGTTTGTTTGTTTGTTGTTTGGTTTTTTTGTTTAATATCTCAGCATTTGAATCACAGCTGTCTGCAGTGATCTTGTCTTTCTATTTTAGGATGTGGTAGAGGCCAGTCAGTGCCATCAGGATTGAGCTGTTATTGTGAACAATGGTGTGAGAATGTTGAAGGGTAGTCTCTGACAGAAGTAGCTCCTACAATAGTTGCAGTGGGTCTGTGCAAGTGCCATCTCATAACAATCCTGATATAAGGTAGCCCTAGTTTATGAATGGATCCTGAGAAATACAAATTTTAGATATCTTTCAAAAGATGCTTGTAAACAAAAGATTTGTAATCTCTGTTTTAACTTGATCTGTGGAATTTTGTGGTTAGTGGGTAAATGGTTTTCTACTGGTGATCCATAGACTTCACTGACAGTGTCAGTGTAAGCTTTATATCAGTAAAGTCAGCAATAGCAAGAAAACCACTACAGTTCTCCATAAGGTTCGTATATATATGCACATCCTATTTCTGGCCCTTCTAGGGAATGTAGTCATTCATGACATTACAGATTAAACCTGACAAACCCCCAGACTGTCATCTTTTCCATGAGGTAATTTAGCTGTACAAATTCATCTCCATGCCACTGTTTTCTTCTTTCAGCTCCTTTGTCATTGAGGAGCTTTGGATGGGTATGGAATATGTGGATGGAGGCACTTTACAGGATCTTGTTAGACATGTGTGTGGTTGAAGGAGAGCTGGCAGCTGTCAGTCAGGAGGTAAGGGATCCTGCTTGTGATTCCCATTGCTTGGACACCCTCCGCATAAGATGTCCAAGAATTCATTTAAGACTTTGGCACTCAGCCTTTTTTTCCCATATTCCTGCTTGCTTTGTATTTACAGTAGAGAACCTTGCTTGTGTTTAGAACTAGAACGACGATCCCAGATGAAACAAGAATTCTTGTTTTCAGTCAGAAGCATTAGTGACCAAAGGTCATGTTTCCTTTGCTTTGATCACATCCTCAGTGTTTGGATTGGGATATGGGGTGTACGTGTTTGGTGCCTTTTTTGAGGTACTCTTGGATACTTTGAGCAATTGATTGTGGACTGTGAGGATTCTTTGTGATCCTTTGTGACAAAGGAGACTTCCACAGCTGCTACTGTGGTGCCAACACAGTTAACAGAACGTTGCCATGGTAGACGGAAGGCCTCAGTATCCAGAGCAGCTCTTGGCACTTGATCACTGCCTGAGGATCCTCCTGCTTGAGGCATTCTCAGCAGAGAGCCTGCACCGTGCTAAGGATGTCTGTTTAAACTTAGAGGTGTCCAATCTGCAGACTTGTGCAGCAATGCAAAAATGATTGAGGAAGTCTGTGCTGTAGTTTGCAGAGTTTACTCTGTGGTTTATTCTGCTTATTTTTTGACCCATCTGGCACGTAAGTACAGGTTTTCACTGGGTGCAGCATATCTGGCTTTGGAATCACTGTGTTCTTTGTGCTTGTGCTTTGAAACAATTATTTTGAGACAAAAATGACATTAAAGAACTGTTGCTCCTGCAGGGATGTTGTGAAGGAAGAATCCTTGCTATTGGGGTTGATCTGTTCTGTGGGATTCTCTACCAGAGGCAGTTTTTTTTTTTTTTTTCTAACAACATCTGATTAATTTTCCCCACTGTAGGTCACTTCATCTGTGGAAATGGAGCAGCTCATCCTTCGGTGAGTGGGAAAGGAATCTTTGGTGTTCCTGGCATTTAGAATTGTGGAGCAAGCTGAGAGCTTAGCCTGTTGCAGTAGAGTGCCAGCCTGGTAGGCTGAACGGAAGTTCATGCCAATGTCTTTACAGCAGCAACAAAGAGATTCCTGACTGTTTTCTAATACTCTGTTTAAGAGCTTTTGAACAGCTGCAAGTCTGGTTTTGCAAGCAGAAGACTGCTTGCTGTTTAGACCATGGTGGAATATCTAATTCACAATATGTAGCACTGTCTAATTTGCCCATTTTTAGTTTTATCAGTTCAGGATCCCATTTCTCCTTTGTCCAGCTGGATCTGTAGCTGAGAATAGATAAGATAGTAAATGAAACTTCCTGTCCCTCACATTGCTGTCTGTCTACAGAGCACAAAACCAGCACCAGCATCTCCTCTGGCTCCCTCTACTTCCAAGGAGGAAGAAGATAACTGTGAATCTCCTGGTGTTTTAAAAGAGGACAGCAAACCTCCCTTTGCTTTGGAAGCAGACAGCAAACCTCCATTTGCTTTCCAAGAGGCCAGAAAAATTCCCTTTGCTTTGCAAGAGGACAGTGAACCTCGCTTTGTTTTGGAAGAGGACAGTGAGCTTCCCTTTGTTTTGGAAGAGGACAACAAACCTCCCTTTGTTTTGGAAGAGGACAGTGAATCTCCCTCTGGTTGGGAAGAGGACAGCAAGCTTCCCTTTGCTTTGGAACAGGACAGCGAGCTTCCTTTTGCTTTGGAAAAGGACAGTGAACCTCCCTCTGGTTGGGAAGAGGACAGCAAGCTTCCCTGCGTTCGGGAAGAGGACATTGAAGCTCCCTCTGATGTGGCATCAGGGCCTGAATATTCTGACAGCAGTACAGCCCAGAAATCAGAGGAGAGGGAGGAGAGGAGCCTCACGGAGCTGAGTATGTCTGCCCTATGCCTTGTCTGCTGGAGCAGTGCGTTGTATGCCTGTCTCAGCATCAGCTGCACCCAGTGCCCCTCCACAGTTTAATGTCACAGAGTCGTTTATTGTTCCCCAAGTGACTGCAGGGGGCTCACAGCCCCAGAGAGTGGGGCTGTATTTTGGATCTGCTGCAAGGCAGGATCTCTGTTTTGGACTGAGCATCTTTCACCTCGTTTCTTTCAGGGAGCACTGTGAGTGTGGGGGAGCCTGCCCAGAAATACACTGATTTTGAGGAAATTGGACAAGGGTAAGACCAACTACAGTTACTTCTACAAAACCATGGTCCAGGTGTTTTGCTATCAAGTGTAGAGTCATGTTCAGACACTGATTGCTGGCAGTGTCTTACCTGCAGCAAGGAATAGGGTCTGGAAGATCTTCTGTCCCTGCCTAAAAAAGCAATTAGCCACTTCATAACTGTCAAAAGACAGTTTTCAATAGCATATTTTTTCCAAGTATTTTGCTCAAAAAATACCCAACGGTCGGGATTATAATCACATAGTTTAGAAATGGAAACCAGAGGTAAATAAAAAGCTCTGTTTTCTAGCACAGGTAGCAAACCCCATAAATTCAGTAATAGACACAGTGCCCATGTACTGGAGGGGACAATTCATCATATGCCCGATGACAGGGCCCTTATGGATCGTTCAGCTTTTAAGCAGGAAATTGAAAATAATGAAATACATTATTTTCCAGTTCTTTAGACACTCACATCCCACCTTAACTTTGAACTAAAATAATTTAGCCTGTACATTTGAGATTTGCTCCAGCCTTTTTTCTTGGTGTTGGACCTCAGTTTTCTCTTGGACTCCTTGCATGGCAGAGGGCTGGTGGGCTGGCGTGCTCCTGGCTGAAGAGTTGATGAACTCAGATGTTTTACAAACACTGCAGGCAGCAGAAATCTCCTGTCTGGGCTGACTAGGGTCACTCCTAGGGTCTAAACCTCTTCTTTCTTTGCTACTGTTTTGTTTCTAGGACTTTTGGAACTGTTTATAAAGGACTTGACACTGCCACTGGAGGACAGGTAAGGGTCAACACCACCAGCAGACTTGCAGCTCTTCTTTCCCCTCTAGTGTCTGACCAGACCTTTGGATGGCCAGTACCTCCTTCTTGCAAAGGCTGTTCCTCTGAAGCACAGACAAGGCTTGCAAAACACAATTTGGACAGACTTTGTCCTTATTAACTACCAGAAAGAATGTAACGAGGGCAGTGCTGTCTTTCAGAGAAGGACAGGCTAGTTTGGTCTTAATAACTAAAAATATTAATGCACCAGGTAGCTGGTGGAGACTGCCATCATTCAGGCCCAATTTATCTTACTCACAGGTTTGGACAGTAATACTATTTAGCATTTTTTTCCATCCTGTGTTTCCTCTTCAAAGTATAATGAAAGATCTCATGAAGGAGAGCTCCTGTTTGGGAGCCAGTTTTGTGTTTTTGTCATACTGCAGCTGGGTCAGAGGAAGATAAATGAGAAGATGTATATGAAAAGCAAAGCTCTCTCCTAAACACTACAGTTGTGTTTAGCCCAGTGTCAGTGACAGCCTGTGGCAGTGATAATATTAGTAATCTGAGTGTGTGTTTTCTTTATTGTACAATCCAGAACAGCAGCAGAAGCATTTGAAATAATGACCAAACCCCATGGAACTGCTAAAGGATTCCCAGCTGTTTTTCTCTGTTTTCACAGGTCCAAAATCACTTTCTGCTTGCAAAACACCTTGTGAATAATAATAGTGTGATAAACTAATTTAAGAAGAATGTTGGTGCAGAGTGTTGTTAGAGCTTTGTGACTGATAGTAGAGAGAACATTTTTCTAGAGTTTACAAGGCAAAATGTCTGGTCATGTGTCCTGTAGCCTGCACCCAAGTGAGTGGAGAAATAGGCTGTTGCAAAGTCAGTTACTAAGCTCTAATGTCTGATCATGAGGCAGTTTGGCACAGCATGGCTCTGTCATTCCGAAAACACTTGCTCCATGTTGTTGTCTCATGCAGCAGACTTCTCAAGTTAATGATCTTCAATGTCATTTTAGGTGGCCATAAAGAAAATAAATCTCCGACAGAACAAGGCACGAGCTGCAAATGAGATCCTGGTCATGAGGGGCAAGAAGAATCCCAACCTTGTCAACTATTTAGACAGGTGAGTGGTTCAGGTATTATCATGTGAATGTTTTTTAAAATACTGCAGTCCAAATGGTAAAACCCCACTTTTTTGGCAGGAAATGGAGCTCTTTACTTCTTTGCCCATCTCCAGTGAATAGGAGGAGATTACATTGGCCCTGCATTAACCTTTTCTGGCATATGTAGTTTGAAGCCTTGTTTGAGAAAGCCTGACTTGGCCACACCTTACTAAAACAACAGCCTGTCAATTCACTACCTCCATGTTGTGTTGTTTGTTTGGTTGTTGTTTTTTGTTTTTTTTTTCAAGTTGACCCTATTTTTTATGCCTTACAAGAAGTGCTGATAAACCATGGTAGAAATTATTCCCTTTGGGTTCTTCCCAGCTATTTTGCATTGCTGCCAGTGCCAGGAAAACTGGGTTCTTGTTTCCAGAAACACCTAACATGCCTGTTTTTAAATTGCCTTTCCTGTTTGTGAATGTATTTTATGCAAGGTTTCCAAATGGTTGACCACTTCTGCCCTCAGTGGTGCACAGTCTCCTCCCACAGAGGGCACTGAGACTCTCAGAATTGGGTTGCGTTGTTCCTGGAGTTAGGGGTGGAATTGGTGAGTAAAGATGATGAACCAGATGATGGCAAGTGTCCTTGGTTCCACATTTATCTTGGCTGTTCCTAAACTGCATTTTTCCCTTTCTTGCCATCTAAGGCATCTCCTTTTTCATGGATGTGCCTTTCTCATTTAGACTGTGCAGATTCCAAGTTACTGTATGGCTTAGGAAGAATGTCTCTGCATTTTGTCTTCATTTACAAGTGACCTGGAAACACAACTCGACTGTCATCTTTTCTATAATGTAATGTAGCTGTGCAGATTCACCTCCATGCCATTGCTTTCTTCTTTCAGCTATCTTGTTGATGAGTTTCTGTGGCTGGTTATGGAATATGTGGATGGAGGCACTTTAGAGGACCTTATTAGAGAGACACATATGACTGAAGGAGAGCTGGCAGCTGTCAGTAGAGAGGTAAGGGATGCTGCTTGTGCTTCCCATGGCTTGGGCAAGATGGTCCTTCGAAACAGGTGATAAGAACAGGAGTGGCTTAATGAGCTTTTTCTCTGTGTTGCTTGTATGACAAGTAAAAGAAAAAGCATCCTAAGTGAACTGCCTGCCAGTATTGCTGCACTTCTTGTTCTTCTCTGTTCCTGTACTCTTACATACTCTTGTTGTACTCTGTCTCTTTTTTTAAAATTTTATTTACTTTTCTCAACTTTGGCTTGAAACATTTTCTAGAGCCTGTCTGCACTGCATTCCTTGCCTGTAAAAGCAAAGGTGCTGGTGGCAGAATCCTAAACTATCCTTTCTTGTGTAATATATTCAGATTGTTAATTTTTACCCTCATGTTTCTTTTTCTCTATCAGTGCCTGCAAGGCCTGGATTTTCTTCACTCTAACCAGATTATCCACAGAGATGTTAAAAGTTCCAACATCCTTCTGGGAATGGATGGATCTGTCAAATTGGGTAGGTGTTCTTGGTCAAGTGCAGTGTTCCTGGGATGCAGGGTGTGGGGCTGCTTTAGACTGACCGCCAGTTCCCCAAAAGTGGTGCTTGTGGGAGTGCACAGACCCCTGCTGCAAGCTGAGAGCACAGCTGCAATGTGCAGAGAGGTCTAGAGAGGAACAGGGTGTCGAGTGACTTTGGTTTGTGTAAGTCCCTTCCAGAGGGAAGAAATTGGAATCTAAAGCTTTAAGTGAATGAATAAATAAAAGCCACTGCTTGAAACCTGAGGGTTTCTTTAAGTGGGCAATTCCATATTTCCTTGGCTATCCTCCTGAGCAAACAGGGCACAGCTGCTTTCCCTGCTTGATTCAGTACCATATCCTCAGACTTAAGAGCAGGGAGTTCTTTTGCTTGGCTTCCTAGTTCCAGCTGACTTTAACAGTATTTGTTTTTGTCCTCAGCTGATTTTTCCTTCTGTGCTCGGCTCACCACCCAGCAGGATCAACAGAGCTGCATGGTTGGGACATCCCACTGGATGGCCCCAGAAGTTGTGACCCATTGTGCTTATGGTCCCAAGATGGACATCTGGTCATTTGGGATTGTAGCAATAGAGATGGTGGAGGGAGAACCTCCTTACTTCAAGGAAACTCCAGCCATGGTAAGAGGCAAATTTCCAAGTGTTTGCCTAGGCCTTTGTGCAGAGTGACTGTGTGTGGGGAGCAGCTGGATGTTTATGCACATCATGGAAGGGAATTCCAGGAGGACTCAAACCTTAACACAGACAAGTACTCCCCATTCTCAGGCAACAATTTGCCTTGGGTTTTAAGTTGTTCCAGCTTTTCTGCCTGTGAAGATAACCCTGAAAACATAAAGCAAATGCATCAGATCTAATGTTATGTTTCCAAAAATACCTCATCAAAACCCACAGCCAAACCTAACAACTTTTCTAGAACAGTTTCTAAAACAGCTTTTGTGAGATGAACCACCCCCGTTCTTCTCACCAGGGAACTTGTGTAAAACATGAAGACTATAGTTTAAAGTCCATGTAGTCTAATATATTTCTGTCCTAGTCCAAGCCACTTTCTCCATGTCACAAGTCTGAACTTTCAGCAACCCAAACCTTCCATTTCTTTCCTGGCAGTTTCTGGGATAGGGACGTCATTTATGCATTTACTTGAGTGCCAGTGGCAGAGCAGAGACACATTTTGTCTAAGAATCCTTTGAAATAATATAGTCAGACCACACTGACTCTTGAAAATGGCCTGTAAACCTGCTGTCCGTATTTGGAGAAGGAAAATATGCTTTTGCCAATGTAGGTATCTACTAACTAGGTCAGCCAATGAATCAACTGTCAGAGCAAGCTTACTTGGATGTTGGAATAGCTGTGGCTGCATCAGAGTTTAATTGGTTTTTTTTGGGGGGAGCTTTGTTTCTGTTGGTGTAGAAAAACCATCTCTAGCCAGCATCTCTGACAGGGAGGCCAACTGCCACTGGACACTGGGGCTTAGAAAATGGGGTCGATGTGAGCTGTTCTGGGTATGAAAGAAGTCAGAGTCCTGTGTTTCTGTTCTCTGCAGGCTCACTCCCTGATCAGGCTGAACGGCACACCGCCGCTGCAGCAGCCCGGGCGACTCTCGGCTCCGCTACGGGACTTCCTCGAACGCTGCCTGGAGACACAGGAGGACCTCCGCTGGTCTGCCCAGGCACTGCTGCGGGTAAGAGGAGAGGCAGCTGCCGCTGAAACAGCGTCTGAGGGATTGGCTTTCTCATCAGATGAACTCATCAGGTGGCCCCTCCTCCTATTAATCTCCGGTCTTGGTGCTTTTCAAATGGACAGTAAGCAGAAGTAGTAGTTTGGGTTGGAAGGGTCCTGTAAAGGTCAGCTAGTCAAACTGCCCTGCAACGAGCAGGGATATCTTCGAGTAGCTCAGGTTTCTCAGAGCCCTGCCCGGTATGACTTTGAATGTTTCCATGGAGGGGGCACATACCACATCTCCAGGCAACTATGCCAGTTTCCTCACTCTCCTCATAAAACATTTCTTCCTTAGATCTAATCTGTTAAGTTTAAAACCAATCCCCCTTGTCCTGTTGCAACAGAGCCTGTGAAGAACTTGAGTTTAGAAAGTAATGGTTTGTGTTTTTGTTTTGTTTTGTTTTTATCTTTGGGGCAGCATCCACTTTTATTATCAGCCAAGCCACTCTCCAGCCTGGCACCTCTGATCACCGCAGCAAAGCAGCTGAGGGAGAACAGGAGATGCAGAACTTGAAGACAGCTTTCTGTCATGGCAGCTCAGAATTTTTGGAATAGTATTTTTGTAATAATAGATTAACAACATATTGTCCTAGTTACAGCAGCTGGGACCACCTTATCACTGTGTGGGTGTAACCAAAACTGTGTATTCTACAGCCTCTGTGTAGTTTCTCATGGACTGTTAATAATGGACCATTTGCAGCAGCTGCCCAGGGCACACCTGACCTCTCAGGCTATAAACTGGATGTTAAGGAACCATGTGAGATAGGGGAGTGTTCCTGTCTTCACACCAATGACTCAGCCATGATAAATCCCCTCTGGGGAAGCATCACACCTTCACACCCACCTGAGGGGTCATGTCTGCTAATGGGCCATCAAAGATTCCCAAAATGTCCCATGACTCACAGAGTTAAATCATCCATGGTGAAACTCCTTGCCCTGGGGGATGTACTGGGCATTCCCACCTGAACCTCCTGACCATATGTAATCCTGGGGTTTGGGGACTTGGGATACCACTTGTTGGATCCAGAGGAGGACCATAACCTCAACAGGACTGTGACTGCCACTCTTGAGTCTGTGACCATCATCCTCACCAAGAGGTTTTCTTTTGCTTTATCCTCAGGGGGGCCACGTGTTGGTCCTCACAGGGGCCAACGAACACTAAACTGTTTGTGCCCGAGGGTGCTGGGTTGTACATCTGGTTTTTTTTGTGGGTTAGAACCTTTTTTCTCTGTATCATTGTGTTTACTGTGATCTTTGTATGTAAATTGTGACTCTGAGTTGTGGTCTCTCTTGTGTTAGGCTCATTTCTCCCCTGGTTTTAAACCAGCACACATATAATATAGTATAATTTAGTTAGTACAGTATACTATAGTATAATTATATAAAATAGATTTTGTTTGTCATTCAGGTGTATTTCATCCTTTACCAAGCTTTTGGTCCACCATAATTTTTTGTGTGTCCTTACTCACCCACTTTATAATAGTTAGGAGAGGGTTAAGCACCTTGTGGTGGTATTTGACACAGATCCAGTCTGGTGGGCTGTACACCTGAGTTCCTGTGGGATACAGGTACATGCTGCCTGTTCCTAGATTCTCACTCAAGCATCCCGAGGGATGTGGGGGCTGTACCGTGGCACACAGTGTGACCCTGATGCTTGCTTGCCTGCTCCTGGCTCTTGTTTACAGACTGGGTTGTAAAAAAGCCACTGGTGCTGGAAAAGGACAGCAGAAGCCCGGGGAAGGTGCAACTATTACACGCAAGGGAAAAACCCACCCAGTGGTGGGGGAAAACCACGCCTTTATCCCCTCCCAAATCGGCCAAAAATTAATCATACGCTATGTTAAAGAAGGGGAGTGAAAGAGCCCGGGCTCTTCTGCTCCTGGCAGACCAAACCGGCTGCTGTCGGGGTTGGGAGCCGCCTCCCATTTCACAGCACCCTCCTCCCCACTCCGCCTTGCCAAACAGCAACTTGGCAGCCGGCTGAAGAATTAATCCAGTCCTCCACGAGGATAAGGGCGGATGTCTCTAGTGCCACCATCCAGGCTCGGGAAACACACTTGATGTCCACCTGCGAGCCAAGAGGAGCGGCGGGCTGAGCTCCCCCTCCTTCTCCTCCTGCTATTCCGGCCGTGGCCGGCCCTGCCACTGTCCGGGGCTCCGTCTGTCCCGGTCCCCGCGGAGGCGCTGCCGAACCTCCCTCTGCAGGGGCTCCTTCGCCTTCCACAGCCGGGCAGACAGAGAGCCCGGAGGAGCAGGGACCGCGGCGGCCCCGACCGGGAGCCGGATGGGCTGGCGGCAGGGCACGGATCGGACGGGGAGACCGGGAAAGGAAGAGGGAGACAGCGGGAAAGGGAGAAGGGTTGTCGGGAGAAAGAAGAGGGAGATCGGAAAGAGAGAGCGAGACCGGGAGAAGAGGACAAGGGGAAAGGGAGAAGAGGTACACCGAGATTAGGAGTGCGAAAGGGACAGTGGGTCCGGGAGAGGTGGAGGAAGAGCAAGAGAGGGCGCGGGTCGCAGATGTCGCTGCCGCTGGGGCCGTTTGTCCTTTTGTCCGTCCGTCCGTCTGTCTGTCTGTCTGTCTGTCTGTCTGTCCGTCCGTCCGTCCGTCCGTCCGTCCGTCCCCCGCCGGGCGAGCTCCTGGGGCAGCACCGCCGCTGAGGGTGGGAGGGACCCGCCAGGCTCGTCCCGGGACATCATTTATGCATCATCTCGTCTAATTAAGGACGCGGTGATTGATGATTAGCAATACATGGTTGCCCACCCCTTCTTAGGGTTTTAGCTTTCTAACGAGGTGAAAGCCAGATGCCTTCACGGGGGACCACAAATGCTGACCTGCATTTTCATGAATGTAGAAAATGTAATTCTTCTGTATGTGGTGAGTCTTGTGTTGTACTTTCGACCTCTACGAACTGAGCTGCTTCGTGAGAAATGATGTAATTGTTGTGAGGGAAAGAACCATCAGAAAACGAGTGGGATTTGCAGGTTCCCAGGTGAAACCATCGCTGTGCCGGGGAGATCCAGGGTCAAGCCCTAGAACCCCGCCTGGGTCCCTGTCTGCTAACGCAGAGCTCGGACCATGGCGCTGAGCTCGGTCGCCTTCAGCTGGAGCTGCCGCCTCTGGAGGGACCCTGAGCAAAGCGACCCCCGGCGCTTTCTCCCTTCGTAGTCTGCATCCGATCCTCGCATTCCTCGCGTGTCCTGCGCTCGCCTCTTGGTCCAATGGCGGTTTATGGGGGGATCTTCCACCACCTCCCGGTATTCCTTCTCCACGGGCAGCCCATTGCCTGCTCCTCCAGCTTGGTCCAGCCTTGGGGGCCTCTAGGGTCCCAACCCTCACCTAGAGATATCCAGTCTCTCCATGTGTGGGCTGATAAGGAGGGAAACAGGAATCCTTTCCTAAAGAAGTGAACGTAATCCCTATACGGTTGTGAGTTAACTGTGGTAATTCCCAAAAAAGCCACGAGATGGCAGTTTAGGATTGCATCAGTCACATCATCTCACGATGGCAACGGGGCAGTCAACGGGAGGACTCAAATTGCAGTCACTGGGATAGGAAGGTGCATTTACAAGAACCATTTATGAACACGTTCCTTTTCTCAATACTGAAAATAGTTTGAAACTATTTATGTTCTTTGCCTTTAAACTTGGTAGGTTTCTCTGACACACCTGCTGTTTTCCTGAGTAGTTTCTGGTTTGTCGATTTGTTTGTTTTAAATAAAGAAATTTGAGAGCATTTTCTCTGTTTCTCAGATAGATTCTAAATAGTTTGGAAAATAACTGGTAAAGTAAAAAGTAATGAACCTGTGTTTATTTTTTCTTTTTGTAGGAGGACTCAAGGGCCCATGAGTCAAAAGATAAATGATACTATTCTAGACCAGGAGTATAATAATATACCTGCCTGTCTATTGCCATTCCTTCTCTGATTCTTATACCACGATTCTTGCCAGTGGAGGAAATGTGCTCAGTTTTGGCCAATTCTGCAGTGATGATGTAGAAGATAAAATGCTTTAGAGTTTAAAAGAGAAATTCTGCATAAAAATGTGATGCAATATAATTAATGAACGAAGACAATTTTTATAAAGTGTATATAGCTAATATTTTAACAGGAAATGGGCTAGATTCTACATCTAAGCCAAGTCTTGATCAAAACAGTCAGTTTAACAAACACTGTTAAGGCAGTTTATCAAGCCAAAACTACTTTGTAGAGGAGAAATGTATTTAGACAACAGACAATAGGGAAGTTGATTTTAAAGTTTTTCTACAAAAAGGTCTTCTTTCAACAATTGGAATTTGCGGCAGAATTATGAGAAGTTCTTATCTTACACCCAGCCAACAAATGCTCTTCTAGCTTCACAAAAGTGTCTTCTGAAGCTCAGTTCACAAGAGATACTGTAGAAAAGAGTAAGTGCTACACGCTTCTTTAATAAAACAGACCAAATGGCCTCTGTTGTATGAGTACACAATTTAAAAATTATGCTCTTGAACTCCTTTGTTTAAAAGTAAAGGAAGGAAAACTTTCCAAGTCTGATAAAGGGAACAGTATCTTTTCAGCCTAAAGACACCCTTTGAATGTCGGAACTATGCATTCTGGTTGCAAACAAACACACTAGATAATGTTTTTCATCTCTTCTCTGAAGACTTTATTTGCCTCTGTGATACTGTTAAAAAGAGAGGGGTACTGATGGAGAGAGGTGGTAATTGGTGCTAAATCAACCACTAGGTTGCCCTGCATGAAATGAATCTAAACTCGGTGCTTTGCTGCCACATTGTGGCAGTTAAAAAACAGGTGCAGTTACTCTCTACACTAAGGTGATAGACTCAGAATGCTGACTTACTCAACCAGCTCTCATTTATTTGCTTTTTCACATTACAAATTTATGGCATGGCTTGTGGTTTCAAGAGAAGCCAAATCCCTCACTCATGGAGTGGAAGCAGCTGTACTGCTCTATTTCAAAGATGTGCAAACACCACTACTGAAAGTCAAGGCAAGGGAGGAGAGGGGAGTTGCAAAATCTTGGAAGGAGCAAGTGTTCAGGTTAGGAATCAAGATTAAAACCCTGGTTACATTAAAGGCTCAGGGAATTCTGCCTTCACTTCTATGGCTTTCCAGATCTCCCTTGCCTGTAGTGTGAATGACCTTTCTCAGCATTTGTCCCTGCCCGTGTTTGCTACTTTCTCCTCAGGTAAAATCGTTGCAGTTCATCTTGTCTGTTTGAATTCATTAGCATTTAACAATGAGAAATCCCCTCAAACTGCTGAAACTAAGCTCCTCTAGCAAGGAATAACATTTTCTACACTCTGTGAATTTGAGTGACAGACAGAATCATGGTACAATGCATCTATTCATGAGCATTTACATCATTTATATCCAACCCTTCATCTTTCAGCAGCAGTTAACTGACTCAGTGACTAAACAGCAATGCAAAACCTCTGTGACAGTGACAAGTGGTGATAACCAGCCTGCTGACAGCCTTTCCCACGTATGCTACTGTGCTTGCCTAAGGAACATCATGAGCAGTACTACAGCTTCAATACAGCTCCATTGCTGCTGGCTTATCGGAGATAAACCTTGAAGGTCAAAGAGAATGTAGCTCTGGTTTTGGAATAATAGGGGTGTCTCTCTGACTTTATTCAATTCCATGATAACTGTCAAATCAGCTTCAACAGAATCAGGATTTCATTAAGGGCTTCACTTCAAATGTCTTAATACATCCGCTGCTCACAGGAAGTCGAGCTGTTGGTGGAGTGTCTTGTTTCCTGTGAAAAGACAGGATAAATTAGGAGAGTATGTGCTCTGAATTGCTGAAAAAGATAACATTATTTGCTTGTTCATCATTTGCCAACTCCTTACTTCCTTGTATTCTGGTCTCTCTTTACAGCATGAAATGCTTCACTTTTGTGTGCTTGTGTACATATAATACACATTCATAGAAATCAGTGTGCTGTCATAGAGGTCAGCATCTCTTCTTCCACAGAGATGTGAATAAGGTACAGTGAAGTGCAGTTAACCCTAACCCTAACTCAAACACTGCTCTGAAGTGTACCAGAAATCAGCTTTGATCCTGACAGCTGCCAGGACAGGGGGAAAACCCAGTCCCAAGGGAATAAAGCTGCCTGTGGTGTACTCTCCTGAAACCCTGGTCCAACACCAAAGCTTAGCAAAGGCATTCGCTCCTCAAGGGTATGGTGTATATCTGAAGACTTAACAATGGCACACTAGGAACTCTCACCTGTAAGTACAGCCTTGGCTTGAGTCTTTGCTGCCTTTTCTGTTATCACCATAAAGGATAAACTCTGCCAGAAGGAGCAGACCCACATCTTGTTGTATGTACATTAGGCTTGAGTTAATGCAGGACTTGAGCTGGCTAAGAGAACTTATATGTGCTATATGTCCACACCTATTACCCTTCTATTTTAAGATCTGTGACAATTATTCAGGGATTAATATTAAGAATGAAAAAAAAAAAAGCATGATAAATTTTCTACACTTATCTGTTTCGGTTTATATTACTTGAATCTAACATGCAGTTTAAGCTTCACTTGCCTGTGCTTGCTTGTAAACAAAGCAATAAAGGCAGGTGCAGTTTGCTATCAAAGCTGTCTACATATGAAACAAAATCCACAGGGAAAAAAAGTCTTAATTGTGAATATCTGCAAAATATCAGAAAATAACTGGGGCACAGCTGTCTGAGCAATAAACAGATGGCTAGCAAGAATGGAATTGTTTAATAAATAAACTGATAAGCAACTACATTGAGGGCTGAGACTCTGCATATGACCAGTTTTACAGAAAGGATTCACACTGTCCAATTAATTCAACAAACAGGCAAGCATATGATTTTTTGGCTTAAGGCAACTTATTATTTTCTGAGATTAAAATCAATAGAAAAATTTTATTAAAATCTGATTTCTTAGCATATATTCATGCCACTGTAGAAAATACAAATCATTAGTTATTATTATAAAAAACAAACAAGCTGGAAACCTATGTGAGATAAGAACAGGAGTTGCAGAAATATAGCTGAAGTTTATATTACATGTTCACTGAAAGTTAAGAATATAACAGATTTATATATAAAGAAAATTACTCCCATATCCTACTCAGTGATTACAGTGAGAAGGGTAAAACATGTCTGACAATTTGCTGCCTTATAAACATATTTTTATTTAAAATACTCCATACTCTTCCCATTTCTGAATTATTCATTAGTAGTTCTATTTAGTTACAAGAAGGAAAAGCTTAATTTTTATTTACAGATAGCATTACAGTAACTGTAGCTACATTTAAGCCTTTTGTAATTAAAGACATTTAATCCCAAATGCTAAGAAAATTCTCTGGAGACCATGAACTTGAAAATTTGTTTACAACTTTTGAATAGCATTTGAGTATGGTAACTTTCAGCCCTGGAATAAAGGTCTCACTTTATATTTAAATTAAACTTTCATGGATTTAAAATCTAATTTAAATATTCATGAAAAATATGCTTCTTATTTAGGGATAAATTCATGCATTAGAAAGCATACTGATTAAACTCAACGCCGTTTTAATGGAAACGGTAAACACTTGATTAGTGGCCAGTAAAAATCTGTTTTAATTTACATAAACCCACATCTTCTCTTTGAACCCAAGGTCTAGCTCATTTAGATATGCGTAGCTTGACATAAATAATTTTAGTATTGTTGTATCATTGCCCATGATTTTCAGCAGAATCTTATAACATATTCTGACATAGGGTTTGTAACATTACTGTTGAAAAAGAAGTTAAATACTAAAGAGTGAAGAAATAGCTTTTTTTGCTATAGAATTAATTTTTAAGCTGTTCAACTTAAAGCATCAATGATGTTTAGTTGCAGTTCTTGTTTCAGAAATATCTCTTGCTTTGTCAGAAAGCCTGGTTTAACACATAAGATTTGCAGATACCAGATTTTTAATAACAATGAATTTAATACGATGATTTCAGTCTCAGCCACATGGCAAGTGGGCCACATCAACCAGTGAGGAATACCTGTGTGTGTGAACACAGAGCAACCACAACAGCCATTAATTTACGGCTGACAGCAGAAATAACCTGACACCCCAAGGAAATGGTTTGGAAAAAAGGAAATTCAAGCCAAGAAGCACTTCAGAGTCATCGCTCTGGGTGAGCATCTATTGACACCTAAGCCCTGCAGTCTGCACCCAAGGAGGGCTCATCTACCCAAGCAGTGCTTTGACTCAGCAGGAAATACCATAAAATAGGAAATGTCTTTTCCCCCTCTGTGTCCAAACATTCCCTATGCCCAGAACTAGTTGCGCAGTAAATCCTAAATGTTTTGGTTTTGAGATAATATGTGCAGTTTTAAAGCGCTTTTGTGGGATGGAGGTAAAATAGGTCACGTCGAATGGTTTTACATATTGAAGCTGAACATCTTGTTCTGACATTTAACTTATAATTGCACACATTATTCCTTCTTCTAGAGAAAGCAGAGCCAGAAAGAAAAAAATATTAAAGTGCAATGAGAACTCTGGCCTGGTAAGGAACAGATAGGTAACAACCCAGAGGCACCATCCTACAACAAATGGGTTCTCCGGGGCCAGCAGCAAAACCTATATGGGACCACTGTGAACTACTTAGGCCACAGAGCTGTTCTGTGATGTTGAAACATATTTGCATCATAAAAGTGCTAAAAAGGTTAACCTTTAGGTTTATTTCAATAAATATCTGAATTGAGACTTGTGGCAGAATTAAACATGAGGAACACTCACAGCATTTGACTTAGATTCAATCTCTTACCAACACTTAACAAGCGAACATTTGTAATTCCTTCAAGACCCCTCAGATGAAAATGGAACACTTAATTTGGCTAAAATTGGCATTATCAACTCCTTGCAGCAAAACATCCCGTTCCAAGTATTGTATTATCAACTGAACTACAAAAAACTGAAAAAAAAAAAATACACACACATAACTGGAATTTTAGAATGAAAAGTGTCAGAGTAGTTGTTGTCTTCAGAGAGCACTAGGCCAGACCCAGTAACATCTGGTCATGTTTGTAGTATAGGACATAAAAATACCTAAATCAACTAACCCTCAAAAATGCAAGTGATACTCAAGGATGACACTGAAAGCAGAACTGAGTGAAAGAAAGTTGCATACAGTCAAGCATAAAGCAAAACACAGAAAGCTTGTGTGCAGTACATGGAACTTGCAATTAATATTATGTTTAACATTGTATTAATGCTAATGAAGTATTTGCCAAGTGAGTGTAAACTGCAATGAGAACCTGTTTGCAAGAGTAAAATATTCGAGGGGCAGAATTCTGTCTCATCTGTAGAACCTGTGAAAATATCAGAGCTATGGAGGGCAATGAGAAAACAGTTGTGGTAATTAATCCCAGTAAGTAATCGTTGACTGAAGGCTTTGCAAATTCCCTGTCCTGTGAGATGAGATCGGATCTTTTTGCCCCTGGGCCAGACTCAATTATAAAACCACACAAACAAAAAAGGCTTAAAGGTTCTCTGAAGAATTGTAATTGATATAAAGGAACAGGAACACGTAATTACGATGCTTTGACTTCACAGTATCTCAACAGCCAGATCATGAAAGATGGTATAAATATATACTATACACACTTGCAGGAGTCTGGGTGAAATCACAAAGAAATCTTTAAATTATTATCTCTAATGAAAACCAAGGTCATATTTCTGTTTGCTTGTTCTTGCACAAACAGGCAAAAAGACCTCAACCCAGGAAGCTTTAGCCTCTGAAAGAAAAACCCCAAATGTTTTATATTTCACTGAAATGAAGCTATTTTTTGTTGTTGTTGTGTTTTGTTTGTTTGCTTTTCTGGAGTCCTTTTTTTTAAATTGTGAATTTGTGCAGTGGAATCTTTTAATTTAGAACTCTGGATATATCACAAAGAACAAGTTTTAGCATCAGCTATTAACCTCTTATTTAATATGTAAGATTCAAAATTCAGCAATGAGACAAATCTTGCATTTTGTCAGAAATCAATATCTAATTTACCTCAGCATATCACTAGAGTGGGTATCTGTGCTTGCTCACTTACAGCTTATAATTCAAAAATCTATTTTAGAAACACATTGTGCAGTACAAAATATGGGCTTGTTGCAGTCAATGCTTTCCTTGAAACAACAGGAATATTTTTCATTAGCATCTCCCATCTCAGAGAGGTCATCTTGTCTATGCATTGGTTACACCGCCCTTTGTGGAAACAAATTTAGTTCCCAGGGAATGCATACTTTTTCAAACAAAATAATTTAGCAACTACAGCATAACACTGCAATGTGGGATAACATTTTTATTACAGACACATCTAAAAACATTTTCAAAGGACTTTTCAAAATCCTCAGTGCTGCAAACTGGAGGGAATACTTGTACTTCCCCTACCTCCTGGATGGATGAGTTAAAACAAGAGAGGAAAGAGTGGGAGAGTTTGTTGTTTTGTTGTGGTTTCCTTCAAGACAGATCAGCAGATATTGACACGTGGTCCAACAACTTGCTATTTAACCCAAGTGACAAGGCTTTGCCTCCTTTACAATGGATTTATTTCGGGTCATGAGGAAAAAGGGACCTGTTACAAAGAACCAGTGATGTGCCTCTCCTTGCGCACTGTTTCACAGAAAGCCTCCAGCTGCCTCAGTCTGCAGTGCAAGGTGCAACAGCACAAAGGCCACAGAAATGAGTCAGCTGGAGGAGTCTCTATTGCTGGGAAATCGGTCTGCTGCATAAAGCTGAACACAATCCATACCTCCCACCATCCATCAGCCTGCTAGAGGGCACCCAAAATTTGGAGGGTGACTAGTCATGCAACACTTCAGTCCTAGAGACATGACAAAAAGACTCCATAGCAGCTCTAATCCAATTCTAACTGCCTCCCACTAAGTCTGGGAATTAGTTTTGAACATACTGCAGATTACTACGTGTTTTTTACTTACTGAAGTAAATGAAGTAAAGTGAAGTTGCCAACTCTGGCTCAGGCCCTTGTTAAATTTCAGGGATGAGATTATCATCCACTTTGATTTCATTCCAGTTTGTAAATAAACCCCAGCAATTTCAACACACTTATAGCACTACCATAGGTATTTTAAAACACAGTTACAAGGAATGTTTTCTTTAAAACATGCCTGAATGTGCTGTCAGGAAGCAGAGCTGTGGACAGCACAAGACAATGCAGACAGGCTGTTTGTTAGTCCCTGGCAGGGGTTATGCTAGTTTGAGACACCTATGCAGAGATTCTGCTGTATAATCACAGCTGGGGGAACACTGGATGTCAGACTAGTCCCTGTGGTGGCAAGAAATCCCTGCATTAGGCAGTTCAAGCAAATCAAGATCTCACAGAGGTGCATTCCAGTCGTCAGAACACTCTGGCTGTGTTGTTCCATGTTTTGTGAACACATCAGGTGGTCGTCAGGACCTGAAATAGAGAATGATCCTTAAGTCATTTGACTGCATTTAACCATAGCAAAACCTATCAGTGGCTTCCAAAGGGATTATAAACTTCTTAGTAGATTTTTGCTATTACCTATCATCAGTTATTTCAAAAATAAAGCCCAATGATGCAATCTCAGCTAAAATAAAATCAGCTTGTCTCCACAAATTAGTCTTATCAATACCCAGAGAGGAACTTACAGCTTTTCTGTATTTGATGCTTAGGTATATTTTCTCTTGAAGTTATAAAATCATAACTAGCATAAGCCACAAGGTGACACTTTAGGACTACTGGAAAGAGATTATCATCTTGGCAAAATAAATAATTTTGACACTGGAATGAACTGGGCCAATTATTAAGTACACAGCAAGTGTGAAATTGGTCTAAGTCTTTTTTGAAGAGAATTGATTGGGTGGCTGTGATGAGGCAGGCAGCCAAGTGCTGTATTGACCCACAAGAAGAAGAAATGAACTAAGAAAAATTTTATTGAGGGGTCTACCTTCCTGTTATCAAAGCCATAAACCAATTTTATTTATGGAAATGAAAACCAAATCAGAACAGTGTGCATAACTTGAAAGGCTTGCATTTTCAAGGAGATCACCCCTGAACTTGGTGCTTAGAAGTGCCAACATGAAATAGTTGTGTGTGTAGCTGGAAATGAACCATATGTTTAGCAGGTCTATAGATCATTGACACTTGTTTCAGCAACTGTTCTCTAATGTGCTGCAAGAAACTAGGTTAGAAGACATCATTTTACAGTGTACTCAGTGGACAGCTTTGCCACAAGCTGCACAATCAGTGTTGGGTTCTAACAGCAAAGTTGTTATTGGAAAATTCTTATTTGATACTAACCAGTCTTTCTAGAAAGCCACCAATTCTTAGGAAATCCTTGATGTAATTTGATTAAAACCCCAACCTTTCTATAACAAATATTGTCGCAAATATCAAGCACATAAATATACACATTTCAAAACAGGGGGGAAAAAACCCCACCTGAGAACGTCTGTGATTCTTTTTATATCTCTTCCAGACCTTTAAATCCTTTCTCAAAATTATATTCCTCAAGGATGCCAACAATAGGCAGAATTTCTACACTTCAAATAAGATGCTCATGACATTCTAACGAAGTGCCCCAGGCTCCCCAGGTGAACAGCAAAGTGGCAGGGCCAGTCACGCAAGCCGAACTGGAGTTCACCTGTCACTGCTCTGTCAAGTCATCCTGGAGCACAGAATTTGCCTGCCTTAGTTGAAAAAGTCAATTTAGTTGACAACTCCACTGAGGGACCTCATGTAGCTCCTTGGAGGTGAGACAGACAGACACTATTTTCCTGTTTGTTCGTCTCTTGCTGAGGAAGGTAAAGAGATAAAAGGACTTAGGACTTGCTTGGACGTTATTGTTCTGTGTAAGAAATCACAGTCCAAGCCTATCTCAAGTGTTTTCCCTGAAGTCCCAGTACTGTAAGACAACGATGTGTAAAGTAAGAAGTCATTACTTCACTTTTAAAACTAAGCATTCATAAAAAAGCAAAAGCAAATAAGACTAACACTGTTTCTTGGGTATGGAGAAAGGTCTAAAAGCATAGCAATACCATTTATTCTCAGTAAATTTGACAGATTTATAGATTTAAACCACAATTTTTTCCTTTGCTGTGGGTTTTAATGCAGTCTTGTCTACTATAAAAGTTTCCTTTCCCTACTGATTTGACTGTTTTCCATTCAACAGCTACTGATTTTCTTTTTCCTCCCTTTTCCTACAGGGAATAAGCTATCATGGCAGACTTTTGTTTATTTGTTTATGTACCTTTGTATTATTAATAAGCCCTGGGAAGAGGGTTTGTTACTTAAGCTCCCTCTGCTGGCTCTCCAGCAGCAGAAATGCAACAAATGAAAGGTTTTTCTCTCCCATTCCCTTTTTATTAGGCTTGGAGCTGGAAAACTGCTGTTGGCAAAGTTAGAGAGCACTTCCTCCACAAAGGAAGTGCAGAGAACTCAGAATACTAATGTAATAAAGAAGCTACTGGAACTAGTGACAGTAGTATTATGTATAAAATGTTATTTAGGTAAGTCTGTACTCTGCCTGCAGCACTCAGCTTCAGGTAAGGCACCCAAAAGCTGGGAAATGCATATCCTTCTACCTCTCATTGTCACCTGCTTAGGATTTAATACCAATTTTGTTACTGACAGTCATAAAGCTTTCTCAATTATGAATATTTCACTCAAATTGAATATTTGAAACATTCAGTCATGAATATTTCAAAATGTTGACACAGTGCACAATATATACTTTGGATATTTAGGTCTTCACTAAGACTTTATACAGATTTTGCCGTTTCTCAGATTGCTCACAACTTGAGAGCACATCTTTAGGGAATAATCACATTTCTAGTTGCTCATCTGCAAACTGATTTTTACAACTTGTGGCAAAAATCTAACCCATGATCCCTTTTGGACTCTGCACCCCAGAGCTATCAAAAACATGAGTCCCCATATTTCCAAGCATTTTAGTTATTTACAGTCACAATAAAATGACATGCCTTGAAATCTCCAGGAACATCCTTTGTCCACACTCTTTGAGTCAGATTCTCTCCAATTCAGGCATGGCAGTTAAATGGACTCATCAGGCTCAAAGACAGATGACAAGTGAGCTCCTCCAAAGACGGAGTTAGACTTTTTCTTTTCTCCCCAGTGATTCCAAAGGGGAGACATGATTAGTCTTCCACTTGAGGTATCTCATCAGACCAATCTCATTGTATGTGGCTCTTTGGCACCCAAGCTTATGATAAAATCAAGAGACTTTGATTTTGAAAAAAATTTCCAAGTTGGATTTAATAAATTACTGAAAAAACTATAAAAGGCTTCCAAAACATAAATTCTTGCAGAAATGAAGGCTAATATCTTCTCCATTCAAGTCCTTACTAGAATGCTGATGTAGTTTCAAAAAGATTGGTATTTTACCTTAACATATGCTTTGAAATGACATAATTCTGACACATCATTATAACATTATTTTTGCTATGCTGTGTTTTCGTGGAAAGACAAATTAGTTGCTGGCACTTCAGTCTCAAAAGGTATAGAATTCCTTGTCTTCATCCCTGTAAGACATTAATGAATGAAACACTTTGCTTGGTTTGAAAGCAAGGAGATAAAGCCAAGCAAACAACTCCACTCTGCAAAGACAAGCAAAAGTCCTCATCCTACACTTGGGTTATTTTTCATTAGTGAACCAAATCTAAACCATTAAAACAAGTTTGAGGACCTTTTTTTTTTTTTTCTTTTCCTTATAAAACATTTTAATCAAGGAGTTGAGAAAAAAATTGCTACAAATTATGATTGCTACAATTGCTTTCTAATTTCTGTATGTCCCATTTTTTTGAAAAGGTCAGTTCTCTCCTTTCCCTTTGCAGGCTGTCATTGACATAAGTATGAAAAAATGCTTGAAGTTGTTCTTTATATTTAGTAAAAGGGTATTAGGAATAGTAAATCTGTAAGAAGGGAGATAATGGTCTGGAATACCTTGCAGGCCAAACCCTTATAAATTTTATATTTTCTAATGAGGGAAGTTAATAATTAAGACAGCAATCTCTTGATTTGTAATTCATTTTAGCATGATGGTAGCCTAATTCCTTATATGAGAATCTTATTCAAGAGTAACAACACTAATTTTTACCTATAAATCCATCCCCCAAAGTGACAAAAAGCTTTATTAGTTACATGGTGGAATTCCTGCTCATCCATTCAGCTGCCTTAGGATTAGAGCACAATATTTGTGCTCAGCTCCTCTCCACAGATAAGTGCTTTGGAACAGGAAATGAGGAATATAATCATCCTCCTAAGAGGATGAAGGAACTCTTAAGTCACCTGGAAGTCAGCCAAAATCTAGAGTTTGAAATCTCTAGTCTATCAATATGTGTGAGGACACATTTATAGCTCAGGTGACAAGTGACCAAGACTTCAGTTAGAGAGCAGAGTGTTGATATCACATTAATCTCCTGTGCCAGCCCAGGGCACTGACACAATCTTATCCACAGTAACACAGTGTCCTTCCTTTTCTCAGTGTCTTTAGAGGTCATGTTTTCAGTTTAGACAAGGTCTGGTTCTTTTCAGCTTTGGAGAAAGGACACAGACTGGACTGGGTAAGTATTGAAGGGCTTCACTTGGATCAGTGCAGTGCTTAGAATTCTACTGGCCCAGGAGCAGTTAAACTAGTCAGCAAAATTAACAGGCTATGGATTTTGAAGCAATTAAAGGTTGCAATTAAAATGCTTTGGATTAAGCATATAAATGGTGAATTTTGTGGAAATCAATGAGAAGTGATGTGTTAAAAAGGATAACAGGAATTCATTAAAGAATGCCCTTCTACTGCTATTAAACATTATTGTCCACCAACAGCTTCCAGGTATCAAAATCCATGTACCTCTCATGGATGAAGGTGAGGAGGACTTTCACAGGAAATAGTCTTAGTTGTTTCCTGTTGGTCTTGTTCCATCATCCTTCACTGGTTATTAGCACAGAGAGACATGGCAGGAGACAAACCTTTGGTTTAAACTACTATGCACATATATTATCATACAAACCACTCACTGGTTTGTTTGATTAAAAAAAATAAATCTACTTTTCTTCATTCTGCATCATGTCAGAATTGTTATCTCCTACAACCTTCCAAGCCTATTAATAGTAGGTGATATTTTGGGGCATTGGATAAGTCATCTTGACATTTCAGTCCCTCATTAGATAATTAGATAGTCAAAAGGCAGGAGTGCTTTTACACCCATAGATAACTATCAGTGAATGTACATGCCTATGGTCATTTCTGTCAGAATTTATAGGAAAGAAAGCAGAAAGGAGGGGAAACTTTAAAAAACCCCTCACATTATCTAAGAATAGAAGCACTACTTGAGGCAGCCAGTCAGAAACACCATTTTATATATATTATGTGTACTGTGTCAAAGTATGCACCTTACCCAGAAAACCAAATTATTTCAAAGACAGAAGGAGAATATAATTACAATGTTGTGTCAAATTGTTTTGTGAATACTTTGTCAGGGTAAATGATTTGCAAATTTTCAGATGAAACTCTTGGATTAAAAGATAATAGGTCAAGAGAGATGTATGTCCACACTTTACCACAGACACTGGAAAAGTGATGTCCATCCATTCTGAAATATCCCAGGTGAATCTGGAGAAATGGTATTAAAAGCAGACAGTCTTAGGTGGGGAAATACACTGGAAGATGGTGATGGGGGAAGAAACCACTAACATAATTTCAGAGTTCAGCTTGCATTAAAAACATAAAAATAAATGTAAAAGTAAAACTGAGTTGTGGACAATGATAATCCAGTCAACCATCTTCATCAGCTATGGTCCCTAATACGCAGTCATAACTAATTATTTAGTATTTTTGCAAAAGCCAAGAGAATTCACACAAATAATCTTTTCTTCCTCCTACACAAATGGTATAAAATTGCATGTAATAAGCTTTATGTAAAACCATAACTTCTAGTTGCTCTGCAGTGCTTCAAAAGCAGCTGTAATAATAATAGTGCAAACCAAACTTTGCTAAATGTTTAAATAATAAAAAAAAAGCTTTTATTTTCCTGCAAGACTCTGAATTCTGTTCCAGCTGTTCCGCCTGGATGTTAAGGATATTACTTCTCCCCTCAGGAAAAATTAAGAATCTTTTAAAAAATAAAATAAAATTGTAGAATCTGCAAATTAACTAACAGGAATATAATTTAACATTCCTCATGATTAACCTGATTTATATGAACTCTGCACCTGCACTGAAAGGATTTGGAATAATTCAGAGCAAATTGTTGAAGCATGATTACTAAGAGCATGACAAAAAAGCACCTTGAAGGTCCCTGCAAAAGCCAAGAAGTGTTAGATAGACATATTGAAAAAAAACAGGGATGCAGAAGAGATTAAAATCCATCGGAAGTAGAGAATGTGATTATTTGGTATTTAGTTTATATTTAAGTTCGTCAAAAGGACTGCTTGAAGGCTTACTTTCTTGAAGAAAAGAGAAATATGCCCAGTTTGTTTCTGTAATCAGTAAAGAACCTTTTAAATGTTCTCTGAAATATTATCCCTCTCCAGAAATTTAAAGAAATGACAACTCCACTCCAAGTTACTTTGCTAGAAGGATAAGGAACAGGCAGAGGGCTCGCAGTGCCCTTTACCTGCTGTAGACAGACATCCCATCTCTCAGCTCTCCCTGCCTCTTTCCCCCTTCTCTTAAAGAGCTATTTTCACATTGTAAACCATCAAGGGCTGAACTCATCACTTTGCCAAAAGAAATGGAAGTTTTACTATTTTCAAGGAGTGCCTAAAAGTTTAATTTGAATGGGGAACTGGTTCCTTCAAGTGTGACAATCAGTTTTGGGCACCCAATGAGTGGTCTACTGTTTGCACTAAACTACTTCCCAACCAGTTCCGTGCAGATTAATTTTTCATTATATGACATTTGCACATAAAAGGTTCTTATGAGTATGGCTGCATTTTGGCACAATCACAATATAAAGGTATTTTAGAAATAATAGTACAAGTATTGTACAGATCATCACAAGGCAGGGATGTACTGGGAAGAGCAAGACAGCCTTGGCTTCAGGGCCTTCTGACATCAAGAGCTCTGATCTTACTGCATTGCTTTTTAGAATTCCCACAATCCTGTTTTTAACCACAGTAAACAGTTGCTGAAGCCTTAATGAACCATATGTTCAGGATGGCAAATGCTCCACTCTGAGAAAAGCCCTAAATTCATTTGCATTCTTCAAAACTCCACAATCAGTTCATTCTTCACTGTAAATTGTCAGATGTAAATGTCTCTTTCCAAGAATACAAATGAAATTTGTGTTTTATTGTGCATTTCATGCTGATGCACAAAATGGAACTCTCATCACTTGAAGCACTGGGGGTATGAGCATCTCAAGGTTTCCTCTGGGCTGGAATCATGAATGGTGGCTCAAGGCAATTCCAGATCAATGATCATATCCTTCTTTGTACTTCCATAAAAACCTCCTTCTGTCATGCACATATGACTGTCATATTTTTTCCAGCAGAAACTCAATAATTAATTTCTTCCTGAACAAAAATTTTCCTCGGTTTCACTGCTGTATTTAGAAATAATGATATGGAATCATAAGAAATATTGTTTCAAGCTAAGAATCTGGAGTATTTGTCTTATCAGACAAATTCCCCGTGTCCATAAACATGGGGAATATTCACCAGTGTCTTATACCATTTCAGAAGCAGCACAAGCAGCTGGAGACACTGCCACTGACAACATTTCATTTATATCAAATGTTCCATTTTTATTTATCATGTAAACTCTTTAGAGTAGGTCCAATCTTATAATCCATTTGTACAGTGCCTAGCACACTGCAGATTAGTGCTTAAAGTAACAGCAATGATAATTTCCAGTGGTTCCTATATTTTAGAATCCATTTTAAGGCTTCCAGCAGAGGTCACAATTGCTCAGTGGTTTCTGGGAATTCTTTTCTGTACAGAAAGCTAATTTCTGAAGTCAAAGCTAGAAGGCTTCACTGCATAACTGAGGCTTTGCTGCAACCAAACGTGCATTAGATTATTTATTGGTAAGGAAAAAAAGATGTAGCTAATTAATAATTGCCTCATATTTTGGAAAGCTACTGAAGTAGCTTTGGTCTCTTACAAAAATAATTCGCCATAAAAGATGAAGTCTCTGAACTAATGCAAACCATTTAATAGATTAACTGTGTATCAGTCGTAATTTGCTTATGAAAAGGATACTCTGTTAGAGAGGACGCCCTTCATTCATGAAAAGTTAAGGGTTTCACTATTGCCAACAGAAAAGTACTTATTTTTTAGACTCTGGATTTTCATATTTCCTAACATAATTTTCTGGATTCCTCTATTGTAGCTTTGTATAGGCCTGCTTTGATTTATATGAAGTTAAGAGTCTCATTATTACTGGAAGAAAAAGGTAATTATTTCTGCAGTAGAAAGAAAGAACAAAACCCTCCAACTTACAAAGCAAAATCATAAAATGGCATCAGGCTTTTTTTTGAGTTAAGAAAGGATCCCAAAACAATATAGATAACGATATTCTAGTTGAGTCAGTGAAAGTGTTGAGCTAAAGAATGATGAGAAGGAAAAGCATCTGGTTGAAGAGCCTCAGGGAATAAGATGGGGAATTAAAATGAAGGACAAAGAAAAGTGAAGTAATGTGAATTGGACCAATAGTGAAGTAAGTCACAAAATATCCATCTCAACGGTCTTCTCCAGCTTTTTCTCCCCAACCTGACCTGCACCACTTCCTTTGGCTCCGGAATCCTCAGGGTAGCTGTGGCCCAAGGCTCTTTGTGTCTCCCACTCTGCATACAAGTCTGTTTTCTTCTCATTCTTCTCATGCCTGATTCTTTTGACAGTGACATTTCCCCCCACCTTCTTTTAACTCTTGTACTAATCCCCCACTTCTATTAGGTGAAGTGTCTCTTCTTTTCATAAGTTCCCAAATTCTTTGGGGAATCTGCTGGCTGCTCATTTCCTTTGGCTTCATCTCCTTCTTCTTCTTTTTCTCTTCATTATAACAATGCTTTTACTTTGGGATATCAGTGGCCATTCTTTACAACTCTCAATCTCTTTCTCCTGCAATTTTACATGATTCTCATCCCTGTATCAAGGCTGTTGCTCACTGGAGATTTAGCCATTCCTGCTGCTGTTCAGTCAGTAAAGGCTTGGCTCTGATTTTGTCCCTCCATTGTCTCTGACCACCCCCCTGACCATCACCTCTCCTTTCTGTCATCCTTTTGCCTTTTCCTTCCTGTTAATTTCCTCACACAACAGTTTCCACTGCAGCTTACTTTATAGCTTTGCAATTTCCATCTCCCTTTCCTATTTTTAATGATCTGTTCAGTCCTTGAAATACAGATTTAAAATTTACTTATGCACAGTTCTAAAGAAAACAGCAATGCAGATGTTTCTGTTCTCAGTGTGTGACAGTCCCTGTTACAGCAGCAATGCCGAGAAAGAGAGGGGGATATAGTTCTTGAGTGAAGGTCAGTAGAAAGTAATGAGAGCTATGAAGACTTCAAAAAAACCTGTCTCCCTGCATTTTATTTTCAAAACAGTTATAGAAATTGAGTAGATGTATTCTGTAGAATAACTAGGTGATGAAATTCATGCCCCCAAAGTTAATTCCTTTCTTCATGTCACTACCACAAGGCAAACTTCAATTTTAATCCTGACCAGCAACAAAGTGGGTTTGTTTTTGGTTTTGCCTTTTTTCTTTTATATTTGCAGGAATGATGAATAATTATGTGCATAACTGACAGAGCAAAGTTAAAGTATCTGCCAAGCTCTTTTTGATATTACAATACATTGGGGAAAAATAAATTCTAGCCACATTTTATTACGTGTTTATTTATCAAGAATCTGTCATGCACATCTACCCGACCAGACTGCAGACTTAAAAGGTAAGAACAAAGGCTGTTTGGGGTAAAGTAATCTGCAGACTAACTCTATTGCTGTACTTAGAAAAGACTTACATCCTCTGCAAGGGCAAGAGGGAAAAACAAACCATCAACTCTGAGAGAATGAGATTTATTTAGCGTTTTAAAGTTTCTTGAATGAAGTTTACAAAGTGATTTATTCTATTATTATTTATTCAGTTCTCTCCCAAGGACTATCAGTTATAGTAAACGGCATAAAGCTGTTTGGATTTTTCTTCCATTCCCTTTATGGATTGCTGTTCAAAATGTCGACAGAAACTTCAATTTTTTTAGGTATTAATTCAATGAAAACAGAGATAAGCCCTAATCAAACTAACCAGTAACAGGTTCATGAGTCTATAAAGTAGTATTAAAAAATTTAAAGAGAAAATGCTGAAAACCACCCTGGGATAAACGTCTCACTGACCTAACTACAATTTTTGGGACAGTTCTCACGGAACTGGATTCTGAAGGTGACAGAACTGGTAGAAGTCATCAAGTTTTCAATCACCTGTATTTATTTTTGCTTGTGTTTTTATTTTATAGAAAGTGTTATATCCATCTTGGAAATCTTTCAGTATATTAACCTTTACACAGTGATGACCCAAATCCTTTCCTGATAGATGAGCCAGAAAATCAGCTAAGACTTGTTTGGAGCTGATGTAAAATGTTATTATCCAGATCATGGATGGGTCCTAAAAGTAACACAGAACTTGGAGAAAACCTTTCTGCCACAAAATCTCTTTGCCCACTTCAAGAGTGACAACACATACAAAAAAAAATAAGTTGTTATTTGTGGGAGTTATTTTGCATAATAAACAAAAAATACTGTTTTTCTTTGAAAACTATCCCAATGCTAACCTGAAATATTAACCATGAATGTCTCAGTCTGTTCATACCTATCAGTAGAGTGAAGGCACAGGAGTCTTCACTGGAACATGAGAGTTCCAGTGCTCTGATGGTGCAACAGAATTCCGACTGGACAACACCACGTAAAACCAGAGTCTTGACATGATCTCACATCTTCTCTCTTGAGGTCTCCACTTCCTTGTTGCCTCAGCAGTGCAGCTAAACAGCTATTCAGGCAGGTATTTGGAAGCACAAAGTAGCCTCAGGTGTGAAATGCCTCAGAATGAAGTTCTTAGCCTTCAGTAGAAAGCTGTTTCTTTGAGGTGTGGACCTATACATCACTTAATCTAGAAAAAGGTAAGTTTTCTTTCGTGCAAGTGAAGGTTTTACATATGATGCAAGACCCAGGGAGAAGGGTAACAGCTACAAAAACAGACAGAGGAATGAGATTGCTCAGGCATTCCCCACTGACAGAATGTGTCCACACGGGGTGAATTGGATGGGTGATTGTAGAACAGTCAGTATGTCTGTGAAGCTGCTTCTGAGGGAAACCAATTGCAGTCCTGCTTCAAACCTGTAATAGGGATTCTCAGATTCAAGCAAGGAAAGAGTACTATGTTTAGCAAGAACAGCAGCAGCAGATGGAGAAGTAACAACTGCACATTCACATATTGAGTATTACAGTGACCTTCAGATGCACAGATTTTGATCTAGAAAACAATGTAAGAAAGTAAATGGGTAGAATACAGGTGCTGCTTATCTCTAAAGCTTAGGAGATATACTGCTCTCAGGTGGCTCCAGGCACTGCTGGACCCCCCTATTTGGAGCTGCTAAACAAAACCCAACCAAGAGTATGAGATCTCAGTAGAAGAAAACTCTAAACCAAAAATCAGATATAGAAGATGAAAGAAAATACAAGTGCCTGCAACAGTCCTGGCACAGACTAAAGAAAGTGTTACCAACAGGATAATCACTCTGCAGTGCATGTTCTCACAGAGGATGCTCATTCCTCACTGCTGAACGGTGCCTGATCCTGTAGGGTGCAGTGTGGCTCCTAAAGTTCACAGTGCACTGGGTGTAGACAGCAGGGCTCACAAATTCTTGGTGCATTCTCTCCACAGAGCATGGTAGTATCATAAGATAGACTGAATCATGGAGCTTGTAACAGCCTGAGTCTAATCACAAGTGCTGAGGTGCCTTAACCATGGGTAGAACTTAACAGAAGAGACAATCTGATGAAACCTAAGCAGCAGGCTGTGCTCTTTGCCAGCGTGGCAGTGGGCATCACTGCCAGGAGTCAGGTGTGGGGTTTCCTTGGGGCTGGGTGTGTGAGGGGAAGCCTCTCCCGGGGACTGGGATACAGAGACTCTCCATGACTGACTGCCCATGGTCAGTGCCTGTTTGTCTGCTGGATATCCCTGGTGGATCCTTTAACTCCTTGGGTGGAACAGCCTGATCTGCTGGTTGCCCTCAAGTGAGAAGTGCCCTCGTGTGTGAGGGAGTGAGTGAAGCTTTGGGCTATCGTTCCTGTCCGTGTGTCCCCAAAGTGCACGGTGAGCCTGAAAGCTGTGACATGTCACTGGAGCATCATCGTGGTTACCCCTGTTTGTCAGTTTTGGCCACCAGTTTTAATTGGGAATTAAAGTCTGTCCAAGTTTGTTATCTGCATGAAGTTGTTTTCCTATCCCTTTGTGACATCAGTACATAGTTCATGCAAAGGAAGACAAAACCCAATTTCTTTGTGTTCCTGTGTCCAGAGAAACAATTCTGACCATTTGGCAATCAAGTGCAGCAAGAATTACTGATTAATCTCTCTGATAGACAGTCTAGGTAGCCACGATTAGCCAAATTAATTACCCAAGTCTGCTGCCTGAAAACATTTATTATTGGAACTTAGATGGAATTGGAGAGCTTATTTCTTCTAAGGCACTAGAAACTGCAAGTGCATCTGCAGTGTGTGTTTGTGAAACAGGCTGAAAAAGGGCTTGTTACTCATTGCAAACAGAAAAAATACAGCTGAGTGGAGGAAAAATAATCATTTCATCCCAGTGCCAAAACCCACATTCCTATTGATTTTTTCAGATGGTGGCACCTAGTTTGATTTTTTAATTCAAAAGGAAAAAGCCCCTTTAAAATAAGAGATAAATCATAGTAATTTAAGACCAAATGTTCGAAATTTACTTCTAATTTTCACCTTCATTTTAACATTCATTATCAATTATGGTGAAAATGATTGAGTGATTATACTTTGAAGCCAGGTTGCCAAATTCTATCCATTGCTTATGGTCAGAACCGGAGGCATTATGAGGACCTGGAACACCTAGGCCTGAATGTTAAATATGTTTAAATACATTCTTGTGCAGTGGTGTCAATACACATATAAGTTGATAAATTTGGAAAACAATAAAAAGGTATTTGTAAGTGTGCATATACATTTGCATCTGCATCTCTCTCTCTCCATATATATAGGTATACAGGCTCATATCCACATTCACAAAGTCCTTTGGAGATGTTGTATGAAACACCAAAGCTCTGTGCTCAGCTGTCAGTCCAATCCCCCCACTCCAGAGGGATTCCTGCTGCCCGGGGTGAGAACACCAGCTTCCCTGTGCTGACCCACAATGTGCTTAAAGGAGGAGTTCCTCCAGGATTCGAGCTGCTCGGCCGTGGCAAGACGAACCTCAGGAGTAAAGGGAGTGGGGCCAGTTCTGCGCACACTGTGCCTCACTTCAAAAATCCATTGCGCAGGCTTTTTTTCCCAAGATCTTTGTTCGCGAAGTCCAGCCAACAACAACAATAAAGGAGGAGTTGAAGTGAGGAGGGCAATTTTCTCTCTGTGTGCATCTCTGTGTCTACCAAGATCATCTTTTGAGTTGCATTTCTTCTATTTAATCTTCCATATTAAGGTTCAAATCAAGGCCACCATCCTGAACAACACAGTTAATGATAAATGCATAGCTACAGGCAATACATGTAAAACTAGTTTTACAGATACATGGCCAAGTAAGAAAACTAAATCACCTGTCTAGGTAATGAATAGTTATTTTCATTTCATAGGAGGATTCTGGAATAGGATTTGTTTTAGTACTACCAAAACTATGGGTTAGCAAATTCTGAAACAAGTACAATTTTAATGGGAACTCTGCAGTGAAGAGATACCTCAGTTCTGCAGAATCCAGTAAAATGGAATGACCTGCCCATAAAAATCGCTTTTAAGAGCTGATCCTAAAGCAAAAATGTTATATCAGTTTAATAAAAAAGAAAACAAGAAGATTTAAATGGACAGCTAGACATTATTTCCAGCTCCAATATCATGCTAAGATTCTCTGTTTAAGAAAGTATCTGCCTATATCAGGTTCCCAATCCATCAGGCTGGAATAACCCTGATTATGTCTTTAAGAGGAGAGCTGAAGCCTGTTTATGTAGCAAGACTTAACAAGGCCATGGGTGTTACATCAGGGTATAAGGGTAATTGGTCTATCTGGAACAAGAGACAGATAGAACTAATGAGGATGTTGTTGTGTGAAAGCGAATCTTTATTAGACTTAAATTTTAGGAACATGTAAGCAATAAAAGGATTTGACTTTTCTTCATAAGTGTCCTCTTTTTATTGCAGCCAAACAAAACAAAGCTTTCCATTTTAGAAACATCCTTAACAATTATTTTTTAAATGTATCCAAAGAAAAAAAATACAAAGTACAATGAAAGAAAAACATTATATAAACAAACATTGCAAAACATCACATAATAGGAGACCTTTTATTGACTTGATTATAAACTTAAAAACCAGAGAAAGCTTTTAAAAGATTCATTTAAAATATATATTTAGAATACTTGAGTAAAGATTCCACCTGAATACTAATATGAGATGAGGGCTAAAAGCTTGTACAGAAAGGTATATTTACTAAATGGATACATCGATCACTGTATTTTACACAGCATTAAATTCTAATGACCTTCCATGATTTGAGAAGCCTTGGATGTTTATGTAAGAATTCTAAAAAACCCACGGATTTACATTCAAAGACTGCTAATCTCTTTGTAAATGACAACATATTAAAAAGAAATTGAACAAACCCGTGAAAAACCTGCCTCTGATGAACAGTAATGACCATCTTGTGTAAGGCAGTAAATGCAGCAGAACCCGGGGGATAAACTTTCCCCCTCCAGCTCCGTTGAGACTGAGGAAACAAAACATACTTTAAAAGGTGTCTTGCTCCTACTCCTCATTTACAGCATGACTTGAAGGGCCTCAGTCAGGTTAATGTCTAAACACCGAGTGCTGAGCAACACCAAAGTGCTGAGAGCCTCAGATCAGGGCAGAGCAAACACAGACCAAAACCAAGGCTGAGGGCCAGAATAGTCACAGCTCAGCATTACTCCAATTACCAACTCAGAGCCTGCTCAAAATTTGCTGCAGAGAAATGCAGTTTCTGGATTTTTGGGGTGAATGTTCCAAGTGTTTACTCATCCAAAAATCTCTTTCCAGCTTGTTCAGGTATGGCCACATTCCTAAGTCCCCAAAAACTCTCCCACAGCACTAAAGCACTTTAAAGCAGCTCACCTATAATGGGAAGAGGAAAACTATTTTTTTACTTCGAGTAATATTAAAAAAAAAAAAAAAGGAAAACCCTACTTTGAATATTGCAGCATTGCAGAGTACTTGTGCCATTCTGCTCCCCAGCTAATTTTGGTGTTTGCACTCCTTCTGCCACCTGTCCAAGTGACATACACATCTACATCCATTTAATGTGACAGAGTTCCCAGCCAATTATGTGAAAAAGCCAGTTAATGAAAAAAAGTTGAACAACAAAGAAAAGGCAAGAGGTTGTGGGGTTTTGTGTTTCGTTTTGTTTTTTTCCATTTCTTTTTTTTTTTTTTTTGTGACATTACTGTGGCAGTTGAATGGCTTTTTTTCTCTTGAAGACTCTTAGACAGACTTTGAAAGAGCAACTCTTCTTTTACCTTAAAGACACACTGCAAATTACAATTAAAATTACAGTTATTTTTGGGATTACAGGTTCCAATTTCACAGCTTTTTAAAATTACACTTCAGCTGGCTACATATAAAAGAAAACAGTCTTTTCAAAAATGCATTTTTTTTCATGTACTGCAACATAATTGCTCCTTTTGAAAAAGTAAACCATCAATATAACTTTAAATGCTTTTAGACTGCATATGGAGACACGAAGAATGGACAGATAAATGAACTAGTAGCACTCTGTACAAGTTATCTGGTGCAGAAATACCTAAATAAATAATCTGCTGAATTAAAAGAGTTTATTTAGGGAAAAATATTACTTTTTATATTAACAAGAGCCTAGAGCTTCCTAAAGCTGATATATGCCATTATGATAATAATTAGCATGCCACCATCACAGACTTTAATGAGGTCCACCCTCAGCAAAGCTGAATTAAAGCTATGAAAGGACTACATACCTATATTTTTCTTTAATGTCCAACTTTTGAACACAGAAATGTTATCTATATTGCTAGGATAAGTAATATTATGCAAATAAATATAAAACCCCAATATAGAAATGAACAAGTTGTATTATTTTTTTTTCTTAAAAAAGAAGTATTTCAGTAAAATGAAGTAAGATTCTAATGAAAAAAGTCAGATAAAATGCTGATGTTTGACTCAGTTATATAATTGAACTTAAAGGCAAATATTGCAATTATTGTTCCAACCACATGCTGTGTCTTCTGGTGAAGTTCTAAACTTCCCACCTTAAATATCCTTATTTAAAATCAGTTCTCAGAGCTTCAAACAGGGGAGGAAATTGATCTATTTTAAAAAAATCTATGCTGAAAACGCTTTCTTGCTAATATTCCTTCCTCTCTACTGGGAATATTAACTTTGTACTTAACCAGCAATGAAAGTTTTTATTAGTTTCATTTAAAACTCCCCCCCTTCAAACTGTCAACTAAAATTCTTCTTCTCAATTGACCTTTGAGAATTTGAAATTGAAAGGTAGGCTTTCAAAACCTCCAAGTGGATAAAAGTCTTGAAAGCCCTAAGTTGCAGAAGTGGGAATTATATTGTTGTCATAGAATAGTGAATAAATAAAAGCAATTTGCAATTAATTCACTGGAAATAATCTACAATATTGCTATTGCCACGGAACTTTATTCTTGAGTAAATTTTCCCTAAGCAGAAAAAGGGAAGGTTGTCCACAAGGTGCATAAGAAATATGACTGGACTTTGATCTGAGCTCTGAAGCAGAGGCAACCTTTAAAAACATAGGATCAAAGACTGATTATTTAATATCAATATATGCCTTAAAATTTCATCTCTGCACGAAGTGGTGGGGCAACAAAGCTGAAAATTAACTGTATATTTCTGGAATTACATTGCTTTGTCCCACCCCCGCACAAACCCCTCTTTTAATAAAACAAAGATTTTAGCTAGAAGTTCAGCACCTGACATGAACTACTTCAAAATTCAGAGCTGCTCAAACCTAAATTTAACTATTTTATTTTAAAAAAAAAGAAAAAAAAAAAGAAAAAAGAGAAAAAAAAGCCTTCAAAGGAGTTGTAGGAAAGCTACTACAAATGAGGTCTGAAGACAGAATTTGGCACTTGGATAAATGCAGTTTGGCCAGTCATAGGAACAGAGAAACAGTTTTCCTTGGTGCAGAACTGAATTGCCAGCCTCTTACTCCCTTGGAGAATTTGTGCTGCAGTGTTGACAGTCTGTGAAAACAGAATACTATAATCCTGACCATATTTGCAATATTCTAATGACATCTAGAGACAGAACAAAAAAATCCCACAAATTAAATGTTTGTTGGTGTTGTGGATCACAAATTAGAACAATTTCCATGACAACCCCTTGAGTCTTCTTTCAGGAAAGATTGCCAACGTGTTTTGTTTGCTCCTTATTTAAAATGCAATCTGCTACATGCTACCACATGTATCTTTTCTTCCATACCCTCTGTAATAACAAAACCCCAAAACCCCAGTGCCTTCAGTAAGTCATGTCAAAGGTATAAAAAGAAAAAAAAAATCCAAGAATTATAAAACCCCATTATATATCCAACTAACTGCAGATAATATGTTCACAAAACTAGTTTGTATAGAATATGTTCTGCATTTCATTTGGAATTTTGTTTGGGGGATTTGGGTCCTGTGTAAAAAGGGAGTAAACATGAGCTCCAGTGTGGTTTCCCAGGTTTGGGAACTATTTTTCATTGCAGCATTTTTGAAGACTATAAAGCTTGTCCCATCACCTCCATCAGAACCTACTCTGTCACTTAGAGTGTCTTTTCTTCACAGTCTTGTTCTCTGGTGAAGATTCTAACACTGAAACATCGCCTGTTTACATCCCTTGATTTTTCTTCCTGCTTTTCCTGCATCCTGGCATGAGGTATTTACGCTTAAACCAGACTGAATGCTAATAATGACATTTTCTAATGGCATTGCTTCACTAGGGGATTCTTCCTTTGGGAAAAATTATGATTAAGGGAAAAAATATGCAGGAACATTAACTTAATGTTACACAATATGAAAATAAAAGGCTGAAATCTGTACTTTGTAGTCAAGTACAGGTCAAAAAATACAGAAAATTACAAGTAGCTTTTACAGTAGAACTTGTCATTATGTTACTGGAGGCCAAAGAAAATGTAATTTCTCTAACCTTTCACAGCAAGAAGGAGAGTTTCTGACTTTCATTTCCACAACTGTTTTGTAGGTTATTTTCTCAGTTACAGGCAAATGAGTTCTACAATTAAAGAAATGTACAATTTCTGCAGACTTAAACAGGACAACATGACAAGTACCAGTACAAGTTAACACTTAGAATGTTCCTTTCTCAGTTGTAAAAAAACCAAACAAAACACAACAAACTCCATAACAAACCAACCATGTTGGAAGAGAATGTTCTTTTATATGATTAAAGAGAAGAAAACAAGAATTCTGCAGTGAAAAATGTTTCAATAGCATTTGATACAGATATTCGTGTATGCATTAACATGTCTTAATAAGGATTTATTACTACTCCTGGAAATAATTGCACACATTAAGGCAAATATTTTAATTTAATTGTAAATGTACCCATTTCAGAGTACACTGGGTGTTGTTCCAGCAGTAATTTCAATCTATAAACTATAAGGCAATCTCATTTTTTTAAACAAAAAATCAGTCATTTGCACACACTATTCTGAGAGGCAAAATGAAAGCCACACATCTGATGTTTTTGTATCCATATCTGTGTGTTCTACCATACTGTGTTTCTGATAAAGCTGAAATTGCTAATATGTTATAGCTACTATTCTTATTAACACAGAGTTAACCTAAGTCATAGTGCACTTTTTAATGACTCTTAACATTACGCTTTTGTCTTTAGATTGGAAATTATATCTCCCCTTTTCCAGCAGTAAAGGGTACTCTGTTGGCCTTCAAATGACTGATGAAAACATTATTTTATGACTATATTGCCACCCTGTCCTGCCCCCTGTGCCCCTTGCGGGCTGGGCAGTGGTGGTGCCAGAGGCTGGTGCAGGGACCAGAACTGCCTGGAGGGGGTGGCTCAGTAAATGAGGGGGTGGGATGTGGCCCCATGGGGATCCAATCCTTGAAGCAATAGGAAAATAGCAGCAATAAAGCCATTTTCTTCTACTATTATTTTGTCCTATTTTTATTTTTTTACTATTATTATTATTCCCTTATTATTTCAATTATTATTATTATTGCTTTGTTGTTGTTGTAATTGTTATTATTGTATTAGTCTATTCATCATTGTATTAACCTGTTATTATACTATTACATTATTGGTGGTTTGGTTTTTTCCCCCTTGTTTCTATTACTTGTTACATGATACCTGTTAAATCTTGGACTGGGGCTGAAAGACCCAGCAACAGCCCCAAAGCCATGTGGAACTGGAATGGGAACTCTGGTTGTGGAGTTGAAACCAGTCCAATGGGGAAGGGGATGGAGCTGCAGCTCAGGGTCTGCAGGAACTGCCTGGGGGGTACCCCATAATGGTACCAAACACTGGGGTACCCCCCAGTGGTACCAAGCACATTAATGGAATCTCAGAGCTGTTTTTGGGGCTCAGAATCAGCCCAAAGTCACCCTTTGGGATGGGAAACCAGGGAATGAGTGGCTGCTCTCAGGCACTGAAGCTGGCTGTGGAGAAGCTGAGGACAGGTGGGGGTGCAAGACCTGCAGGTCGAGTTTGGGCATCAGGTCTCGTTTGCCATCAAAGTGAGGACCCCATTGGGTGAGTGTAACAGCTTGTAGACATGTTTAAGTGATGACAGTGACTGCTTTATGGCCTTGCCAACAGCTGTGGACTGTGGTGCTGGAGCTGAAATGTCTGAGCTGGAGCCATAATGAAAATCCTGTCCTGAAAAGTACGTGCAGCTTCACCTGGTGGCACTGGGAAGACGCAGAGCTGGAGCTGACACAGCAGAAAGCTCGTGGGTTGGACCTGGAACCGCTGTGGGGCTGGGATGAGAACTGTAGAGTTGTGATAGGTAGGCAAGGGAAGGAAATGCAAGGCAAGGGAGGGGTAGGGGAAGAAAGGCAAGGCAAGCAAGGCGAGGAAGGGGTAGGCAAGGCTAGGAAAACCAAAGAAAGGTTAAGCAAAGGAAGGCAATTCAAGGGAGGGGTATGGAAGGGATTACTGAGCAAGGCAAGACCTTCGTTTGTTGAATGCAGAGGGTAGTGTAGTGACAAGGGATGAGGAAAAGTCAGAGTCACTTAATGCCTTCCTTGCCTCAATCTTCAATGTCAAGACCAGTCATATTCAGGCTATCCAGCCCCCAGAGCTGGAAGTTTGGGACAGGGAGCTGAATGAAGCCCCTGTAATCTGGGAGGTGCTTATGGATGTGCTGTGCCAGCTGAACACTGTGGATCACTTGATGGATCAGCTCCAGAGTAGAGAGGGAACTGGTGAAGGAACCTGCCAAACCACAAACTTCAGAATGCAGGGATATATTATATTCAATTTACATGTAAAAAACCCCAAACTACTCTTGTTACCTTCTGGTATATGAGAGTACTGAAAAATATCAGAATGTTTGGAAATTTAGTTCTTATTGAAATTTTAATCTTATAGCCTACCTCGTGATAATGCATTTATTACAAATTTAAAGGAATTCATTAAAATGACTAAAATATTATCTTGTGATCATACTGATCAGAAATCTAAAGTATAGTTTTTGGAGTATGATACAATTGCCTGTTATAACAGCATAATGAAAGGATTAAACAGGTTAAAATTTCAGCAATCATGCCTACTGCTTGAAGTAAAAAGTATATAAGCTGATATAGACATTGTCCCCTTAAAAAGAGATATGAGAATCTTTGCTGATGTCTTACAGTTGTACAATCTCTATCAGAACACCCAAACACAAGACAAACACTTATTTAAAACTACTAGTGACACAAAATCATGTTTCTCCTTAATGAGGAAAATAATACATGACTCATCAAGAATAATGGGAATATATTACAAATTCCAAAGCAAAACTTAATGCATCTCTGATCTCCAGATGATTTTTTTTTTAATTAAGGCAAGCAAAATGAAAGCAAATAGAGCTATAAGGAACAATTATTGAATGAGAAATATGTCAGTCAGTTCTGAGCACAATTATACAGGGATAAATTTGCCACATTATGTTGCCTTTTATAAGATGCTAAAAAGAACCTTGCCATCATACATACAGAGAAGACTAAAAAAAGGCCTTGAGAACTTTAAATTCCTCCCAAATTACATGAATAATAGGAGTTTCTCAAATCTACTGAACAGCAAATAGAACTATTAATCTCAGTGGCTGACAGCTTATATTTCACTCGAGGTTTAACAGTGAGAGAGACAGGGCCACCTGGACTTGCTGTTCTAAGTGACCTTGCTGCTATTCTACACTTAACTGTGGGGGAAAATGTTTATCTTGAAAGAGAGGTGTGCTTTTTTCTGGTTTTTTTTTTTNTTTTTTTTTTTTAGGAAAAAATGCCTCAAGGCAACCTCATAATAACCAATTAAATAAAGCAGTACAGCTTTAGGCTCATTACATTCCTGCTCTTCTCAGGACAACATAAAGTTCATCATAATGGGGCCAAATTAGTAGTGTGGGCAACTTGACACCATCAAAGGCAAAAGGGAACTGTCAGTTTCCATAAATGGACCTTCTTAGCACAAGCAAAAGAACCCAGAACAGCTAAATTAACAACATAACCCTGAGCCATTCTAGTCATACTCATCCTGGTCATGCTACCCTTTTCCCAAGAGAGGAAAAACACAATTTCTGCTGCAGTTACTCTCATCGCTGAGCAACCTGTGACATTCTGGGCCATGAATAGGACACGTTTCAGCTTATCTGGTGTTACTTTTAATTACTTTTTTGTACCACTTGCAGGCTGACTTTTCGAACATTTGCCTATGCTTTAAGTACAAGCAGTATATTAACAGGGATACAAGAAGGTCAAGTCATGTTAAGTTCTACAAAATTAAACAGCAGTTAATTCAGAGGAAAGTAGCCAGAACTTCCCTTGGTCTGCTTCAAATATCCTACTTGTAAATATTGTGTTAACACTCACTACAAAACACTAGTAGGATTTCAAAGGGTGATACTGTATTACAGTTAAATAATATTTTGCTGTATCATAGCCAGTCATGGGCAACAACACTTTTAGAAAGCCTCCTCTTAAAAACAAGTAGTTTCTTCTTCCCAAACCCACTGCCCTGCAGTGAATGATACTGATCTCATGTGCACGTCCTAATTTCTGACTGCCAGGCTAACATTTTCCTGTAAATTCTCCTCCATTCCCCTCTGCCCTTAAATGACCATGTCTTTATGTCTTTTGCAAAGATGAAACAACCCTTTCCCCCCACCTTTTCTTCCCTTTTTAAAGCAAGACACCCTTCTTACTCTTGAAAAATCTCATGGACTCCATGTGCTTGTTTCATCCTTTATTCATCATTACTCAGCATGAGTGATTGGAACTTACACAGTATCCTGGATTAGATCAGTAATTTTCTGGTAATGTTGAGCTGTAACTCACCTTGTGCTTAAACAGTAGCAATAAATTAGTATAGGATATTTCACAGAGTTTGTTCCAGCCATAGGCAGAGTAGAAATAAATTAACACTCACAAGTCACATCCTGTATTGTAACTTATTTTTATGTTAATTACTAATGTCATAATAGCAGAACACTACACTCAGTTTCTGTTTGATGTCAGGAAGACATATTTCAAAATTCTTCTGATGTATCAATGACATTACTTTCACGACACTTCCATCCGATGGGGACATTTTCTTCTCAGTAACATTTGTGTGAATTCCTGAAGAAGAAGAGAAACTTGTCTTGCATTTTTGTTGCATGAAAATGGTGCTGAAAAACTGTGTTTACTGAGCAAATTTAAAGCAATTCATTAAATTAGTTGCACCCTCCCCATGATATAAACCTATTATTTCATGAACATTTAGAAATGAAACTGCTTGGGACACATCANTACCACCAAAATATTTCAGAGGTGTTATCTGTTATTAGGAACAATTTTTGACAAAAAAATTTGCGGTGCCTGTGCTAGCAGCCTTCTAACCTTAAATTCCTACTCTAGTTCAGGGAGAAACTGCCCTGGGATACTGTCCTCTAAACTAAACAATGGGGTACTGCCCCTTAAATAAAGTAATATTAGCCAACTAGAAATTAAAGCATCAATATAGCATTTCCCTGCATATTTGCTCTGGTTTGTAAAGTAAAAGCAACAGCTGCGTCAAGCTGTTTAAAATGGAAGATCTCTTGCCTATGTGACGTATTATGCAGTGCATACAATGCTTGTCTTGGAATTAAAATGTGGGTGGGGGGTCAAAGTGAATGGAACATAAAATATAGACACTTTAATGAATCAGTGTAACAATACAGTTTAACTGTATTCAAGGCACAGTGCACGAGACTACTTTCTAAATTTCAATTTTTACTGCCTTCAAAAAAGAGGAAATCAGAGCTAGTACAAAGACTATGGTTCTCATACTAATGGGAAAACTGTGCTATTTTGGCTTTATGTAGAATAAGTGCTCCTGAACATCTGCTACAGTTTCTCTTTAAATGAAAATGCCAGAGAAGGGTTCAGAGATCAAATAGGAATAGCAACATTTCCAAGCCCTAATGTGTTTGCAGAGGGCATAGGAACAATTTCTTTAGATCACAACAAAAGCACCTCAAGGCAGTTAACTCAGGAGTTTGAGTGAATCACATACCAGCAATAATTTGAAATGTGACTTCTGTCTTAATTCTCACAAATGCAGAAGTAGGTTTTTTTCTTTATGTAATTGTTGCATTTATTGTACAAACATCAGTTTGAAGCTCCATATGTTGCCAATGATCTTTTGAAAATGTAGGTTTCTTGCCTCACTGTTATCAGTCAAACAATGTACCTTGCTCAAAGCCAATTATATATATACAGAAATGCTTCCTGGATAAGTGTTTACAATTGTAAATTTAAGTTTTGCTTTGGCAAGCTATTGTCTGTATAAGCTGAAAATTCACTTTCCAAAGCATTTATACCAATAAAACTCAATCCCTCAGTCATCAAATGTAAACAAAAAAGAAATTGAGTACAACCAAATGATATTTGTTATAGATGTGATTATTTTGTACAGGATTGTATAAGATCTAAGTAACAACTACAAAAGAACTAGCCAAAGGTACACTTTTTATTGCAATATTAAACTTATGTTTCAAGAGCATTTGCTGATCCCAGAAAATGTAGACACACATATTTCAAAACACATAAATGCAATATTTAAAAGCCTTCAAAAGATTAGTTAATTATCTTATTTTGGCCTTGTTTGAAGGTTGCACCCTAGGTTAAAAACGAGTGAAGGCAGAGTGTTATCCAGGGCTAATAGTAATGTTACTGGAGAGCTGCTTCTGAAACAAGTGTTCTCAATCTCATTTAACATTTTAGAAAGTCACTTGAGTGAACAAAATTAAACTGTATACTCCTATTCCTCATTCAAAGATGCCCTACAGTAGCACTACTTTAATCTTTATTGTTCTTATATTTATTATATTATTAATTTGTCTTATATGTTTTGCTGTTGATTCTGTGTTTCTGGGGTGGAGTCAGGGGTCAGAAACCCAGGAAGCTGAGGAAGAGTGTGGAGGCAGCTGGGGGGTGTGGGGAGGAGAGGGGTCACAACTATCCTGTCTGGAGTGCCAGACTGGTGGAGAGAAGCACTGGGGAAGGATCAGTCCCCAAAAATGAGATGTGAGCTGGTGGGGAGCAACTGTGGTTGTGAGAGTGATTGTGAGACTTGGTAAAATGATTAATTAGTTGATAAACCATTGACGAGGAAGCCTGGGCTGGTGAGACACTTTGATGTGGCTCATGACTGATTCTCAGGAGATGTAGACACTGGGATCTGCTGCTGCTCTGTTGTTTCCAGAACTGTTTCACAGGGGTGAGTAAGTGTTGTAAACTAATTAATCTTATTTACCATGGAAATGATGTGGATAAATAAAACCAACAAGACCAGTAGGCAGGTCTGCTTTTATTTTAAGATAATCTAAATATTGTTGGTCTATGAATTGTTGGTACTAATTATTTTGCAATCACATCTAGGAAAGGAAACGCTATGCAGAAATTCTTATCCATAAGGTTTTGCCAAAGTGGTCTACGTAGGCTATAGAGAAAAACCTTTCTTACAGCCAGACTGATTCTGCTGGTAGTATGTTTGAATCTCAGGCTGGGGGTGGAAGTGCTATGACTCTGACATATATTTGTGTTTTTCTATCATCCTGTTTCTTTTACCCCGAGAAGGAATTATATGCATGACTAACAAAGACAAAATTTGGCCTAATAACTTTTGAATTACCTTCCCTGTTCTGGTAAAGATTTGATGTTTCTATTACACATGCTCTTTGGGTTCCATCACTTGCCCTTTGTTTTGTGTTTTTTGAAAGTTCAAGTTCAGTGGCTGAAACTCAGGACAGGCTGCGATGAGCTGTGCAAGTCCTTTACAGACCTCTGGGCCCAGAAGTAGAGCCAAAATTCATTGGCCCTCCTTGTAACCAGACAGCTGGTAGTTACATTTACTATCTCACTACAGTGGGTTTGGCTTGGTGAATTTTTTAGAATATCTTACTGGAAAGTAATTTCCATTAACCTGTGTTTTTTTAGTGGTTCTAAAAATAGAAATTATTTGTGATTCTGTCATGATCTCCTGATACGGTGATGCTTGTTTTAAATTCTTGTCAGGCCAAACAAAGAGACCGGACAGGTGTCAGGGACCTCCTGTGCTTTACTGCAGTCTCCTTAGCTCTGGCAACCAGCCACTGCTTGGACTCAAAAGGTCTGGTCTGACAAGCCCTTGAATTTTACAATAGACTTCAATAAGTTCTCACCTTCCACAGCAAACATCTCCAAGGTGCTGGCTCCCTTTTCCACAAACTTCCCTCTCCCAGAAAACCTCAGTACAGAGTATGGGGTAGAACATGAAATCTGGGCTTTGGCCAGATAAAGTGAGGGATTAGAGAAATGAGGGTGGAAGGAGACAGAGGGAACAAGGGAGATCACAAGTCCTGAGATTCTGTGTTGATCCTGCCACATGGATGGTCCAGAGTTGGGGGTCAAGAGACAAAGAAAGAGAAAGACTCCCTCGAAGGCAGGGAGGCCCCCTCAGAGAGACCTGGACAGATCAGAGGGCTGGGCAATCACCAACCAGAGGAATTTCAACAAGGGGAAGTGCCAGATTCTGCACCTGGGATGGGGCAACCCCAGATGTATGGACAGACTGGAGAAGGAGATGGTGGAAAGCAGTGCCAGGGAAAGGGGCCTGAGGTCCTGGTTGGTGGCCAGTTGGACATCAGTCAGCAGTGCCCTGGAGCCAGAAGAGATAACTCTGTCCTGGGGGCATCAGGCCCAGCATCTCCAGCCAGGTGGGAGAGGGGATTGTCCTGCTCTGCTCTGCACTGGGACAGCCTCACCTGAAATATCGGGGCAGTTTTGGTCACTGCAATATAGGAAAGATATTAAGACGTTAGAGAGTGTCCAAAGGAGGGCAACAAAGTGGGTGAAGGGTCTTGAGGGGAAGTGTGAGGAAGAGCTGAGGGCACTTGGTGTGTCCAGTTGCAGAAGAGGAGACTGAGGGGAGACTTCACTGCAGGTACAACTTCCTCAGGAGGGAAGAGGAGGGGCAGGCACTGATGTCTGCTCTGTGGGACCAGGGACAGCACCCAGGGAATGACCTGGACTTGTGTCAGGGGAGGTTTATGTTGGGTATTGGGACCAGGTTCTTCACCCACAGGGTGATGGGGCACTAAACAGGCTCCCCAGGGCAGTGGTTACAGCTCAAAGCCTGACAGAGTTCTGTGAGAGTTTGGATAATCCTCTCAGGCACGTGGTTAGACTCTTGGGGATGGTCCTATGCCAGGACAGGAGTTGGACTCGATAGTCTTGTGGGTCCCTTCCAGCTCAGCATATTCTGTGATTCTATGAAAGAGAGCAACAAGAAGAGAGAGAGGGGGACTGATCTGCTTCCTTTCACAGTTAACCTGCTGCACACCTCTTATGTAAACTAGACTTTCATGCTCCTTCATTCATAAAAGCTCAGCCACTTGAGCCCTCCAGGCACTGAGCTGGGCAGGAGAGGCTGAGGACAATTGTCAGGGCAGAGCAGAAAGTTGTACCCTACTCCATGGGCCCCTCTCTTCTAATCCAAATTTTCCTGTTGCAAGAGTCAGAATGTTTGAGACAAAAAGTGCTTGTGCCTTGTCCCCCACAGATACTAATGGAAAGTTCATTACCCTGCTTTTTATTGTGAAGAGTAATTACTGGTGTATAACTTGTTTATTCTGAGCAAGGGAAAAAATTTGGGGGATGTACTGTCATAAGGAAAATGCTTTAATCAGTAATTTAATGTCAAACAAAATGTACTTTACTGCTGGAAAAGGGAGATATTTTCCAATTCAAGAACAAAAGTATAACATTGCAAATCATTAAATAAGTACACTATGACTTAGGTTAGCAGTGCATATGTTAGCTTTGTATTAATATGAATCACAGCTATAACATTTGAACAATTTCAGCTGTATCAGAAACAGAATGCAGATGCACGCAGGTATGGATACCAAACCATCAGCCCTCTGGCTCTCATGCGAAGCTGCCTCACCTTCCCCTCTGAACAGTCTGTGCAAATGATTGATTTTCTGTTGAAAAGTAAGTAAGACTGTCTTGTAGTTTGTAGACTTTTGCATTTTGAGCCATGACTGTTCAGCTTATTTTAGTGGTTTTTTTTTTTTTTTTTGGGGAGTACCTTGTGTCTGTTATTTCAAGTCGCCTTCTTGCACTGCTAGAGGAAATAGACTTGACTGATTCCTGACTTCAGCGTAACCTTTTGAATCCCATAATCTTCTTCAATTACTCCTACTGTGTCAGGTTATAAGTGGAGCCTGTCTTGCTTTGGTACTGTGAGAAAAAACCAAAACAACAACAGCAACAACAAATCCCCTGTTTCCAGCCACCATAAAGTGCAGTGTGAGGTGCATGAAATTTGCTGTCAGTTCTTGTGAAAACTCTAAAATGGGGTTGCTGTCACAGCAGTTGGATTTTATGTGTTTTAATAACATTTGCTAATCTATTGGCAAATATTTCAGAGAGTATTGCTTATTCAGGAAGGTGTGGGATTTCTCATCTGTCTGGACAAAGTTTTGTTTCCTGAAGCATCCTTGTCACTTCCTTCTGGCTCCACATGCATTTATGAGATGCTAGACTAGACTTTAGAGAATTTTAGTTGTGGTCTCTCTTGGCTCCTCTTTTTGCCAGGACTACTGTGTGTAGCTTTTTACTTACCTTCCCAGGCTACAAAGGGAAACTGCCTCTTTCTATCAGAGTCTGCATATTTCCCCAAGCTTAGCAATATTTCAAGGAAGCCCTGAAATTTACGGTTAATACTGTTAACACATAATGAATATTTCATATCAAGATGAACATGGATTTTAAGTCTAAAAAATCATGTAGTACCAAATCTTAAATTAGGAAATGAAATATATTTAAATTAAATTGAAGAAGGCTTTGATTAACAGCCATTAGCATTAAACTTGGTGTTTTATTAAAAAACACATGTCATGCTCAGGAAGAAGTCTGTATCTTTTGGAGAGGTGGTATTTATCTTCCCAAGTCACTGTTACCTGTTTTCCCAGGAGTAGCTGAACACCTGCCTGCCCATGGGAAATTAATTTCTTGGTTTGCTTTGCTTACATGAATGGTTTTTGCTTCACCTATTGCATTGTCTTTGTCTCAACCCACAAGGTTTCTTCCTTCTACCCTTCTAATATCCTCCATCTCGTTGGTGGAGGAAGAGAGAGCACCTGAGTGTGGGGCTGAGTCCCAGTGACAAAGTCCTACATACCTGTGGAGTAACGTGGTAGATTTACAGCAGATCACTATCCCTGTTTGAGGACTGACAGTGAATCTCACTGACAGGCAGCTGATCTGACAGTCACAGATACATCAGATAGAAATTTACTGTAAATCAAAGTAACAATTTCACATTTTGCAGTTACTCAAGACTGGTAACCCAACTGATTGTCAGGGGAGCAATGGAAAAAGAGGAGCAATTTCTCCCGGGGTAGAAGTGCTGAGGAACACACCTGGTGCAGGTGGCTCGGGGTGCAGCTGCAGGGGGAGCTCCTGATTGAGCTCTACATGGGGGAGATGGCAGGAGGCCCAGGAAAGGGGCTGGGAATTTGCAACAATTTGGATAACAAAGAGCACCTGTGGCACCAGCCAGGTGGAGCCGACAGCCCTTTAGGAAGACTGTGAGAGGATAAAAGCCCAGGGGCCGAAGGTTTCTTTTTGGAGGCACCATCTTGGGCTGGTTTTGTATTGCTGCACTGTGAATAAGTTGCCTTCTGGAACTCTGCTATGATAAGTCTGAGGTCGAGCTGGTGAGGAAACCTGTTGTGGTGTGGGATGTGTGTGGGACCAGTTGGGTCACTGGAGCAGCTGTTGTGAAGAGTCTTTGGTCTCAGGAGGGACGGTCTGGGATGGTTGTGAGTGTGGCTGAGAGAGTCCTGTGAAAGGTCATGCTGGGAAGTCTCTTTAGCAATCAGTAAAAAGAAAAATAATGTGATGTTTTATTGTCAGGTTTACTCATGTAATGACTCTAAAATTCTGTCTGTATTTTTTTCAGAAGTTGACAAATATACTACTTAGTTGAACAAAAAGTTATGAAATCTATTTCAGAGATATTTGCTGAACTGTTGCCTGGCTTTGCTGGTGGTGAAGTTACTAAGCATGTGAATGAAGTGAATATTTTGTAAATGAAGGCATTAGGTATCAGTTAGATAAATGAAAGTTCAAATTAAACCTGTTAATGGTGTTTCAACTTCAGAAAGTCTACACATAGTAGTGAGATGTTGTTATTGCTTTGATGTTCTGTATGGAAAATAACATCCTTTGGAGACCAATTTGATATTCATGTGGCTGGCTTATAGTTGTGACTATTAAATGGAAACTGGCCTAATAACTTTTGGTGGAGAATGGCCAGTAAATGTTGTTCTTTAAGTATGTTTTCTTGTGCAGTAAAACAATCAGAACTTTGCATATAAGCTGATCAGAATTACTGCATGTTACTTAAAAGCAGTGTAGTGTTAAGAACTGACTCCCCAAACCAAAATAATTTGCTTTTCTGATGTATGTATGAACACTAGGCTGGGTCTTTAAGTTGAAAACTTCATATTCTCAGGAAGGCCTCTGTATGGTATACAAATATACAGCATTTGATTAAACAATAATAGCAGTAAACCAAGTTAAAGAGAGAATCCCTCAAAAAGGAAGTACCCACAGGAATGTTATTGTACAAATACTTTTATTTAAAGTTTACAATAATTATTTTTCTGTTATAAGTTTTATAGGTAGAGCAATGAGGTACACTCTCCCACATTGGCAAACAAAAAGATGTGAGTTTAATGCATTCTTTAGGAGCAGCAGTTTTCTGCATCTTGATTTAGGAGGGGAAATTCATCTGTTTCCATGAATTATGGGATTTTGAGTTGCTTCTTTTAAAGTCTGGCTGCAAATAGAATTGGCAGTTTATTGAGGCCAGACTGGAGTTTCTGCTTGCTGGTGATAAGAGGTGTCTGGCAGCACAGGCATCTGATAGCAGAAGGACAGACTGAATGTCAGGGCTGGAATGTGAGCACTGGGAGTAAGTCACTGAAAGCAGTGGCTTACAAAAATTTCACTTGGTTGCTTTCAGTGTGGTTTACTTTCTTTCATCTGCTCTAAGGCATCAAAACAATTAGATAAAATGTGAAATTATCTGTTGATGTTATTTACATAATGAGGATGTAGATGTAAGTTTTCCTGGCTTGCTGTTCAGTCTGTGCTGAAAGAGGTTGATTGACTTGTCAGTGACCAGTTCATGCAATAACATGTGAGTGAAACGTAAATCAAACCTAGAAAATTAGAGCTAAGAGCCAAGAGGGATAATTTCAAAGGTGCTGTATTTAACTTCTTTTGATTTGATCAAATAATACACTTTGTAGCAACTTGATTTCCCATGCTCTAAAAAATTCTAGAACATCTAAACCACACTGTCAGTCTGTGAGAAGGAGTTAAAGCAGTTTACAGGGGTTGCACAGGGAGGTTAACCAAGAGCAGAGATATTGTCAGCAAGCCCATTCACTGTCACTGGAAAGTAAAGCTCTGGGGGAAACTGAGACTTCTTCATCAGGCTACCTGGGGCTGGAATTGTCAGAGGTTAGTCTCAGCAGAGGAGATTAGCTAATGTCAGTCAAGAAACGTGCTTCCTTGTGCAGAAGGTAGGCTACAGTCACAAGGTATTTTATTGGAGTTGCTTTCTTCTTTACTTGTCTAAAGAAGGAAAAAAAATAAATCCAAAGTATCTTTATTGTTAGTGGTTGTCTAAAAAGTACTTCTAAAAATCCTGTGGTTGCTGTTGTGGATTTAGGCAGTCAAAGCACAAGTGTTTTTAACCCTTACACTGCTTTGCTCATGTATCACTGTACTACCATTTCATTCTAACTCCCCTGGAGTGATGCTGAGTTTGAAATGCTACCAGTATACTCAGCTGAATTTAAAGAGCAAACTCTCGGTTTCAACATGATTTAGCTTGTTGCTAATCCACCCCGAAGTGCTGTGGTGGCAGTGGCAGCCCGGTGGGCTCTGCACCACACGGTGGCACTGAAGGCGTGCGATGAGTGTCTGACTCCAGACATCCCCGTGTGGAAATCCTCGCACACAGGAGGCCTGAACCGAGTGATTCCCTTTGACCTCCCTGGGAAAGACCTGCGTTCTGCAACAGGCACACACACCGATTGAGACCTCAGTGAGGAAGATCCCAGCACATCCTTATCTGAATGCATGACTGGGGGGGTTAGTGCAATTTCTGCAAAGGGAGAGCGCTGAACTTTGGTCTCAATAGATGCTCTGTAGTGTTGCCTTGTTTACTGATTATGAAGAAAAACCTTATAAATCATCATTCTTATGTTTTCTTTGGGATTTTTTTTTAAATGCTGCTTTTCTAAGAATGCTAATCAAAATAAGATGAGAAAATGATATTTTGACTGTTTCCCTTAAGAGGCTCATGAACAGGATCTTCAGACTTGTATTGCCTTTGGTCACTTCTGAGTGCAGGACTTGGAGAGCAGTTACCATCACACTTGGAGATACAGGGGGCACAGAGTGTTTGAATTACTTTTTGTTGTAATTTTATTTAATTTTATTGATTGGATTTCTCCCTACAAGTCCACATGAGGAAATACAAAATAGCTTTGTGTTTGTGTTTAATAATCTGATCTTATTTTCATCTCCAGAATGGTTCCTTGTATTGGAATCAGAGAAGAGCTTACAGCATAGCCAGGGCTATCTCTGACTCTCTGATGAGATTTTTGTAATTGGCCTTTAAGAATGTGGCTTTAAGTAGCTGCCAGCATCCTGGGCAGCTTGTTTCCAGTTCCCATCTACTGAGAACTGCCTTCCTGAAATGAAAATAGTTTTTGTGTTATTTTCTCTGTCAATTTTTTAGTGGTGTAATTTACTGTCATTTCATGACTGTCATCCAAGTTACCATCCACTTTACCACCTTTAGCTTTTACTATGGCATCAAGAGGACTTTCCTTTTCACCATCACCTGCACCAGAAAAACAGGAACTTATGGGATTCAAGAATCTGCTCTTTAGTGTCCTGCTGTATTGCTTGCTCAACAGCTGCCTCCTTTGTTAAAATTCCTTGTTTTTGAGAGGCCTTACAGAAAGGGCTCTGCTCACTAGACCTTTCTGGTTGTAGGATGTGCTGTATATCCTCAGCTCTGATTGGACCTGTGACCTTTTCTGATTTTATTCCCTAGTAAATGTTTTTTCAACTAATACAAATCATTCTTTATAAACTGGACCTCAGAGTAAACATAATCCCTTTTGACATGCAGGTTTTTTTGTGCAGCCTGGAGAAGATACTGGAGAGACCTGACTCTGTGGCATTTTAGTATGTCAGAGGGTCTTATTAGAGACTGAAAGACACTTTACCAGAGTCTGACAGGAAAATGGAGTGAAAGAGTAGATTGATTTGGATATAGGAATGAAATTTTTTTTATGATGAGAGTGGGGAGTCATAGGCACAGGTTGCTCAGGGCAGCTGTGAATGCCCCATTATTGCAAGTGTTCAAAATCAGGTTGGAACAGGCTTTGAGCAATCTGGTGTAGTAAAAGATGTTCCTGTCTGTGACATAGGAGTTGTAAATAAATAGCTTTGAAAGATCCCTTCCAACCCAAGCCATTCTAAGATATTTCTTGCTGAATACAGCAGTTGAGGGATGCATCTGTGAAGAGTTAATCTGTGTTAGATCAACAAGGGGGTTACTGAAATGCTTGACTTACCAAATTTCAGACCTTGCACTTATTGAATAGCAAGTAAATCCATGTTTTTATGGGAAATGTAGCCACATATCTATGGTCTGGCTATGTTGCTGAATAAAGTTAAAACCAATTACTTCAAGTCAGTTACTGGTATGATGCATCTTTGGTAGTAAAGGAACATAAGACTATTTTTCTGAGCTAATGTAATGGGATTTGAGAGACAATCAGTCCAGTAAAGGATCCTGATTTATATGATGTTCTCTTCCCCTCACCCACTGTGTAGTTTTTAAAAAATATTAAGTATTTTACTGACATGAAGGGGTGACAGGAGTTTGTTTCCCATATTGTAAGGAAAAATTCTGAGGGGGAAGATTTGTTTTGCATCCTTTTCCATGTGAAACTCATACAACTGCCCTTGCCTGTGACTACTTGGGGAAAATTCTTCCAGGTGATCCTCTGGCTGGGCTATAGATGGGAGAAAAAGACAACATAATGGCTAGATGATATCCCACAGGTATCTTTCAGGTCTATGTGAGAATGGCATGGTCTTTCTTGAATATGGCAAACCTCAAAGGTGTCTCTGGCATTTTGCTCTATATTTTCACTTCTGACGCATTCCTAAGATACTCATGAATACACACAGCTCTTGGAGTTAGATCATATTTGCTGTGAACTTGCAAATGGTTAGAAAATATTTTTCATAAAAGAGGATGTTTCTAAATGAGCTGAGACCTCCCAAGGCTTTACAGTTGGTACTTACCACACCTATAATAGTATTGCTTTCATGTGTCAGAGGAGGGAAATATTACTTCAGGAAAACATTAATGTTCTGACAAGATTTTTAAACCTTTTAATTAATGAGGAAAATACTAGATATTCATGTCCTGGACATACTGTACTTGGGCATCTTACAGACAGCAACATCTTCCAAGCTGGTTAACTGTTGTTTGCTGTTTTCTTTGGTGACAGACCTATTTTCAGTCTTACACAGGAAAATGTAGAAGACCTCTGTGATAAGAATTAATCTGAATGCTGAAGATTTAGGGCTTAATTATAATTCTGTTCCAGAGCAACGGGCTGTGTGAACTGCTATTACTAAACTGTACTGTGCAAACACTGCATACTGATGGGGTTTGCTTGTCAACCCCAGTGGCATTTCTTTGCACTCAGCTTGTTGTTCTGTCATCCAAGTGCACCATGGGAAAAGATGAGTATCTCCAGGGAATGTGATCTGCATTTTTAAGAAGAAAGTCAACCTCAAAGGTGCCACAGAAGGACTCTAACAGATTACTTTGCTCCAGAGACACCTGGTTTATTGACTGTGAATTTTGCATGCTTCCTAGGTGATGACACACAGACATGCTGCTAAAACTTTGGCTTAATATATAAATCGTGATGTTTTGTTGCTGATGAAATGATTGGTAAAAGAGTGCAGTGTTATAACATAGGAAGCAGTCACTAAATCCAAATGGTTCTCAAAACTTACATTGCTATTCCAATATTTGTTTTCTGCATTTTTCCTCAGACTTTAGATTTGGTGCAATGTACTGCTCTCAAAGAAAAAATAACATGTCTCATGACAGTATTTTAGTACTGTGTGTACAGCAGCAAACAAGATTAAAACAGTCAAAGTAAAGGAAGTGGGACTTGAGAAACTTCTCCTCTGTTTGCAACTTTCAACACCATATTATCTTCAGAATCAAGATAAGGTAGGTCAAGAACAGGTTGTGACCAAAAACTTTAGTTCAGGAGATAAAAGATGATGAGGTTAAATAGCAGAGGTGCAGACAAACATGTTAAGATATCTGCTTAGGAAAAGAAAAACTTAATACAACAACCTCTCAATTTGGTAAGAAATTCTTTAAAATTCCATTTGAGTTAGAAAGGTAAACGTGTCTTTGGGTATGGGCTGAAGGGATATAATCTGGCACTTGGTGATGAATGCAAGGTTTTCTGTTTTTCTGCTAAAAACTATTGATTTTCCAACTTTACCTTGATTTTCTTCAACAATGTGTTTTCACCCTAAACATTAGAGTTTCTAAAGGAGCAGCAGAGATGTTTTGCCTCTCAGCTGTTTGTGTTGCGGAGGGGCAATTAAACTGGAAATATTTATGCTGAAGTTTTGTACCTTTGTTTTAACAGATACAACAGTGCCTGATTTTGCTTCTCTCCAGCTTTATAGGAGTTTTGTGATTGATTTTTCTATTGGGGGAGAAAACTGGGCCAGGCATTTCAAGCTGTAAATATCACTGGCATTTTGAAAATGGGAGTGCTGTTAAATTGCAGTGCTGACAATGGATTATCCCACATTAAGCAGGTTTCCCTGAGTTTTATTATGTGCAGGCTAGTCATTGTAATTCAAGATTTCTGTGTGTGGGAAGCCTAATACAGTATATTTTTTACATAGTCCTGTATATATGTTAATGGAATTGTGGAACTCCCTTAATGCTTCAATAAATATGCCAAATGTGTGTAGCAGCCTGCTGTTTGCTGTGCCCAGCTTGCTGCTTTGCAAGGAGGTATCAATCTTCAGTATTTGCTGCATTCAGCCTCTCCCAGTCTCTGATCAGGATCCATCTGTTCCTCTGTATTTAGTAGGGTGGATGTTTTATGATAGATATAGGCTTCCAAAGTGTTGATCTCCAAGTGGTGCCTGATGCCTACTGTGTTGCATTTGTCAGCATAATAGTTTCAAATTGCAAAGAGAGAAAGTCATGCACTTCTAGGTAACAATTATTTTGTTGCTTGGTACACTAGTACACCTCCATGGGTTGGACTGATTTGTCCCCCCCTGCCAACATGGGGAAAAGGTTCAAATTTTTCTCAGTTATACCTTTATGAACCTTAAAACTCCTCACTTGCTTTTATTCTGAGTTGCTGGAATAAAGCTGAAATAATTTTCCTTTATGGGTGTTGAATATTGAAATACAAAACTGTATACACCCTGGGGAAATAATTTATTTGTTTTTATAGACATTATCTTTTTCTTTTGTCTTTTCTTTCTTCTAGCAGTACTGGACCATGTCTCTTAAAATGTGAGAAGTGTGGGCAATCTAAAGTGAGCACGTGGATACCTGACAGGATTTATTTAGAGATATAATATTGTATAAAAAAGTTGTTGAAGCATCAGTTCAAATTTAGATACCATATTATAGGTGTGCAGGTGACTAAACATACTGGTTCTGCTGGAAATGGTTTTTCAAATGTATTTGTTGTCTATTGCATGCACAAATACATAGCTTTGTTCCTGATCTGATATGCTTATAATAGCAGAATGCAATATTATCTGCAATTAGGCAAATGTTATGTGTGATTGTCAGCATCTGTGCTTTGAGTCATGGTTCCTACACATTAAAGTGCATTTATCTACTAGAATGACAGGACTTACAGCTGTCTGACAGTTTGTGGGGGTGTGGAATTCACCATACATGGGAGCGTTAGCAAAAGGAACTCAGGAACAGCCCTGGCAAACAGAATGCCTGAAACTTTGCCCATTACGGAAATGGTTTCCAGGTAGAGCTTTTGTTGTGAAAAATGGTGTTAAGAATTAAATTTCTTTTTGAAATTCATATGAACATTTAAAAAACCTAAAATACCTAAAAAAAATTTACATGGGTGCATTTGAATGCCAACTAAGACACATACCTAAATACTGAAAGATTCTAGAATAGCATTTAGTCCCTTAGTTTAAATAAATAATCTTAAACATTCACTTTGTGTGCTGAAAGGCCAAACACCTGGTCTGGATATCCTTACCAACCCTGAGGCTTGAAATTAATTGTGAAGCTTTGCAATAAACTTTTTTTTGTTCAATGAATTATGCAAATCAGCATAAAATTGAAATTCTAAATGGAATATATGCTTGCATATTTTATTTGCATATTTTAAATGTTTTCAGGTTAAATATGAATATTTCATACTCACATATTCCTTATAAATAACATCTAAGGCTTGGTTAATAGGATACATGAAAGATCCCAGATGCACTGTGGGACTGCCATCTCAGTGCAAGGCACCAGCCATGAACACACGTTCTGCAGCTTTACAGAGCTGCATCATTTCACAGACGTGCAGATGCTTTTGCCTTTCAGAGGTGAGCACTTTCTTTTCTAGCAAATGGAAAGAACAGGGTTACTGTAGACAAGCTGAGTGGAGCTGGATTCTTGTCTGGTTGGTTGAGACCTCATTCCAGTGCAGATGAATTGTTTCCTCAGATGTTCAGCATGGTGGGGCTGAGGAGGAGCACGAACTCTGCTGGGGTGCATTTGCTTCCTTGGCTGGTGAGGCTGCAGGGGGGACACATCCCCAACAGGTCCTCCTCTTCAGTTTGGTGTTTTTGGCTCAGACAAATGACTGCAACTGCTTTAAGGGTCTGACCAGCTGTTCTTACTCTTATTTTTCTTTTCAGTCACAAAATCGTTCAGGTTTCTCCATCTTCACCATAAACTTCTGTTTCAGGGACTTAATATTTGTTATAGGTCTCTTTACACCACTGGCATATGAAAAAATCTGCTTCAACTGATATATTCTACTCTTGGGAAAATATTTCCATTTTTTAAAAAAAGTTTGACTAAACTTGGCATCTTCGTGGCTTTTTTGAATTTCTCAGAGCAGTACCCTTATTTTTAACAAGTGTTAAGAATTTTTCAATATCAAAATGTTAACTTTTATTTCTAGGAGAATACTAAAACCCACTTTATTTAGGAGACAGCTATTTTTGATGGACATTTCTTAGGCTTCTACAAATAGTTAAACCCTTAAACAGAAGAGCTAACCAATGTGAAAAGCAGAGAAGGATGTAAATAGAACACAAACTAAAGAAAAAGGAAGCAAAACTGCAACCCTCCTCCAGACTACAGGGGTGTTCTTTTTATACTTTCATTTTATTATTTTTGGTCTCCCTTCTGCTTCATCTAACCCTGAAAAAAGTTTTTAACGTGAATTTTTAACCCCCTTATCACAGCTACACGTTGTGATGTAATAAATGCATATAACATAAAGAATACAGGAAAGTTCTTTTAGTGCTTTTGCTGTGGTGCAGGTCATTAGATACAAATGAGTGTATGCACAGCATATGCAAGCTGGGAGAGTGGTGTGTGGGGCAGGAGCTGGATGGCTTTTATACCTCTAGCACTGGCCATGCTCATCTCAGTCTTGACTTGCGAGTTTGACCTCTGTCTGACACAGCTGCATTTCTTGCCCTTTTCTTTGGAGCATCAGATACTGACTGTTAGGAGGGCTGGTATTCTGCCAAGCATGTGCCAATCTAACACTGCAATCCTTGCGACCCTTTTAGATTTCCAATCTTTAAATTGGAAACTTGTGTTGGTCTTAATACCTTCTTAATCATATTAAAAAAAAGTCAAGTAGTATTTGGGAATGAATGTTATTTACTAGATTTCCTGTAAAAACAGAAAAAGAAACAAATTGCTTTTTTTCCCAACCTAACAGCAAGCCTTATGGCAACTGAATAGTGCTCTATCCCAAACTACTGACATATGATATTGATGAACAAAATCAAGTATTTATTTCCAAGTGCTGTTTTTAAGGATGATATTTCTACAGTTGCAAATTTGCAGATGACTTGTGTAGTGCCATATAAAAAACAACTTTGAACACTTTAATCCTTACATATCTCTAGAGGGAAGATGGTAAAGAATTCACTAGAGATTATACCTAATGTTCTCAGAGCTTTTAAAGAAATGTAATAAGGTGGGCTTGTGTGGGCTGAGTGCCCAGGTAAAGCATGCTTGAAACATAGGATAGAATTCTCTTTTGATATGGGGAATTTGCACCAAATTCCACCTGGTAAAGTTGCTGCACTTTGTGCTGGTGGCCTTCATTTTCCGTGGCAGTAAGAGATTTTTCTTCTTTTCTCAAGTACTTTGTTGAATTACAACTTTCCAAAGCAAAAACTCCACTTTGTACTGCAGCTGCTGCTCAGATAGGCCATCTATAATGTATGAACTGGTCTTATTTTTCTTTGCCATTTTTACAGAAGCAGCCTTCTGAGCAGCAGGTCTGAAGCCAAACAATTTTCTGTAGCTAAAGCCAGTGAGTGTACCAGGTTTTGACTTCTCAAATGTTCAATTGCACTTAAAATATTTTAATTTATGCAATGATGTTCAGTCCTTAGTTATCTTTTAGCCACTTTTTAAAGTACCTGAAGGTTATAAAGGTCCAGTTCTGGGCCACCCAACACAAGAGTGTGTTGACCTGTTGGGATGAGTCCAGAGGAGGACACTCAGTGGAGCTGGAGCACCACTCAGAGGACTGGAGCACCTCTGCTATGAAGACTGGCTGAGAGATGGGTTTGTTCAGCCCGGAGAAGAGAAGGCTCTGGGGAGACCTCAGAGCACCTTCCAGTGCCTAAAGGGACTCCCAGGGATCTGGAGAAGGACTTTTAACAAGGCCATGTAGTGATAAGGCAAGGGGGAATGGCCTTCAACTGAAGGAGGGAAGGTTTAGATTTAGATTAGATGTTAGGATGAAGTCTTTTACTCTAAGGGTGGTGAGAAACTGGAGCAGGTTGCCTGGAGAGGGAGTCTACAACCTATAAGTGTTCCAGGCCAGGTTGGATGGGGCTTGGAGAAAACTGGTCTAGGGGAAGGTGTCTCTGCCCATGGTGTGTGGTGTTGGAGGATCCCTTCCAACCTCAAGCATTCTGTGATTCTCTGGTTGTGCAGAACTGCTCAACAGCTGTTTGACCCTCAACATGTATTGGTGGATTTTCCCATCCTCTGCACAGGGCACTGCATTTGTCTTTGTTTCATCACGACACTCCTGTCAGCCTGTAACTGCAGCTTCTCCAGGTCACCAGCTGATCAAGCTCCTCCCAGTTAGTTCCTGTAAGTCTCATCTCAGGATCTGACAGAACTTCTTCAGTCTACAAGAAAATACTGATCCTGTGTATGGATGTAGATCCAGCTGCTGGGACTCTGCTCTTTTTCTTGCTGCAATTACACTCATTGTTCCAAGATTCAAAGGTGCAGGAATGATTAAGATGTTTTATGATGCTGAAGGCAAGTCACTTGATACCTATTGAGAGCCCTGAAAATTTCATACTGAAAACTCCTTGTTTTTGCTGTTCTGCCTTGCTTACCCATGGGGTGGGAGTAGGGGAGTGGAACCTTGCTACTTTGTGTGCCCTGAAGGATGCTGTGTGGTCAGCAGATGTTATCCACAGTGCTGTGTGTGAGTATACATGGCTAGTTTCTCTGTGCTAAGCAATGGACATCAAAGGGAAATACAAACTATACTGAATTTTCTGACATTGGTGAATTTGAGTTTATCCACTGTAATATTTTCTCTTCAGAAAGAGATGATAAAGAAAATCAGAACCCTGTGCCGTTGAAAAGTTGTCATGCATCGTTCAGATGAGCAGTATGGTTACTGGATGTTATTCTCTGGTCTTAGTGAAACAACACAGTTGCCCTCACTGGGCTAGCTTGTTGAATTTTGACTCCTTTAATAACTGCTCTCTTATATTCAGTGATTAATGGTATTTGTGCAAGAAACTGCTCCTTGGTCTTCAAAACAATTTTACAGTATTGTGCTCATCAACACTGAAACCTCAATGTTAGTAACTGTATTTAAAGTGTACTCAGATGGATAAGTAAAACAATAACAAATGGAAATTAAAAGTGGTAGAAGTGCACAATGTCTTTTTTAATAGCTCTGAAGGATGATGTGGTTTTGTAGCAACGAGAAGTTACAGCTTCTTGTTCTTTTTTTATTTGAAACAGTGAAATTGCATCTGGAATTTCAGAGCAAAGAGTGGAGCACCTCCATGTTTTAGAGACACCACATCTCAGTAGCTACTTTTTCTGTAGTGTGGTAGTCTGTGCAATATATTAAATTCCTTTGGGAATTTAGGTGTAGTTTTCAGAGGAATTTAAGGGAATGAACTCCTTTGGAAAGCTTAGGTAGTTCATGGTTCAACACTGAGGAGTGGGCCATAAGTTTTTCAGAATTTATCCCAGTGCTCTGATGTACTTGATGCCGGAGCTTTGCAACCACATCATGGCAGAACTTGAGTTCCTTCCAGAACCACATTGTTACCTCTTAACTAAGGGGCCTTGCTCAAGTGGTGTGGGAGTGACTGACAAAGTGGCTCCTGCATGGCTGGACAGAGAAGGTGTTTAGATTAGGTATTAACATAAATTTCTGCACTGAAAGGGTGGTCAGTCATTGGCACAGTCTGCATGGGCCAGTGGTGTAACCACTATGCCTGAAAGTGTCCAAAAGCCATGTGGTTGTGGCATCTGGGGATATGGTTTAAGGGTGAACATGATGGTGCTGGATTAATGGTTGGACTTGATGATCGTAAAGGTCTTTTCTGTGATTCTGTAGCTCTGTACCAGCTTTCCTTTCAGATTTAGTGATGACACACAACAAAATGTGTTTAAACTGAGGGATTCAAGAGTTCATGTTGTCGTCTTGAGAAAATAATTTAGAAAGTCATGAACAAAATCAAAGAAAGGCTTCTCAGGGTTTCATACTGTATTGTTCCTTAGTGCCTTTTCATTAGGCCATTGTTCACACCTGGTGTGAAATCCAGCTGAAGGCAACTTGAATGATTCCCTGTTTTGGTGTCTGTCATCTCAAGAGGCCTCCACTGCAGTATCTTGTACTCTTCAGCTGAGGAGCTGGTTGGTTAATGAAGGAGACTGCAATACCTTCTCATCTGGACCGTGGTGTTTCCAACTCAGACAGCACTGGCAGAACAGCATAGTCAAGTTCTAGTTGTCTCTGCCTGCAGCTGGAACACTTTGGTATCCAGAGCTGTCAGGGAAGAACTGCTCTGAGTTTAGGACACAGGGAAGCAAGGGCTGCAAAGCTAAGTTAGCTGTGCTCTGAGGTTTTTATATGAAGCTTGAAGATCCTGGTCACTTTTGAATATGCATGTGTTTTAGCAAACACCATACAGTTTAGCTGACCTATGCAGCGCTGGTATTTCTACCCTAATTTGTATGTTTCTCTGTGCAGAGCCTGGTTTAGTTCTAGGAAAATGGCTTCAGAGCTGCTGAGTCAGTGCAGCTGTGATAATGAGTTGACCTACTTTTTTGGTCTCATTGGGACATCCATGCATTATTGGAAGGAAAAATAAATTGCTAAAGATAATCCTTTCTATGGTAAAGTCAGTGTGGAAAAATCACTCCACCTATCACCGTGCTTTCTTTCCCTTGGCATGATATTTGTCCCTAAACCCAGTCATAAAAGCAGCCTAAAGCAATAATACTGGGAATAGGACTAGCTGAGAAAAACAGTAATGTAACATCCATGTATAACAACTGTGCAGGCCAAGGTCATAAAGCAAGTGCTCAAAGTGCCAAAAGATGGGCCGGAACAAGCTACTTTTTTTTGGTGAACTTTGCAATGGAATGGTGAAGTGAAAAGTCTTAATTCATTCAGTATCTTTTGATACAAGCTACTCACTTTTAAAATGGGCTGTAGTCCTGTGTCTGACAGGAAGCAATTTTTGTTTCACTGAGTTTTCCCAACTCTCCCTCAGCCTTGTGGTTGCAGCATCCTACAGTGCCCTCTCCTTTTGTCACTTGGGCTATGAAGACAGACCTTCCCCTACCTACCGTTGAGCTGTGTGAAAACCAGGGAGCCTTCCTGAGGGGGCAGAATATGGATAGACAGGGGCAAGCCCAGGGTAATGAGGACAATGAAGCAAAGAAGTAGCCTAAATTTGCTTCTGCAGGATTCAAAGGGAGGAGCAAGAAGGACATACAGATGTGAACGTTGTTGTAGGCTGCTGAGCTGGCTGCTGCAGGTGTGGGAACACCTGGTGGGCCATGGGTGAACTTCTTCCTCTGTACTGTCACTGTAGCAGCAATCTGTAAGATGCCAAGGAGGGAACTGCTGGAGGGAGATGGCTCCTTTGGGCATCCACCAGCTCCAGTGTATGGTCCAGCATGGGATGCAGCTGGATCTGTGCTCCACTCTGGGCCCTCCATGGGCTGCAGGGGCACAGCTGCCTCATGTCTGCACCACGGGCTGCAGGGGAATCTCTGCTCTGGTGGCTGCAGCAGCTCCTTCCCCTCCTTCTGCACTGACCTGGGTGTCTGCAGAGTTCTTTCTCTTGTAAGAGGAGTTCACACTCTTCTCTTAAAGTTCCATTGTGCTGCTGTTTTTGTTCTCCTTAAGTGCATTATCCCAGAGGCACCCTCAGTGCTGCTGATGGGCTTGGCTTACCCATGGTGGGTCAGTTGGAGCCTGTTGGCATTGGGTCTGTCAGACATGGGGCCAGCTTCTGGCAGCTCCTCACAGAATCCACTCCCATAGCCCACTATCAAAACCCTGCCATGTAAATCCAATACAGATGACTTTTGAAACAAACAAACAAAAAGACAAGACAAAGATGCCTTGAAAGGCCATTTAGTCCATTCATCTGCAGAACATGAGTGAATGGATGGATAATTCCTGGTATCAGCTTATTAAAGTTGTTCTTAAAGTACTGGGAGAAGTTCTGCAGTGACCAGCCACTCTAGTCCTGTGATTTACTAGTCTTACCTTTGGAAAGCTTATGTTAATGTTCAGTGTAAGTGTTTTTGCTTCAATTTAAGTACATTATTTTACTCCATTAACACAATACTGTGGAGAACAGTTCCCTTCCTCTTTGCAGTAAATTAATATATATGGCAACATATTTTGCTTCAGTTGTCTGTCAACAGTTTCTTTTAGTGAGGTCATGCTTTTTAGAAAACAAGGTGGTCATTTTTTTTCTTCCTCTGTGGCAATACAATACTGTTAACTGATGTTAGATGGTCAATGCTGTTGTCTTCAGAACACTTAACTTTATGGTTTCCAGGGGATGATGTCCTACATTGACCCTGCAAATCTCATTAGGTGAAGTGGAGGAAAGGATGGTCTGCAGCAAGAGAGGTTTGAATTTTGTATCCGTGAGAACTCTTATATGGGCTTAAAAAAGTTTTACATTGGAGGAAAAATTCAATACTGTAATCAAGGTGCTGAGAAGGAAGGAATTAAGGACCTTATGAAGCATGATAAATAAGAAGTATTTCAATTCAAAAAGTTGAACCAGTGTGCTCTTGATATTGTTAGTCAGAGATTATTATCTCTGCAGTTAAAAACCTCCAGAGATGCATCCTAGTGATAAACCTCCAGAGATGCATCCTAGTGATAAACCTCCAAAAGGGCAAAAAGTACATTATTCATTTGTGTATCTTGACTTGTTTTTGAGGCAGATATGACTGTAACAAATTGTGCATTTCTTAGCACAGGAAAATAATTTACAATAAAATGTCATTAAATGCCTCATGAAGAATGTGAGAGAAAAAAATCCCAAACAACTGTAGAAATTGTGAGAAGAAATGAAGCTCGATTTTTTTTTTTTTTTTT